>SJYO01020080.1:22974668-23290007 GCA_006410555.1 Capra ibex | reverse complement strand
GTCAAGTTTTCGTAGTTAAGAAGTCTCGAGTCGGAAGAAGTGTCAGGTTGAGAGTGTAGGTATGTACTGATGACCTTTTTAGTCTCGGAACTGATCTACCTGGAATCAGCCGTTTCATTACAGAGACGAAAACTCATATGATAGATCCAACCAGTATTGAAAAGAAGGTTCCTCATTCGCAGAAAATTAAAGTACCGACGCCAGTGGTAGACGTCACTAAAACCTCGGGGTTTTTTATTTCAGACTGTGACAAAGGTGACAAAGGGGTAGATAAAGGGTACCTCACTACCCTGGCCTACGGTACTAGAAGCAAAAGACTTACAACTCGGACTTCGGTTGAAAAAGTGAGAGGAGAAAATGAAAGTAATTCTCCGAAAAATCAAGTAGAAGTGAAAGACGGCATTCCCACCACAGTAGACGTATAGACTCCAATAACTATAAAGAGGGCCGATAGAACTAAGGTCGAACACAAAGAAGGTCAGGTCGCAAAGAGTACTACATGAGTACTACATGTATATTCAATTTATTCGTCCCACTGTTATATGTCGTATATAACATTTATAAAACATATGTTAACATTAACATTTATGTCGTATATTTATAAAAGGATAAACCTTGGTCAGACAACGAGGTACAGGTCAAGATTGACAACGAAGGACTGGACGTATGTATAAAGAGATCTCCGTCCAATCCACCAAACCATAAGGGTAGAGAAAGTCTTAAAAGGTGTCAAATAACACTAGGTGTGTCAGTTTCCGAAACCGTTGGAATGTCCTGTGATTTAAGATGTGGAGGAGGGTGGGTTTGTATCTCAGAGAGAGAACTGGTCACGAGATGGAGGGGTGTAGTTGGTGGTCATAGTTGTTGAGACCCTTAATTTTGAACCTTGTCCCGTGAGTGACCTTAGACACAGGTCTCTCAGTTACGAGCGGGTAACCCAGACGAATTCGATCAATAAGATCGGAGACGGTGTGATATTCATGTTTCTCAACAGATTTAAGACTGAGTAAAAAGAAGTAGTGAGGACCCAAAGGTCTTAGAATCGATTATTATCATTAACAGGAAAAGGAGTAATTTATCACCTAACTGTTAAGATATCCGACCTTGATCTATCTTACGGACGCACGTACGATTCAGTAAAGTCAACACAACCTGAGAAACACTGGGATAACTGATATCAGACAGTCCGAGGAGATAGACACCTTAAGAGGTCCGTTCTTACGACTTCACCCAACGGTACGGGAGGAGTTCCCCTAGAAGGTTAGGTTCCTGGTTTGGGTCCAGAGAATATAGAGGACGTAACTATCCACCCAAGAAATGGTAATCGTGGTAGACCTTTCGGGGATGTATAATACGACTGTCTGTCTTAATTCACAAAGTCCATAAATTTATTCATTTTACAAGATTTGGGATTTATTTGATTCAGTAAATTAGTAGTAAGTAGTTTACGGACGATATACGGTTTATAAGAAGGTCAGACACACAACTTCTCTCTTTTTAATTCTTTTGTCTGTTTTTCTTTTAAGAAGGAGAGTATCTCGTCTCCTTATGTCTACTAAGGATAGATTTTACATGTCTGATATCATTCATGATATGACTCTTTTTTTTATTTCTATCCCTCTTGTTCTTTCTTCCACACTAACGATTAAAAAAAAAAGGGGGATGTCCTAAAAGTTCCTTCAAGAGTGACTATTTCATTGTAAACTCAATTCCAGTCTTTCTTTACGTCTTGTTCGGTGCTCCGAAAACCTCGACCTCTTGTAAGGTTCATTTCGCTTCTCGTACAAACCGGATTTCCTCTTCGTTCAAACCGTCACTCTGGTCGAAAATAACTTGTTCTCCTCCACAGCATTTTTTCTCACAGTATTTCACTCTCTCTTCCAAGTCAAAGTCTAACGTCTCGGAAGATCTTCGTAAAAATTGGTACAACCGAAAATCAGACTGTACCCTCTCGAGTCAGTCTTTCTGCTACACTAGACTTGTAGCAATTCTCTTAGTACGAGTGGTAACATGCCTCTTATTCAAATGTCCTTCAGTTCGTCCCTTCGACCCTTCAGTCAATCCTTCAGAATGGTTATTAGGTTTGTTCTCCAATGTGACCAAATCTGTCATCACTACTTTAACTAATAAAAATTTCACGAGTTGAAGACTTATATACAACTTCGACCTCTGTTGTCTTAAAAGAGGATTTAATTTGTACACCAAATATCCCGTTCTCATTTCTTACTGAGGTTCTCGACCCCGGACTCGTGGACCTTTCTACCTCGACGGTAAATGATTTTACCCTTTCTGAACGTCTTTTTGTCCAAATTCCCTCTTTTTAGTCCGAAACTTCAACCTAGCTAATTTGTTTCTACGGTTAATCCAATGTTTCATTTTCGATAACCGATTTACTCTACCACAAGTTCCTCCTCCAGGGTTCCTTATATATATTTACACCTACAGAGAAACATCCTACGATCTACTCTAGTCGATCTCTCGCCACTACCTTTTTCCTGACTCGGGACTCAGTGAGGTTGTCAACTCTTTCCTTCTTCTTATTTTCAAATACAACAGGATCTCCGGTTCCTTTCTTTATAAACCCCCTCCTCCTTCATCACCTACCGTGGCCTGCGATGACTAGACATCTCACAACTAGTGACCTGAACCGTAGGGTCCAGTGACATCAGGGACTATTCGTCAGTACAGTTTCTTTACCCCCGTTTTCGGGTTCGACATCACCGAAATGTGTAAAATATATTCCACTTACACGTGGACACGTAGAAACGTTGAGGTACCTGACATCGACTAGTCCGAGGAGGTAGGTACCCTAAAAGGTCCGCTCTTTTGACCTCACCGAACAGTAAATGAGGTCTTCTAAAAGAACTGGGTCCCCAGCTTGGACGGGTGTATAGTTTGGACACAGAGAACGTGGGGGACGTGACCGTTCACCTAAGAAATTGTGACGTGGTGGTCCTTCGGGGTACTCTACTTATTTGTGAGGGTTAAAAGAAAATTTGACTTGTAAAAGATTCATCCAGTCTGTAACAATCCGTAACTATAATGTATCTATTTGTTTTAGGGAGTTTCTCCAGTATTAGATCTCTTTTCGTAAGTATTCATTTGTCAAAATTTGAAGAAATAATTTATACTTTTACCCCCCTCCCATCTATGTCACAATGTCCTTACTACTGTTCACTCGTGGGTCGAGAAACGAAAGATGAAAAGTAGAAGCACTTTTCCTAAAAAGAAATTTTCACGGTAAAGACATCCACTGTATTCCTATCGCATTCGGTGATTCTTCGTCATTCGTGCCGTATATCATTAGTTTAAGTCTTACCGAAGGCTCTAAGTTGTGTTTCACATATAGGAGAAGAATAGTTGTTTAATTCCAATATCTCGAATCTTTTACAAACGTATAATGTAGAGTGGTCACAACTCGAGTTTTATTTTGTATTAGAAGAACCAATATAGATCACGGTTTGGATTTGGGTGACTGTCTTTTATCTAGACTGAGACCCGTCTGAAACAGTTGGTTGGGGGAGGAGAACTAACAAACAAAAGGAGAGTCGTTTGTCTCGAGAGGGAAAGTCGGGAATTCTCCAAAACTATGAATTCACCTTAGTCACTGACCCTAAAAGAAAGTTCATTCATAGCGGAGGTCGTTCCCGTAGGGAGTTTTACCGAGTCTAGGAGGGAGACATCCTTAAGGAGTGAAAAGTTGAGAGATCGACAGAAAGGACTATCCCCCGGTTCCCCTCCAATTAACCATTAAAGAGAAACTTATACTTCGGATAAAACGATTAATGAACCAAAAAAACTACAATAAAAATCTTCTGACCAAAACTCTTTAAAAGAATCTTTAAGAAAAGAAAGGTAGATAAAAGTCTACATAAAAATTCGACTTTCCGTTTATTTTATTTAGACTAAACTAAAGTTTATAATATTAATTCACCTATTCGGGTATTCACCCATTTTTAATCTGGGAGTAAAATATCTCCCTTTAATTTATTGGGAAATATTTAAAATAATTTTTCAAACACTGACTCTTTACCCTTTGTCTAATATTTTTAGTCTACATTTTAAAGATTTGGCACATGGTTTGTCTTCAACTTCGCTTGACTTAATTTACAGTGAAAGAGTGTCAGTAGAAGGGACTAGAGTGGAAGGCGTCATACAGTGGAGGACAATAAGATATCACTCGTATGACTAAGAAAAGGCGTATTGGATATAATGTTGTACTTTAATAACCCCCGAACGACTTGAACAAATAATAAATAAAGAGGGTTATCTTACGTTCGCGGTATTTTAGTCCTTACTACAGAAAGAATACGAACATTGAATTTGTGAAAGGGGATATATGAACTTTCTACAATTCTTAAATTATTTATGAACAACTCGTTTACTTTTTTATTTACTTAGTTAGTTAGTTGGTTTGTTTACATGTTGAGAGTCCAATCTTAACATGTTGGAGGATTTTATCACCGAAAGTTAAAACGACTGTATACACTGTGTGGTATTCTATATTTAAAATGTAACAATATTAAATAATGAAACAAAGTTAATAAGAGTATTTGAAAAATTAACCCTAAACTCTTCTGAAGAAATCATAAAGGAGTTAAAAAGAAAGATATCTTCTCCACCTAAACAAATTTACTAAACAATTTTAAACATTGTTTACAATGGAAGTAATATATTGCTAAATATATCAAAATGAAAAATTAAAATCAAGTACAACAGTGCGCTCACATACAAGGAGCCAAGAAACAGGGTAGTGTCGTTTCTAAACCTCACTGCCTGTAATTTCGGGAGCCGCACAGTGTCGAGAGCCCAGAACCCGTTTGGTACAATATCGAGAATCCGTTTAGTCACAATGTCGAGATAAAATAAATCTTCTATCGTCCTCTTAGGTAGGAGTTTCGCACTCCCGTACGGTTGGGTTTCTAAACTTCCCTTCTCTCATCTCCTAGCGCACCCTCTCCCCCTCTCTCTCTCTCCCTCTCTCTTTCTCGTGTGTGTACGTCCTCTCCTTCTCTCCCCTCCTCTCTCTCTCTCGTGTGTGTGTGCGCCCTCTCTCTCTCTCTCTCGTGTGTGTGCGCCCTCTCTCTCTCTCTCTCGTGTGTGTGTGCGCCCTCTCTCTCTCTCTCTCTCGTGTGTGTGTGCGCCCTCTCTCTCTCTCTCTCTCTCTCGTGTGTGTGTGCGCCCTCTCTCTCTCTCTCTCTCTTGTGTCCGTTCTCCCTCTTTTTCTCTTTCTCTCTCTCTCTCTCACGCGTTCCGAAACCGAGGAGGAAAACATACAAAAGGGAGGTGAACCTGGACGGGATACGTTTAACCCGAATCGGTCCTCACGACAAACAAGATGGACTTCAGAAGTGAGACCAGGAACCTGGAAGAAAACAAGATAAAAACACCCGAAAAGGGAAGGAACAGAAAATCGGTGGCGGTAAAACCTGAGGAAAAGAGATGAGATGGATGGATTGTTACAAATAGTAAATAAAATGTAGTGACAACGAATAAAAACGGCTAAACTAGTTTAACGATGTACAATAAAGGAAAGGAGAACCCTTACACCTTAAAGATCGTAAGAAAAGGAAGGTCTTTCGGGATCACCAAGTCGACCATATCTTGGGTGGACGGTCACGTCCTCTGTATTCTCTACACCCAAGTCAGAACCTCTTCCTTCACCTTTGGACCAGGTCATAAGAACGGACCTTTTAGGGTACCTGTCTCCTCGAACCACCCGTTGTCAGGTCCCCCAGTGTTTCTCAGTCTGTATAGACTCACGTGTGCATACGTGTTTTCCGAGTGTAGTGAGGGAGACGAGAGTGTCGGTCTATAGTAAGATGACTATAAATTTTTACCTTTTTTAATAAAAGGAGTGGTTCTACGCGACATAGGAAAAGGTTTTGTAGGGTAAAAGTAAAGGATGTAAGTGTCATGAAAGGTACACTTTCAAAATACTATGATATGAAGAGGGTAAAAGGGGAAGTGGGGACCTACTCTCTGTGAATTTTATTACATGGTCGGAAGGTGATGGAATGTAGTTGAGAATCGACTCTATAAGATTTTGAATTTCATGGTTTGAAATAGCCTTAAGGGACACAATAGACAGAGAGGATAGAATTAATATGATTTAATTGTCAAGTAGTGTGTATCTGATAAGATAAATTCGTTGTTAATGGGATGTCGTAAAAGATGGTTAAGATAAGTTAAAGTAAATGAGATTTAAGACCAGTTTGTAGGATTTGACTAGTTACTGAGTCTTTTCCTATAAGGGAAACGAAGTCAAACTCCAGGATGTCTTGAGACGAAGTGTGATTTCTCCTTAAACGGGATACGTAGGTGACTGTAGTTCTTCAGACTATTTTTATAACCCAAGTCGTAGTATGAAGTAAAGAAGATCCCGAAAACCCTTGTGGATGGTTCTGGAGAGAAATCGAACCAGGGTATTGATTTGGGGTCTAAATGCGGTCTTCCATTTCACCGAGTCACCATTTATTAGGATAACTTTACGTCCTATGTCTCCGTCCTCTGTGCTCAAGTTGGGAACCCAGTACTTCTACGGGACCTCTTCCTTTATCGTTGGGTGAGGTTATAGAACGGACCCTTTAGGGTGTCTGTCTCCTCGGACCACCCGATGTGTCAGGTACCCCAACTTCTTCTGAGTCCGTGCTGAATCACTGATTTGTCGTTGAGTCATACGAATAAAGATTGTATCCGGAGTTTTGGGTCGAAGGTGGGAGGTTAACCCGAAGTACAAATGGAACGTGAAACCCGAGTCGTGGTGTGTGGTTGAAAGGGTAGGATATCGGTAAGTTGAAATATCGTGTCGACGGTCGGGAGTGAAGGTTCAAATGGGATAAGGTGTAAGTAGATATTAGACGGTGTCTGAGAAGGATTTATTCTCTTAGTATTTACTATTATCAGATTCCTTCAGAATTTTGTGTTTCTGAAGATCAAACTATTTAGGTCGGTTTATCAAACTTATTTTAACCTTTTCCTTCATTTAAATCTCTGGTATAGTTTTAATTGGAAATTTAGGACGGACAATAGTCACCAATTCTCTTATATATGTTATAGGTTTGACTGAAATTGTTAGTAAGTTATTCTGTTATAGAAGTTGATATATCTTTATTGGATCGTCGAAAATGCAAAAAGTCGTTTTTCATACGTTTAATCGTCTCAGAACACACGTATAAGTGAAGACTTAGTTGTCGGTAAAGACAAGAGAGAAAAAAAAAAATTACACCGAGACTTTTTAATAACTGTTAATCCTAGAATCTATTAACAAGAGTTGAAAGGGACGTATTATTTTAGTCGGGTCTGAAAATTTATTATTAATTTATTATTACGAACCTTCACATTGGGGTGAATCTATCAAAACTTTCGAGGGTGTATCATACGTCGGTTCATAGTCTTAGGAACGAGATACATCGTTTTAGTTTCTATGAGTTTTTTTTTACCTCCTACCGGTCACAACTCTCTCTCCCGTCCTCCTTTTATTTTATTTTATTTGTAGTTATTTTTAGTGAGACTCAATCCTTCGTCCACTAATGAGTTTCATCGGAGGTCCGGATCGAGGATTCAAAATGAATTTAAGGATCTGTGTTCTTTGATGAATGTTCTCCTTGAGAAACTCCTGGAAACGGAATATAATGAATCGTCAATGTGACCTCCCCCTGAACTGACTTTTTTGTTCTCGTGGAACACGAAAAATTTCTCACCGTAACCAACGGGGTCAATTCTCTAGTCTTGTTTTTGTCAATTTATCTGAAAGAGGTATCAGTCCCACTCTTTGTACACCCTCCAGGGAGGGAATGTGTCTGGGGACACTACGACCCTCAACGATCCTAATATTTCCAGGTCCACTATTTCTCTTGAGTTCGACGTTAGTACTTCGTAAAGATACATTCATGTAGGTCATTTCTGGGATTTTTTAGGCTCTTCTTTCCCTGGACTAAGTAAAATTAAACGAGAGAGTAGTATTTATTTTAAAGTAAAAGTATTGATTAAGACATAAAAATTAAAACATGAGAGAGGGAGACCGGTGTCAACGAGTGTCCTACTTTGTGTTTAACTATGGACCTTTGAGCTTATTGTCGTAAGGAGGGTGTGTCGGAGAGCAGAAGAGGGTAAAAGGACAATGGGAGGTGACGGAAGAAGTGTGGATGGAGGTGTATGGAATCTGGACATTCTCGATAAGTTTTTCCTGTACGACTTGTCGGAATTAGTTGTTAGAGAACTAAGTGTCTCACAACCACCCCTATCCTCCTTCGTTTGTTTTTTAATTATCAACTCCGTTCCGTCCCTGGTACTATACCTTTTGGAGTATCCACGATCGTTTGAAAAAGGTAATTTTAAGGTTTTAATAAATAAGATACGTCGGGAAACGGTTTTTTCGTAGGTTAAGGAATAGGAAATTTTTCGGTTCGATACATACAATATACGAAAATTTTTGAAAGGATCTTTAGGTGTTTTACAGGTACTTTTAGTCTTACGTAAAAAAGTACTTGAACCCTGAATTCATGTCAAGAAGAATAGTTAAATTTACAAAAGACCATTCTGAACACATTGATTTTGGGGAAGGAATGAGAGTCTGACGGAACAAAAATGAAATATTATGGTTGAGTGTGAAACAGAGTTACTCCTTTTACTAAATAGAGAACGAGGCGGTATTATTCGTTTTCTAAATCTCTACTTCATTGTTCAAAACTTACAATATTTTAAGACCCAAAAAAATTAATTTTTTTTTCTTCTTTTCTTTTTTAGTTGTACACTATGTGAAACATCGAACTATGGTTACAGTTCTAGTGTGATTTTGTCGGTATAAAAGACAAAAAGTTAAAAGTTTTATACATTAGGAATTGATAAAGTAAAAAAATGACACTAACGAATCTTATTTTGATTGTAAAAGAAATTTCAAATATAAATGGAATAGTAAGACTTTTCGGGTAAGTTAAAATTTCTACTGGAGTTTAAAGACATTATATACAAGTCAAAGATTACATTTTCACGTCGATTTTTAAACTATTAAATTATTAATTATACTATATGTCTTACACGATATAAAAATCGAATTTTTATAGTTGATACAGATGGAACTCTGTTTACGATTCTTTACACTAACGTGACTTTGTCTTTTAGAAATAGTGTTTTCACAATTCACAAAATTATTTTCGTATTCAGACCATTTCTAAAAGAGTCATTATTTCGGGTCTCATAAAAGGAATACAAAATAACAAATAAAAAAAATTACTCTTACTAATAATTACAATAGAAAATCTTTACAGGAAAAACTCTTTCCATTTTTCTTATATCATTCCATACGTTCTTTGTCTTGTAATACTTATAACACGGATGTTTAGTGTCTACTGGTTTGTCAAATAGTAGAAGTCTTCTCTTGTTGGATTTTTGAATTTTTAGGAAGAAGACATACACGAAATTAAGGTTTTCACTTAACGAATAAATTTTCCAATACAGAACTAATAATCGGTAATACCACTTGTTATTTACTTTGACATGGACCCAAAGATTTATATGATCTCAGAGTGTGGAACGTTAAGTGTCCTCCTCTGTTTCTAGTCGGTAGTGAAATTATGTGATACAAGTACTAATTCTGTATTCCGAAACAAATTTGTTTTAATCTAGTACCTTAAGTTAATGTTTGTCTTCCTATTCAGTAAGTGAATGATTAACCAGGAGGGAGAGAGACCGTGTCCTGGTGACCGGAAATCCGTTTCGAATATGTAGATAATTTGTTCTAAACTTAATAGCAGTAATCCTAGATCTTCTAATAGATCGGGGTCGAGACTGACAGAATATATTATGTTGATTTTTATTCTAAATGTTTACTCCAAATTTATGAACTTATTTGTGTTACTAGTATACGGACATTATTTATGTCATCATAGTCGTACTTAATTTCATATCTCTTGTTTCTTCACAATTGTATTAACCGGTACTTCGTTTTGTGTACTTAGACTTCAGGAATCACATTAGGTTTTCTCCGTTGTAACTTTCATTTAGTAGGTTTTGAGTGTTGAAATCTCATTGTCACTTTAAAACTTCATTGATACGAAAAGTTTTATTCAGTATTTGAAATTTTTCTGGTAAACATGAGTTTCAAGGATTCATTGAAATAAGTTAAATCGGTTTATAACCTTTTTGGGTTTACAGGTCAATGAACACTCACACATTTATTTAATAATATATAAAAATACCATGATAAGTCGTTATTTTTCTTTGTTTCATGACTACATATCTCGGTGTGTCTGTTCATAAATTTCGTGAACAATTCTCTTTCTTCAATCTGTATTTTTGATGTATGACATATTAAGGTAAATATACTTTAAAATCTTTACCTTTTTAATATCTCTTTTCGTATTGTCACGAACAGTATCCACTCTCTAATTTTTCTACTGACTCGCGATTCCCCGTTTTCAATTTAAAAACTCTGTCGTTTTTATAAAGTATATACTATATACCGATGTACATAAAAAGTTATAAAGATACATAAAAAATTTTCACAGTATAGTCTGTGAATTTTAACCATTTGAAGAATTTCACGACGTGAGTTATACGATCGTTTAAACCTTTTGAGTCGTCACCGATATCCTCACCTTTTCCACAAAAGCGAGGTTAGGGTTTCTTTCCGTTACGGTTTTTAAGAGGTTTGATGGTGTGTTAACACGAGTAATGTACGATCGTTCCATTACGAGTTTTAGGAAGTTCGTTCGGAAGTTGTCATCCACTTAATTCTTGAAAGTCTACATGTTCGACCTAGATCTGTTCCGTCTCCTGGGTCTCTAGTTTAACGGTTACAGTCAACCTAGTATCTTTTTGTTGTCTTAATTTTTTTTTTTTTTTTCGTAGATGAAGAAAAACCGAGTCTACCATTTCTTAGACGGACGTTACGTTCCTCTGGACCCAAGCTAAGGATCCAACCCTTTACCAATAATGGATTGCGGTCATAAGAACAGACCTCTTAGGGTACCTGTCCCCTCGGACCGTCCGATGTCAGGTACCCTAACGTTTCTCAGTCTGTGTTGACTCGCTGATTGTGACTAAGTTGCTGATGTGATTTCGGAAACTGACACACCTAGTGATTTTGACCTTTTAAGAATTTCTCTACCTTTATGGTCTGGTAGAATGAACAGAGGACTCTTTGGACGAACATCCTGTTCTTCGTTGTCGGTATCTTGTTACCTATCCAAGTTTTGACCCTTTCCTCACTTAGTTCCGACATATAACAGTGAGACGAATAAATTGTATATACGTCTCATGTAGTACACTTTACGGTCCGACCTTCTGAGTGTTCCACCTTTGTTTTAACGATCCTCTTTATAGTTGTTAGAGTCTATACATCTACTATGGTGAGATTACCGTTTTTCATTTCTCCTTGATTTCTTGAAGAACTACTCGTACTTTATCCTTTCACTTTTTCAACCGAATTTTGATTTGTAAGTTTTTTAATTCTAATACCGTAGACCGGGGTAATGAAGTTCCGTTTATCTTCCACCCTTTCATCTTGGTCACTGTCTAAAAGAAAAGAACCCAAGGTTTTAGTGACCTCTACCACTGACTTCGGTACTTTAATTTTCTATCAATGAGGACCCTTCTATTTCGATAATTTTTTGATCTGTCGCATAATTTTTCGTCTTTGTAGTGGAGTGGTTGTTTCCAGGTATATCTGTTTCGGTACCAAAAAAGTCATCAATGCATACTTACACTCTCAACCTGGTATTTCTCCCGACTCGTGGTTTCTTAACTACGAAAGTTTAACACTTGAACTTCTTCTGAGAACTCTCAGGGAATCTGATCTTCATCTAGTTTGATCAGTTAGGATTTCTTTTAGTTTAGACTTTTAAGTAACCTTCCTGACTACGACTTCGAGGTTATGAAACCGGTGGACTACTTTTCTCGACTGAGAAACCTTTCCTGGGACTACGACCCTTTATAACTCCTGTCCTCCTCTTCCTTCACTGTCTCCTACTCTACCAACCTACCTAAGTGGTTGTTATACCTGTATTCACACTCGTTTGAGACCCTGTATCACTTCCTCTCCCTCCAGACTGTACGACGTTAAGTACCCCATCGTTTCTCAACCTGTGCTGAATCACTGACTTGTTGTCGTTGACATTCCTTTAATACGGAATTATTGTAAATGAAAAAAATTCTTTTTTTTTTATGATCATTGACAACACTGACTACTTTTTTTCCCCCCTCTCCCTCTTACTATGATAAAGAAAAAAAAAATTCAAAAAATAAAAAATTTAAAATTTTAGAAATTAAGAATGTACGCAAGGGTTTGTACTTGGGGGGAGGGTGGAGGGAGGGGTATTGTAGAGAGACCCAGTAGGGGTACGTGGTCGGGGTTCGTACGACATAGGACGCAGTCTGTATCTGACCGCTAAGTTAAGAATGTACTATCATCTGTACTATCTTACGGTCTCTTACTATGATAAAGTATAGTGGAAATGATAAGTAATAGTGACCTCAATGTCTTTGTAAGATGGTTCCGTTTCTAGTGTATAAATTTATATCCGCTTAACAAAAGTTGATAATTTTGGTCTGNTCTGACCGCTAAGTTAAGAATGTACTATCATATGTACTATCTTACGGTCTCTTACTATGATAAAGTATAGTGGAAATGATAAGTAATAGTGACCTCAATGTCTTTGTAAGATGGTTCCGTTTCTAGTGTATAAATTTATATCCGCTTAACAAAAGTTGATAATTTTGGTCTGTGTTTGTTTGATAACATTGGACCAAGGTCTTTAATACGGGTCTTGAACAAGTTTAAAATACTCAAAACTTGGTGTGGTTTTCATAAGAGTTTGACATGTCATTAATTTTCGTGTCTAACTCCACTGTATCCGACCTAACGGACTGTATTGTGAAATACCAAAACACAGGAAATAGTCTTAGTCACTATAAAGATACAGTATCTACGGATTAAAGATTTTGTCCTTACCATTAATCACAGATGAAGTATCTCAACGTCAACCTAATTATTTTTACAAGGACTGTACATTCAAGTATTATAATTATTTATACTTCATATCGTAATGATGATGACAGTCGTTACGACGATGATGACAAGGGTGCCAACGTTAGTACTCGTCAGATAATTTGACACTTATCAAGACTCTCATCTGGTCACTACAGAAGGATAAATCAAATTATTAAATTTTTAAGGAAATATTTCACGTTTATAGTTATTAAAGAAAAAAGTCTTGAAAAAGTCTGGTAAAGACAGTATCTATGGGTTAACTATTAAACCTTGGACAAGAAGATGATTCACTCCACTTTCAGTAAGTCAGTACAGGTTAAGAAACGTTGGGGTACCTAACATCGGACGGTCCGAGGAGATAGGTACACTAAGAGGTCCGTTCTTATGACCTCGACCAACGACAAGGGAAAGAGGCCCCTAGAAGGGTTGGGTTCCTGACTTGAGTCCAGAGGACGTAACGTCCGTTTAAGAACTGACTTGGTCGTCCCTCCGAGAGTCCCTAACCAATAAGTGTCTCGATTTTTGTTTTTTCGTTTAGTCGGAGGTACCGACACCCATAAATGATAAGTGCATTTACACTAAAACTCAAAACAGACAGAAAAAAGGATTCTGAAAATTTCAGATCCACTTCTTTAGGTAGTACAAAAAGTTCACGAGTTAATTTCTATGTCGAAAATGGAACCTCAGTTGGATAGTCTGAGGACTCCAATCTCCTGACCCTCCTTCCTTTTTTCTATACTCACAGACACAGTGTTAGTGGGGAGGGTAACCAGGGACGTAGGAGAACATCTACTTGTCTGGATGACTTCGCAAAGGAGATCAAGTTTATGTTTGGAATAGTAGTCTTTATTCGAAGTTCTAGAAATAGAACCTCTAAGTTCGGGGTCGAACAGAAGGGTCGAAGTAAAGGTTAATGTGACGCAAGAGTCAATGATAAGCGGTAAAGGTTAAGTCGAAAACATAACGAGGTGAAAGATTGAAGGTACAAAGAGGGTAGAAAAAGAGAGGTGAATTTTACCGGAGGAAACAGATCGAGATTGATATTTTAAGGGTAGGTAAAAAACTTCAGATCTGGTTTACGGAAACAACGTTTTACAGAGGTGAAGAGGGGAACCGTGACACTACACTTCATGAAGGGACTGTTGACTCAAAGGTGGGAGATTTAAAGGTTACCCAAATAAAAGGTGGGAGACAGTACGTACACTGAATGATACATATATCTAATAAAAAATCGTTTAGGACGAGTCGTTTAGGTTATATATACTATAGTATTTTCATCGTTCGGTCGAACTACCACATTCTTTATCGTCCTGTTTGTTTTAAGGACTTCTAATTAGATACTGTCTCTTGGACCTTTCAACCGTGTCGGGACTTTAATCTTTCATATCCTCATGACGATAGAGAAGACTTTTTCTTTCACTTTCACACTCAGTAAGTCAGCACAGGCTGAGAAACCCTGGGGTACCTGACGTCGTGTGGTTCGAAGAGACAGGTACCTTAAGAGGTCCGTTCTTATGGCCTTACCCAACGGTAAAGGAAGAGGTCCCCTAGAAGGGTTGGGTCCCTAGCTTGGATCCAGAGGACGTAACGTCCGTCTAAGAGATGGTAGAGAAGATCTATTTTAATTTGGTGAAGACCATCAGAAATGGTAATTCATGTCTCTTATTCCGTAGGTGGTCCAGGTGTCGACGTACGGTCAACGGTCTATCACATGACTAAACGAGCTTAGTTTTTTTGTGTAGATCTCCTCGTTGACTTTAATCTTAACGTTCACTTACACAAATGTTATTAGGTAACAGTAAGAGATTTTAATTAAATGAAGACACGTTCGGTTTAACCGTTTAATTGTCCTTACATAGAGACTACAGGAAACACTTCCGTGTTTATCTCCGTCAGAGTGGACTTTGCACAAATAAAAACAAACGATGAAACGATCCTTCTCTTTCAAGATCGTATATATGTATATACACACACACACACACACACACACACACACGTAAATATGAGTAAGATGGTATTATTGAAAGTACGGTAAAATTCCGTTTTTTATCAATAAAACTGTCGAAGACCGTTGACTGACCCCAAATTACAACTTTAAGCCGGAAAAAGTGTCAGTCTTGTACCTTCACTATGGTTCATACAAAAAGTAAGCAAGAACAAAGTACATAGAGTAAGATACTAAATAAGTTATAACTACGCACGTACGTACGATTCAGCGAAGTCAGGGTATACTGAGAAACGCTGGGGTACCTGATGTCTTGTGGTTCGAGAAGACAGGTACCTTAAGAGGTCCGTTCTTATACTTCACCCAACGGTAAAGGATGAGGTCCCCTAGAAGAACTGGGTCTCTAACCTGGACACAAGGAATATAGAGGACGTAACCGTCCACTCAAGAAATGTTAGACTTGGTGGTCTCACCGGAAGTTTATAAATATAGGATCTGATAAAGGAAAAGGTCTATTGAAAGTTTTGGATAGGGAATTTGTTTAGTGTTGTATTGTACGAAAGAGAAAGTAATCTACACGTCAACATACCTATGTAAATAGGAATCGATCACGTAAAAGAACAACAAACCAAACTAAAATGAAAGAGGTTTTATATCTTATCCTTAGTTCGGTTATACTATTAGTCCTTTTATTTTCTTGTAAAAGTTGACCGATGATACTTTGTCCATGAGTCGATTCGTGAAGTATATGTAATAATAGAATAAATAAGAAGTTATATTGTGATACTGATTATTATTGAATGCGTCATAAAGATACACGGTCCGTGATAATGAATAAAATTAAATAAATTAAAACTGTCGTTAACCTTCATGTATACGTGATAATAATAATGATCAATATAGTGATACTTCTGTATGTTACTTATGGACTATCTTTCAAGTTCGTTGAACAGGTTTCGGTGAGTTGAGGATAGACCAACTCGACTTTAAATTTGACTACGTATAACCTAAGTCAAGTCAGCGAGTCAGCTCAGGTTGAGAAACGTTGGGGTACTGAACGTCGTGAAGTCCGGAGGGACAGGTAGTGGTCGAGGGCCTCAAGTGAGTCTGAGTGTAGGTAGCTCAGACACTACGGTAGGTCGGTAGAGTAGGAGCCAGCAGGGGAAGAGGAGGACGGGGGTTAGGGAGGGTCGTTACTCAGAAAAGGTTATTCAGTTGAGAAGAGTACTCCACCGGTTTCATGACCTCGAAGTCGAAATCGTAGTAAGGAAGGTTTCTTTAGGGTCCCAACTAGAGGAAGTCTTACCTGACCAACCTAGAGGAACGTCAGGTTCCCTGAGAGTTCTCAAGAGGTTGTGGTGTCAAGTTTTCATAGTTAAGAAACCGCGAGTCGGAAGAAGTGTCAGGTTGAGAGTGTAAGTATGTACTGGTGTCCTTTTCGGTATCCGAATTGCTCTGCCTGGAATCAGCCGTTTCATTACAGAGACGAAAACTTATATGATAGATCCAACCACTATTGAAAAGAAGGTTCCTCATTCACAGAAAATTAAAGTACCGACGTTAGTGGTAGACGTCATTAAAACCTCGGGGGTTTTTATTTCAGACTGTGACAAAGGTGACAAAAAGGTAGATAAAGGGTATTTCATTACCCTGACCTACGGTACTAGAAGCAAAAGGCTTACAACTCGAAATTCGGTTGAAAAAGCGAGAGGAGAAAGTGAAAGTAGTTCTCCGAAAAATCGAGGAGAAGTGAAAGACGGTATTNAGAGGTTGTGGTGTGAAGTTTTCGTAGTTAAGAAACCGCAAGTCGGAAGAAGTGTCAGGTTGAGAGTGTAAGTATGTACTGGTGTCCTTTTCGGTATCCGAACTGCTCTGCCTGGAATCAGTCGTTTCATTACAGAGACGAAAACTTATATGATAGATCCAACCACATTGAAAAGAAGGTTCCTCATTCACAGAAAATTAAAGTACCGACGTTAGTGGTAGACGTCATTAAAACCTCGGGGGTTTTTATTTCAGACTGTGACAAAGGTGACAAAAAGGTAGATAAAGGGTATTTCATTACCCTGACCTACGGTACTAGAAGCAAAAGACTTACAACTCGAAATTCGGTTGAAAAAGCGAGAGGAGAAAGTGAAAGTAGTTCTCCGAAAAATCGAGGAGAAGTGAAAGACGGTATTCCCACCACAGTAGACGTATAGACTCCAATAACCATAAAGAGGGTCGTTAGAACTAAGGTCGAACACAAAGAAAGTCAGGTCGCAAAGAGTACTACATGAGACGTATATTCAATTTATTTCCCCGTTATAAGTTTTGGTTATGTCATATGAATGAGAGTTAGATTATCGGTCATAAAAAAAATTATATAAGGACAAGAGGATACCCTATGGACATTAATAAAAGATGTTGGAAAAAATTTGTTATCAAGACATAAGATTGACTATTTAAGGAACTCTTGTGCCATATACTACAAATAAAAACACAAGAGTATTAATTGTGTTAGGAGAATAATATAAATTCCATGAGTTTTAATATAAAAATCAACTAAACGGTTTACACGAGTGTCCTCTTTTTATGACGTTCCACCCTGAACACAACAAGAACTAAATTTTTTATTACGTAGTATACTCGTTAGTTGAGACTTTCAATAGTCCACAAATTCTAGTTCGTCATTTAGGGTTTAATGGTTGTCCTCTGAGGGTCTCGTAAAATCAAATTGTCAAGTCTGTTACTTCATCACAGTTATGAATTTGGTTTTTTATTGTTAGAGTAATAAAAATGGTAACATCGGTTGAATCGGATGAACCACCAGATTAGTTCACAAACTAGTAATTGCTAGTAAAGACTTTTTCTTTTTAGATAGAATTCAGACGATAGGGTTTCAGGTATATATTGTTCTTTCGTTATTAACTTACTTCGATAATTATCTATACTATCTCTTAAACTCATTTTCTGAGTTTTCCGTTCTAAAAATTAAATAAATATATATGTACAAAGTTTCTTACAAATTAGGTTTGAAAGTTCATATATTTGGAAAAAAGTATTAGAATCTCAATACTAACAATAAAGATTAACCTAGGTAATGATGAATTGGAATAATATATTTTAATAACGGTCTTTATGATAGATTTTTACGAACTAACGTTAGTAGTGGATGAGATTTCTTGATTTAATTTCTTACCGATATTATGCACTTCGTAGAAAATGTTTGTACCGGGCGGTTACATTTATACTACTACCTTTTAGATTCGTGAATTTGTAGTTGTAACATAATTAGGTTTACTCTAAAACACATTATTATTCGAGATTGAAAATTTGACATGACGAAAAACTTTCAAGGTTGATTTATTGTAGAATCGTAACTGTAATCGTTAAATATTCTCTAGGTCTCTTCGATCCGTCTGAAGATAAAATTCTGTCTAGATTTTCGTACAAACTTCTCACACAACTTACTTGGAAGATGTATCTCAGAAAAAAAAAAATTATGGTAGAGTTTTGTCTTTATTACGAAAATTAGGAAACTTCGTGTTTAAATTGAGTGTCGAAAAGATCCATAATTATCTAATATATCGGTTATGTTATAGAACTAGTTTTACTTCCTTCCCAACATAAAACCCGAGTCAGTGACCGACGTTTACTTAATCTGTTTTAGGACTTCCGTACAAAAGAAAAGAGACTATCACCTACGTTAATAGTTCCGTACACCTTTTGGAACCCACTTTCCTTGTTTATCCACATTAATAAGGACAAAGGACACAATCGCGTAAATGATGACATCATTCTACCTTCCTGTGACTAAATCCTTAGTCATTAGAATACACGATCAGGACCGAAATGTGGACTGGAACAGGGTCATTATTAGAGAGACTCGTAGTCAAAGAATTATATGTTTTGTCTACATAATCAGGAACTAGATAGAATATTCATCGACATAATCCTAAAAATTTTTTAAGTCATCGTGTCTAACTTAAAACGAATAGTTAAAAGAGGGAGTGTAATTCTATCATTATTATTAAGACAGAATAATACCCCGAAAGGTCCATCGTTATTAACGTGTGTGTATGTGTGTGTGTGTGTTTATACATATATGTGTATTTAGGTGTATACGTGTGTATATAAAAACACATACATACGCATAGAAACCCGATGGACCCACCGAGTCACCATTTCTTTAGTGGACGGTTACGTCTTCGGAGTCCAAAGTTGGGACCCAGTCCTTCTAGGGTCCTTCCTTCTTTTCTGTTAAGTCATAAGAACGGACCCTTTAAGGTACCTGTCTCCTCGGACCACCCGATGTCAGGTATCTCAGCGTGTCTCAGTCTGTGCTGACTTCTCTGAATCGGGCATGTGTACGGACGTCGATGTACCTACCTGGATCTCTCACAGCATGACTTACTTCATTCAGTCTGTCTCTTCCTCTTTATATACTATAGAGAATATACCCCTTAGATTCTTCTTTAATATGTTTACTTGAATGTTTTGTCTTTCTGAGTGTCTGAATCTTTTACTTGAATACCAACGGTCCCTTTCCTATCATTCCCTGAAACCCTTCCAGTACATGTGTGACGACATAAATTTTGTCTATTGGTTGTTTCTAGATAACATATCATGTATGTTGATACGCGTTATAATATACGGTTGGACGTTCCCTTCCACACTAAACCCCCTCTTACCTATGTACATACCGACTCAGGGAAACGACAAATGGATTTAGATGGTGTTATAACAATTATTCGATATGGGGTTATGTTTTAAATTTTTTTTTTTCTGTGACCAAAATCTTTCATGATCAAATCAATTCAATCTTACAAATTTGTTTATTATTTCTAGTTTAACTAAGTTTCGGACACTGTCTTAATATATATCCGACTTCCTTCGGTGTTCTTTTCTAGATTTGAGTAGGAAATTATCCAGGTACAACATGTGGTGGGTTCTGAAAACATTTGACACCAATACTCTTCATGGAACTTTATTCTATAGAATAGAGATATCAAGTCAAGTCAAGTCAACGAGTCAGCACAGGCTGAGAAACGCTGGGGTACTTAGCGTCGTGTGGTCCGGAGGGACAGGTAGTGGTCGAGGGCCTCAAGTCAGTCTGAGTGTAGGTAGTTCAGCCACTACGGTAGGTCGGTAGAGTAGGAGCCAGCAGGGGAAGAAGAGGACGGGGGTTAGGGAGGGTCGTAGTCTCAGAAAAGGTTACTCAATTGAGAAGTGTACTCCACCGGTTTCATGACCTCGAAGTCGAAATCGTAGTAAGGAAGGTTTCTTTAGGGCCCCAACTAGAGGTCTTACCTGACCAACCTAGAGGAACGTTAGTACGTCTTATTTACAATCTTCGGACTCTGAGGTCAAATGACATTGAATGTTACATTAATAATATAAGTGGAGGTAATAAAAAAGTGATTTGGATCTTTGGAAAGAAGTAGAATTAATGGACATCTTATATGAACATATATATATATATATATATAAATAAAAAAGGTTAACCGAGCATTCAGGGATCTTGTGTATCTGAAAGAATCAGTAGTCGTTGTGGATCGTCTTACACACTTACTTACTCACTTATTTATTTATTCAATTATTATGAATACGCACATCTTTACCTTTCTACTTTATCCTTTTAATTTTATTATTAAGAGTAATACGTTGTTACTACAACTCAATGAAATTTTTAGGACATCTAAAAAGAGAGTATGAATCAACGTTGATGTGATATAAACGGAAACAAAGAGGTTTCGTGAGACGACACATAAACCTTGTGTCTCTGTCTTATGTATTAGGAAAGAGCTTTCTTTGGTATTAAATCAATACTTCTATCTTTTAGTATTTTTATATGTGAGTTCCTCTGTATATTAACAGTTTACTCTAGAATCTTTCTTTTAATTTAGATCCTACCTTTTAGACATAGTTTTTCTACACATATACTTTCAATTCCTACACTTGAAAAACTTTAATATTGAATCTTCAAACATATGTCCTAGAAGATCAAAGTGACATAGGAATCGTCTCATTTTATAAAACGATTTTACCTTTTAACATGAGTAAGTTAATCTTGTCTTACTATTTTTTTATTTATTTACTAAAATCTCTGTGATTAAGTGGTTGATAGAATAGACTACTTAATGGGATGGATGTCTACTTTATTAATTAGAATTTAAACATTTAGAGTTTCCATATCCCAAAAATTACTTTTATATATTCCATTAGTTTACATTGTAATCATTGATGTTATATCGATAAACTAACACTGAAAGACGGTAAGATTTTCAAGTGTATTACAAACATTTTTTACGTCCTAATACTTTAAAATTAATACTTCGAGATTAGAGGTCTAATTGATTCTTCAAATCGATAAATAATACAGGATCTATACATTAAATTAAAGATAATAAAGTAGTTTTAACATTTGATTTCTCGACTGACGATTATTATATTGTCACGGATAATTCTATCATGATTTTAACGTACTCTTTTAAGTACCTTGGTCCTGATCATAGTCCATTTGACACTTCAAGCATTTCAGACAAAAAGAGATCGGAGAGGACAGGAATATACAAGGAGGTAGGACCTTTTAAGAGGGGTAGTCACATTAACCATAATAAAGGGATGGACTCTGTCGATACCGACTCCGTCTTCGTCTTTTATAAACGAGTTCGATACCTATGGTTTAACTCGTCAAACCTAAATAGGGTCTCAAGTTATCTAAAAATTAACATCCCAAAACTATGTAATAACACAGTCATTAACCAATTATTATCGTTACTTAACTTCAATGTTTAGTAAGATAAATTATTTTCAAATAGAAAGATGTTAGGGAAAGTCAGGGAACGTAAGGTTATACTGAAAAACTCACTCATCGTTTTTTTCTTCTTTTGTCTCGTTTATCAATTACTCTAACTTCGATTGATACGGGTTCGAACAAACAGGGAGGATTCTTACGGTATATAGAAAACACGACTCCGATTTTTTTAAGTAACTCTTTGTGAGGAAATCCTTTACCCTCTACTTGTTAAATAAAATTTGTTTCCCTTTCACAATTGTCGAAAAATAATTTTTGATTAGACAGTTGTATTAGGTACTCTCCTCTCGTTGTTACTTCATTCCCCGTATTCCCCTTTTCCACCATAACAGTTTTAGGCCAACTTTCTACTTCCAGACTAGATCTGTCACACTTATCTTTGACTGTCTCAGTTTTGATTAAAATAGACAGACAGTAAAAAGAGTCAAGATCTAGTTAGGAATTCTATTGAAGAAGTCTTTCTTTTATTATGTTCAAAGTATTTATTGATAAACGTGTCTGAAATGATTGACTTCAAACGAGTCTTGGTGAAAAAACTTTCATAAGAAACGTCCAGTTCGGAATAGACAGAGGCGTGACGAAACATTATCGTAGTAGAAAACAGGATCCGAAACGAGACATTTCGTCTCCTATCTTTAAGTCAAAAGATGACCACTCCGTCTATTAATTATCTTAGTTTCACGATAACGGATTTAACTAAAATTTTTTAATTTAGGTAAGTTCTTTTAAAAAGTTTCAGTTAGAAACTGTTTAGTCTCGTCTCTTTAAAGTCAAATGAATCAAGTGTTGGTTTTGTACTGACTCGATTATGGATAAATCTGACGGTACTTGTCTACAGAGTAAGAATAACTTCCGAGTCTAATTGTCTGACTTTCGGAAATTCACCCGGTAGATCAGTTGGAAGGTGTGTTACAAATAAAAGATGAACTCGGTAATCTCATGTTGACGGTCCAGGGGTGTAATATACAAACAGATTATATATATATACAAATACAAAGATTGTTTGACTTCTTTTAAATTATATCAATGATACAACTACAGTACTAGACAGAAATTTAATAATCATACTGTAACTTATTAACCGGAATGTCCATATTAATATGTTTCTACTCAAAAACCGAATTATAGAATTTTTCTATTCCGTCTTCCAGAACCACTTATAAAATAAGTCGATCACAGGCAAACTCTAATTTAAACGTAAAATTGAAATTTCTTATTATTCCAACACAGTTTACCACTAATTAAACTGTTTTGTCGTTTTATCGTTTTGTCGTCTATACAGGGTAAAAAAAAGTCAAAGAAGAGTCGATATCAAAGAAACTTTAAAAAAAATAAAATTCGAATACCGACGATAAATCATTCGTGTAGTATACACCGTTTGACTTTTGTTTTGAAATTAAAACGCAGGGTGAAAAAAGAAAAGATAATCATCAAAAGTGAACTATAATCTACTTTGTAAACTTCTAGGTTACCGGGTAAACAGTCAAAATCTATTAACTTAAGATATCAGTCAAGTGTAGTGTTTGTGTCAGAACAAAATCTTTAACGTCACAAACCAGGGGTTATTAGTTTTGAGACTAAATGGTATGACAGAAGAGGTGATAATGTCCCAGACCGACATGGACCCAAAGTTCACATCTCCCATGTTCCTTACCTAGAGGGATAGAGTGAGTAGAAGAGAAAATGAGTAGACAAGGACATTTATGGTGAGGATTTAATTTCCTTCAACTCCTTCCCTTCAGGAAGGAACCTGTTCGGGCTAGTGCTCTCTCGTAACGTCCTTGAACTGGACCGTCTACAACTTTCGAAAACTCCTGAGAGACCTCCGATCTGAGGAAACAATTGCAGACAAATCGTGGAGAAGAAATCTCCGGACGAAGAGAGAGTAACTTTAGGAAGTTTGTCAGATGGATCATACATTTGATAGAAAATCTTAGGACAACAAATAGGACCTGTAGGACGACCTGTCTTAAATTTTACCTAAGTCCTACCGTAAGAGTGATAAAAGCAGTTGTGAAGATGTCCTTTTCAAGTACTTAAAAACGGGAAGATGATTGTTTTTATGTCAATGAAGTGTTTACTCGGGAGCAGAAAGAGAACTGGGACGGTGGAGTCTACCACTACTAGAACGGGCCTCTTACAGTCCCGTAAACGGTCGTCCTGTTTCTCATGGGTCTTAATGCCCTTGTATAAGATCCGAGAGGTTTACGAGGGTCACTTCTGAGGTAAAGATCCAAGGTCCATCACTTCAGCACTGAGGGAGAGGTGTGGGGACCCTACGCACTACCCTGAATCTCACGTTACAATAATCTTTAGAGTCGTGTCTATAAGAAGGGTATGAAGTGAAAGAAAGAATCAGGAAAGTAGACCTTATGACTTCGGAAGACCGTCACCACTATCAAATCACGATTCAGTACAGACTGAGAAACTTTAGGACATCTGACGTCGGGTGGTCCGAGGAAACAGGTACCCTAGGAGGTCCTTTCTAATGACCTTACCCAACGGTAAAGGAAGAGGTCCCCTAGAAGGGTTGGGTCCCTAACTTGTGTACAGAGGACGTCGAGGACGTAAACGTCCACCTAAAAAAAAAAAAAAAAAATGGTAACTCGGTGGACCCTTCGGATGATTTCGGAAGATTCGTCAATAAAAAAGAACCCAATTCACGTAAAACTAGACCGTAAATTGAAATCTTAAAATTTAGACACCTTAGTACCACGGAGTCAACTATGAAGGTTAAAAGTATACAACGATGTAAGTATAACCAGTAAAACTATTATTTTGTACGGTCAATTCAAAGATAACTCATGGTTTACTTTTATTTCTAGGAGGAAAATAATATTTCTGTTTGACAAAAGGAAATTCAAAGTGTATATAATATTTAGGAAAACGTTTCTTTACTCACGTGTAAATTTCGTGTGTACGACGTCAAAGTAAGTCTAAAGTCCTTCTACATACAGAACGAGAGACTGAGAAGAAAGAGGTATGTTTGGTTGTTAGTTATACGTCTACGATCTAAATGCCTGAGAGAATCTTACTGTCTAGTTATTTCTTGGGGTAACTTTTGACGAACGGACTTCCTCCTCTTATATTTGAAAAAAGAATTAGAGATATTCTGAAACAAGGGTCCTAGTTCGTGAAGATCGAGTCACAATTATCATGACTTAAAAGAATGACGAAAAAGTACAGTTTCCGTGAGAAGTTTATACATGAATTAATTCGGAGAGAAAATTGTCTCCACCGGGACAAGTGTAAGAGAACGGAGGGATAGGACAGAGGACACACCTCTCAAGAGAAACTTCAGTACGTCCTCTCTACACGTCCCTACTTCCTCTACTCTTGTCTCGGTTCCCGCGAACATTACTTGAAAACTACCTTTTCTTCAAATCTAATTAAGTCGATAAGATCGGTGGGAGATAAATCTTAAGAAAATTCTCCTCTATGATTTAATGTTTTTCTATTACTCAGTTTAAAATATAATCGAAACTTTTAGCACGGGAGATTTACGAAAACACCTGT
The DNA here is from genome assembly GCA_006410555.1 of Capra ibex. NCBI lineage: Eukaryota > Metazoa > Chordata > Mammalia > Artiodactyla > Bovidae > Capra > Capra ibex. Next base: position 23,264,756 of record SJYO01020080.1, on the reverse strand, counting down.
AGGACACCTAAGGACTCCTAAATCTTGAGACGTTTAAAGGTCAAAATATCCTGAATAAATAAACATAATACGGACCTACGAAATACAAATAGAGAATACTAACGGAACTTCAAGTGTCGTCCTTGAACTCAATGATTTTCCATAGATAAACAGACTTATGAAGAGGAACCTAACTAAGAATCTCCTTCAGGTACTACTAAACATTGATACATATAATAGGTATTGATGTAAAAACCTTTACTACAACTAGTGAACTCTTTCACAAAAGATTGACGTATGTTATGTCTTCGTTAAAGCTGTCATCTTAACTTAGATTACAATGATATGTCACCGACGGTTTATTAAGTAAAATTAAAGAATAGAGACCAATAGAGTCAGTAAAGGGTCTTTTAATAAAAGAATCTAACGAATTTCCAAATATTTTTCTACGTCGTTTATATATGTTGTATTTATTGAATTACCAGTATTCAAAGTATTAAAATTATTGAAAAAGAAGTAACATGAGAACAAGTCCGTACGACTCAGAAGAAACCCTGTAATTTAAAGTGTCTAACCGAATACAATATAATAACGTTTATAGCAAAACTAAAAAGTACGTAACGTCTGTCCTATATCTCCATTTCATTCTTGGTATAACATATAAACTAAAGGTTAAATGGACTTGAATAATTTTCTTGACAAGTCTCAGTTCAAAAATTTCAGGAATTTAACAAAAGGTCCAGTATCTATAAGATGAGTCGTCACTTTAACAGGAACGATCAAAGATGTTCTATGACTAATGTAAAGAACACTATAAAATTATCCAAATACGAGTCTTCATAACGACGACGACGACGACGACGATTCAGCGAAGTCAGTACAGGTTGTGACACGTTGGGGTATTTGCCGTGGGGTGGTCCGAGGGGGCAGGGACCCTAAGAGGTCCGTTCATGATTCGAAGTCTAAACCCCTTCAAAAATATCTTTTTACAAAATACATAAAGATCATAAAAAGTTGTTAAGAATTATACGTAGTTAGTTCTTTCTGCAGTCTAAAGGAAGGTAAAACAATGAAGGATATAATAAATAATATAAATACAGATAATCTAATAAGTTGGTTTCTAATCTAGAGAAGTTGAAAAATAATAAGTTGGTAAGATCGGGAAACGAGTTAATTTTCGTTTCTGTGTTGTCATTTACTCAAAATAATTTCTGTTAATGCAGAATTACCATGGACAGTTTGGTGTGTTTTAATATGATTTGTCGTGGACTTAAACGTATTTTTATCGTAATTTTACACCTTAGACTTTTTATTATGTTTATAGAGATATATGTTTTACCTTTGTCTGAGTGTCTGTATACTTTGTTTGAATACCAATGGTCTACTATGTCCCCTCCCCTCTTCCTATCTAGTCCTCGCACCCCAATTGTCCATGTTTGATAATTATAATATATATTTTATCCACTCCTCGTTTCTAAATAACATATCGTGTCCCTTAACACCCGAAGGAACCACCGAGTCTACGATTCCTTAGACGGACGTTACACCTTCTAGGTCCAAACTAGGGACCCAGTCCTTCTATAAGGGACCTCCTCCTTTACCGTTGGGTAAGGTCATAAGAACGGACCTGTTAGGGTACCTACTCCTCGGACCGTTCGATATCAGGCACCCCAGTGTTTCAAGTCAAGTCAAGTCAGTGAATCGGTACAGATTGAGAAACTCTGCGGTACTTGGTGTCGTACGGTCCGGAGGGACAGGTAGAGGTCGAGGGTCTCAAATGGGTTTGGGTACAGGTAGTTCAGTCACTACGGTAGGTTGGTAGAGTAGGAGACAGTAGGGGAAGAGGAGGACGGAAGTTAGAAAGAGTCGTAGTCCCAGAAAAGTTTACTTAGTCGGGAAGCGTAGTCCACCGGTTTCATAACCTCAAATTCGGAGTTGTAGTCGTGGAGGTTACTTGTGGGTCCTGACTAGAGGAAATCCTACCTGACCAACCGACAGGAACGTCAGGTTTCTCAGTCTGTGTTAACTCGATGATTGAGATGATGATGTCCCTTAACATCGTTTGTGGAACGTTATATGATATTATCTTATATTAAAGGTTTTGTTTTTGGTTTGGTGAGACGATGTGGGGACTTTACTTGTGTTATAACATTCAGTGAAAATAAAGTTAAAAATTTTTCATTATATTTTGTACCTTATTATAGAATACGGTTTGTTCACAGGACTAAAATTGAGTAAAACCTGCTATTGGGGGAACCGGTATTTAATACTTTAGACGTTTGGACTAAGTATATCGGAGATGATGGTTTGGTTCACTTCTATTTCCACTTGTATAGTGGACATTAAACTACGTAGATGTTCTTCTATTTTGATCTACATAGCTAAAATAAAGTTTTCACTTTACGGTCGTGGATTTTATTATTCGATATATATGGAGTGAAAGTAAGAGTTGATCCTATTTAACGTTGGTAACGTTTATTAGACACATTGTTTTTAGGAGGTTTTCAATCTCCAAATTTTTATGTTTAGATTAAAAGAGAATGTATCTTTTAGGTTCATTCACCAGGTTTACTGGTCCGTTGTCACGGGATGTTTCAGTAGTCTCTTTATTCAAGGAATGTAACACTAAGGTGGTAGTGAATTTAACAGTAAGAATAGAAATATCGGTATCCAATTAGAGTCTTCTCATACGAGTAAGCTTTCCCTTTCATATTTCTTAAGTGTAAGGTCACAAAATTCTGGGTATTGATTTTCACAGTGAAAATGAAGACCGATGTAACACAATCACTTTTACATCCTGATATAGATCGACATTTCCTCAGACTCTTTATACCAGAGATCGACCCGTCTGTGGACGGGTCGTTGTTTGAATGAAACCTTCTTGTCCTTTTCTATTAAACAACCCGTTGTTCCATAAAGACACACGTACGCATACACCATTCAGTGAAGTAAACACAGACTAAGACACTGGGATACCTGACATCGGACGGTCCGAGGAGACTGACACCCTAAGAGGTCTATTATGACCTCACCCAATGGTAAAGGAAGAGGTCCCTAAAGATGTTAATCCGTTTCTTTCGTGTTCCTAGCAACGGGTACTTCTTTCATTACCTACCGACGTTTCGCATACTAGTTTATTCCTTATTGTTGTTGTTTTGAGTTCTTATTCGAAAGTCTTTATATTACGTGACAACTACGGTTCAAATGTAAATCGAATACGTAATCCTTTGATGATTTTCGGAAAAAAATATTGATGTAATATCTTAGTTTAACTCTTTGGGACGGTGTTACAGTACATGTTTCCCTAAAAACAAACAAGATATATTTCCTCCACGTTCCGTTCAATATTATCCCGTTTTCAGTTAAGGGTATACACTTCACACAAGGAATTATTTATGATACAGTACTTGACAGTATATAATTCAGATGAAGATATATATAGAAAGACGATGAGATGGTTGAGTCACTGAAAATTTTTGATATCGACGGATCTTAGAAGACTGAAACACTGAGAATGAGACGAGAGTGTTTCATTTTATATATATTTTAAAAATCACCTTAAAATGAAAAACCAATAAATAGAAATTAAACAACTGTAATAGTCATTCATGATTTAATTTTAAATACATAAAGAAGATGTTTATAAACGACCGGACGGTAGACGTTTCCGACAAGACCCGTGTCTCCTACTTTTGTATTTATTTACTGTCTTTAGGAGGGAAATCACTTCAGTACCAGTGTCAGAAAAATTACCCCTTTGGTTCCAAATGGACACGGTTGTACGGTTGACTTCCTTCCTCTTTAAGTCGTTCTTCAAACTAATTCATTTATCAGAGATAAAACGTTAGGTTTATATAGAACAAATTTGTAGATTTTAATCTAAAGAATAATAACTGGTAGAAGTAAAAACTAATCTGTTCTTATTCAAAATTTTGTATAGGTATAACAGACAAAAAGAATACTCATTATTTAAATTTTGACGCGTACCATACTTACAATTGACAATAGTCGTACCGTGGATCTTATACGGAGACACCGTCTACCTACTCTGTATTTCGTCTCTCAGTTACAAGTGATTTTCAAATACTAAAGTAACACTTTTGAATGTTAAGAAGTATAACCTTTTATATCAGTCAATATCGTCACTTCAAGTAAAACTTCAAATTTTTCAGTTGGAGAACAGAAGAATTGAACTTTTATGAAGGACGACGACGACGACGATTTAGCGAAGTCAGCACAGACTGAGACACGTTGGGGTGGTCCGAGGGGACAGGGACCCTAAGAGGTCCGTTCTTGTGACCTCACCCAACGGTAAAGGAAGAGGTTACGTACTTTCACTTTTCACTTTCACTTCAGTGAGTCAGCACAGGCTGAGAAGTTCTGGGGTATCTGACGTCGGGTGGTCCGAGGAGGCAGGTACCCTAAAAGGTTCGTTCTCATGACCTCACCCAACGGTTAACTGAAGAGACCTTTTATAGAGGTCACCGTTAATTTGAGAGGGGTTTTCTTTAATTTTTTTTTTCTTAGTTAAATCTCAAATCTCAAGAAACCTCTGGTAGTCGAAAGTAGAGACTTTGTACGCCGGTAAAATTTGTAGACATTGTATAAAGTCACTGATAACATAAAAAATTATAGATTCTGTATAGGGATATCTATGGGTAAATTTCAAAAAGACCGAATTTTAGAAAGTAAGGACTCTGTACAGAAATAATAGAAGCGGGAGGTACAGAAATGAATAGAAGCGGGAGGTACAGAACAAGATGTATAAGGACTATGCTATTAAAACTCAAATCAGGTTTTGGTGGTGTACGTTCATGTGACACTGTAGTGTCCAATTTAGTCTTTGTGTATTGATCGTACAGATAATCACGTTTAAAAAGGCATTTCTTTTTCGTACTTGACGAAGTAAAACAGTGTCTTATTAACAACGCCCATTATTCTCTTTTTTTTATCACTAAAAGTTTGTATGACTTTAACGATATCTCCCTGATTAAGTCGACAAAGACTCTTTTGACACTTTGACGTCTTTGTTAGATTTCTCTTTAAAAACGATAATTGTCCTTCCCTCACTTCCGAAGTATCAAAGTGAATTCGAAGGGCATATTCTTTCCGGACAGATTTATGTCTTTGGTGTACCTTTGTCTACAGAACTTTACAAGGTCGGTTAAACCGGTATATTTACATATCCTTATGAGGAGACAGTAAATTTGATAGTCACATTTGTTGACCATCAAATGTCTGATGTTTTAGGTAAAGGTGAACCTTTTTTAAAGAGAACTAATAAAGATCTGTGAAAGAATGTATGTCATGATTTTACATGGGATAATTTATTCATTCGTACGGATGGCTTTACGAAAAAATAAAGATACCTCTTTTAATTTAGGGGACTTCACAGATTCCCCTAACACAGATTCTTAGAGTACAAAGGATTTCATAGAAAAAAGAGGGATTTCATAGAAATATAAAAGAGTGAAGGTTTTTTTTAAATAAAAAGAGTAAGGGTGAAGGTCTGACTTTTGGATTTCGTGAAAAAAGAAGACCGGAGTTAGAATCTTCTGATAAAGAAACGTGATTCGACTGTCAATTTTCAAAAGTTTATAAAAGACTAACCACATGACACACTAATCAGGTAACTTTACACAAAGGTTTCGGAAGAAAACATCAAGAGATAACGATACGTTGAAAAAAAAAAATTACAAACGGACTTAACTTGATATAAATGGTAGACGACAAAGTCCGAGAGTTCACTAGAATTTGGGAACTTAAAACAATTTAGTGAGGAGTAATAACGAAAAAATGACCATAGATATTTCAGATAGATAAAGCGAGAATAAAAGGAATAAAGATAGTAAATGTATGAGATCAGTAACTCTAAGATTCTGTGGTACGTTGGCTAATGTTTACGTTTTAGGAGTCGGTTCGATATCGACTAGAAGATAAAACTTTATTTGAAAGAGGTAGTGAAACACAGATAAAGTACGAAAAATAAGTCAAATAAGTGTACAACGATACTTCAGGAAGTTACTGTAAAACTATTAAATCTCATAATTTAGAAATCTAAACAAAATCGACAAAAGACTCTGGGTAAAAAGAAGGTATTGAATACAAAATGAAGGGTACAGAAAAGGAGTAACGAAATCCTATGGGGTAGAATAATTTGTTATTATTATTATTGAAGTTATACCATCTTTATTCTGACTTCCGTCCCCCTCTTTCCCTGTTGTCTTCTACTCTACCAACCTATCGTAGTGACTGAGTCACACTTTGTCCTTAGGCTCAAAACAAGCACCTCGACTTCTTACTTGAAGTGTGAGTACGTTTGTAAGTGTCATCGTTGGTTTGTCCTAAATAATTTCTCTTCCTTTCATGTTTCGAGAGTCGTATCTGTGATTCTCCCCCATTTTCAGGGGGTTTCCAACTAGAATGTCGTCAAATATAGGAATGGTTATACATGCAAAAACCAACCGAGGACGGGAATTTTATACGGTAAAAAGTGGTTAGTCAAATTTCCAGTTTTACAAATTGAATTGTAGAAATACCGAAGAGAACTAGGAACCTAATTCAGTGGTGGGAAAAAGTACGGGGAGGACCGGTAAAATATTACCTGGTCTACATATCCGATTTCTAATTACCAGTGGACATCAAAAAGGGAGCCAGTATACCTTGTCTTCAATTAATGACTGGAAAGGACCTAGACTCTCGACTATTAAATAGTCTGGTTCCTGTGTAAGGTCCTTAAACCCTGTTTCGGATATCAAAATACAATTACCTCGTTCTATAAATAACTTTTGTTCCAGAGTCTCAGAATGTGACTAACGGATCGTTAAAGATGGAGTTTACCTGTACTCAAACTCGTTTGAGGTCCTCTACCATTTCCTGTTCCTTCGGACCGTGTGACGTTAGGTACCTCAGTGTCTCAGTCTATGTTGAATCGCTGACTTGTTGTTGTGTTTTCCCAAAAAAAAAAGAAAGAAAGAAAGAAAGAAAGAGAAAAATTTCGTTATTCGTACTATAATGGGACTTTTCTCTTTTCCTCTTTCGATAAGATTAGATTTGAGAACTCCCGATCTGTTGTTGTGAAAAAAAAAAAAAGAACGAGTGTAAATAGAGTTGTTTGTGTCTCTACATCTTGTAAAAGTATTCTTAAACCTGTGGTGTCCGTTAGTATTCACATTTCGAAGTGTTTTCCATGATCCACCTTCTTTTCCCATTGTGTAAAACACTACTATGTGGGTCGCTATAGGATCCATTATATTAGAAGAAGGTAAATGTCTCCAAAACCAAGATTAGAAAGTAAATGAGGAAAAAAGAAATTAAGTAAATAAACATTGAGAAAGTCAATGGTTAAAGACGAATTGTTTGATGGAGTTTTCAACCACCGGATTTTGTCATTGTCAAATAATAAAGAGTGTCAAGACACCTAACTGACCCCAATTGGTCCGACAAAAATCCGAGGTGGACGGATACTTCGAGTACTTCGACGTAAGACAGTCCCCGTAACGACCCCACCTTAGAGGTTGTATTGAGGTACGGGTATCAACGACAGATTGGTCTTACCGATCTCTCATGACTGGAAGAGAGAAGTAGTCTCATTTGTTTATAGAATACATCACCAAACCCCGAAGTTCTTGAGGTACATCTTCTACGGTCCGGATACTTCCCAACCCAGGATTTGACCTTGTCGGAGTAAAGAAGACGTAAGAGTTCCGTCAATGTTCCAGTCGGGTGTAGAATCTACCAGAGTTAAAGAACTACTCTCCTTATCGTACAGATACGAACCCTCTTCAATGAAGGACGGTTTTAAGTGTAAAAAGGGTACACATTTTACGAGAGTAGAGGTTTATTCTGGGAGTTCAAAATAAATTAGTACCGTAGTCTGAGACCGAGTTTCACATTCTAGGGTAGTAAATTTGATCCGGGTTCTATACCTACTCGGAGTAGTCGACGTTGAAGAAAATTGGATTTTCATGAAACTTGAATTTCTATGTTCAAACTGCAACATATTAGTAGTGTCACCACTCTATCCCTGTTTTGTTGTTGGCTGTAAAGACAAGTTCTTCCTCTCTTACTTAGTATCAGTACTCAAGTATCGTTAAGGTTTTTAATGCACGCCTGTTCTTAAAAATTTTTCCTTCCTTTCTTTCCCTTTACCTCCCCTCCTCCCCTTTCTTTTCTTTTCCTTACCTTTTCTTTCTTTCCTCTCCTCTCCTCTCTTTTCCTGCCCCACCCCGTCTACCCCTTATCTTTTTTCTTATTTTACGTTATGTGAACCCCGTACAAAAGTCCGGCGGGTTAAAGTGGTCCTCGTCTCTTATAAAAAACTAATTAGGAGTTGAGACGAGAGACTGTTACTTTGTTAGGTAACAAGAGTCGACTCAAACGAGGGATCCGCGAACCTTTGAGGGAAACCCTATGTTTTTTAAAGGGGACAAAAGTAGAGTTTTCGAAAGAGTCGGACGAATGAAGGACGTCTTTAAACCTCGGGTATCCGAGAAAAAGTCAAACTTGGTAGAAGGAAAACCAGACTGAAGTACCATACAAAAGATTATTTTAAATAAACTTTTGTAACACTTGAAATAAAAAAATAAATTTAAATAAATAAAATTAACCTCTGATTAATGAAATGTTATAACATAACCAAAACGGCATGTAGTTGTACTTAGATGGTACCCATATGTGCACAAGGGTTAGGACTTGGGGGGAGGGTGGAGGGAGGGGTATGGTAGGAAGACCCAGTAGGTTCAAGTGGTCGGGGGTCGTAGGACATAGGACGTAGCCTGGACCTGACCGCTAAGCAAAGAATATACTATAATATATACAAAGTTACGGTAAGAGGGTTTAGTAGGGTGGGAGAGGGAGAGGGTGTCTCAGGTTTTCTGACAAAATATGTAGACACAGAGAAAACGATAGAGCGTATGTCCCAATTGTAATGGCAGAAAGATTTAAGGTATATATACGCAATCATATGACATAACCACAAAAAGAAAGACCGAAGGAAGTGAGACATATTAGCCGAGGTCAAAGTAGGTGGAGTAATCTTGACTAAGTCTACATAAGAAAAATTACCGACTCATTATGAGGTAACACCAAAAAAAAATTGTAAAAAATTAAATAATTAAATAAATAAAAAATTAAAATTTTAGAAATTAAGAATGTACGCAAGGGTTTGTACTTGGGGGGAGGGTGGAGGGAGGGGTATTGTAGAGAGACCCAGTAGGGGTACGTGGTCGAGGTTCGTACGACATAGGACGTAGTCTGTATCTGACCGCTAAGTTAAGAATGTACTATCATATGTACAATCTTACAGTAAGAGGGTTTAGTAGGGTGGGAGAGGGAGAGGGAGACTCAGGTTTTCAGGTAATATGTGTAGATACAGAGAAAGGGACAGAACGTATGTCCCAGCAGTAACGGTAGAAGGATTTAAGGTATATATACACAATCATATGACATAACCACAAAAAGAAAGACTGAATGAAGTGAGACATATTAACCGAGGTCAAAGTAGGTAGAGTAGTCTTGACTAAGTTTACTTAAGAAAAATTGCCGACTCATTAAATTTATTTGTAAAAGTTCAGAGTGAGGAACGAGGGAGTTCAGAACACTAAACCCAAAAACAATACCATAGTAGATGAGGGTCTATGATTAAAGACATCGTCAGTCGTAAATTATTCTCTTTCTCTTGTTAATGTCTGTACCCTGTTCCTTGAATTACGTCCTTCATCATCTGGAGTGTGTTTACACCTCTTTTCACCCTAACACTTCTAGGTTTTCTCTTTCAACCTCCTAGTTTTCTTAGTGGACGACTAACTAGACTCTCCGGTCCGTGTACCTTGACGACTTTGTTGTGGCACTTTTCCATCGATCGTCTCTTCAGATACCCTTCGAGAACGAAAAGGCTCATGTGTTCGTTCTTTGACTACTCCTATGACGTCAACGATAGACAGTCGTCCCAGTTGTCAGTCCTTCTTCTCGACCTTTGACACTCTCTCTCTTCTGTTTAACTTTACACGGTTGTGGCGACACTGATAGACACGGGTGTTGATTGGCACTTTTGAACACCTCCTGTTACGGACGACAAAGTGAATGTAGAGGGTTTAACGTTTGTTCATAGTAAAACCGGTCGATACCGAGTCTCCAATTTCGCAGACGGACGTTACGTCCTCTGTACCCAAGCTAGGGACCCAGCCCTTCTAGGGGACCTCTTCCTTTACCGTTGGGTGAGATCATAAGAACGGACCTTTTAGGGTATCTACCTCCTCGGATCGCCCGATGTCAGGTGCCCCAACGTTTCTCAGCCTGTGCTGACTCGCTGAAGTGAAGTTGGAGTATATCCTTTCCAAAGATTCTTTACTGTAAGGGTTCGATTCATTCAACTGTTCGTTGTTAGTAGGGTGTGTCCTTCTCATTCGTAACGAAGGTTTTTGATATCACAGAGGTCTTCCTCGACTGACTGTAAAAGTACTATTTGGTTATACACTCGTTAAAATGTAGAACTGTAAAGATGTAAAGTCTTTCTAGTGACTCTTCGGTGTATCTCATCACCGAGTCTCGAGTCTAAAATCTCATTCTATCAGACTTAAAATTAAGGTCTGGACAGTGAATGATGATTATACCGGAACCCTTTCAATAAATTGAAGGGATTTAAAGAGTGGATTTTGTTCTCTTATTATTACTATAAGTTCAATATTTTACTACACAGATTTCATTAATTGTGTCATGACTCTGTATAATCCATTAACTAGAAAAAATCAACCGTAATAATAGGAACTATAATATTTTATAGAATTAGAAGAATTTCGTGTAATTTAAAAATCCCAAATAGTAGTTAATGGTATCATTGACCCCGAAGGGACCACCGAGTCCACCATTTCTTAGGTGGACGTTACGTCCTCTGAGTCCAATCTAGGGACCCAACCCTTCTAGGGGACCTCTTCCTTTACCGAAGGGTGAGTCATAAGAACGGACCTCTCAAGGTACCCTTCTCCTCAGACCACCTGATACCAGGTGCCCCAGTGTTTCTCATGGTGTGATGACTCGTTGGTTACGAAAGAAAGTGACATCATTGATGTCTGAATTTTCTTACCTATAAAGGTTTACATTTACTGAAACTGTAAACAATATCAATTAAAATAAGTTGAACTGACCGGTACGTAACGGACCTAATTTGTAATAAAGGCCCATACACAGACTCCCACAAAGGTCCACTCTGACCGTCAACTAGGTCGTCCGAATCATCTGACGGGGGGACTAACCCACTCGTAGTGGTTAGGCAACTCCCGGACTTATCTTGTTTTCGTCTCCTTCCTCCTTAAGCAGTGAAAAAAGGACGGAACGACAAACTGGAGCTCGTAGAGTGGAGTAGAAGAGGATGGGAATCTGATCCTAAATGTGATGGCTGAGAGGACCAAAAGTCCAGAAGTCTGAGTACGATTTAATGTGTCGACCGAAAGGACCCAGAGGTCGAACGTGTGATACCCTTAAAGTCGGAGGGATTAACGAAAGAGAGAGAGAGAGAAGAGAGAAGAGACCGAAGGAAGGAGGACAACCAAGACAAAGAGACCTCTAGGGATTGTATAGTAAACTTGGAAATGGAACTACCAACTGAGAGTGACGTGTTAGTTTAGTCAAGATCAAACGTGGACGGAGGGTTGGTTTGGGGAAGGGGTTTCAGATACTTTGTCAAGTCGGTAACTCGTCCGTGTGTGTCCGAAGGTACGTTCGAACGGTAGGACATACTTGGAAGTGTCAAGTGAAATAGTGTATCCTGGTTAAGGGAGTTGACATTTTATCTTTTTTTATATTAGGAACCGAAAACACCAACTCTACCATAAATATAGTATATAGACCAAGTATCTGGGAGTTACTTACCAAAAACTTTAATACTTTAGGGGGTGGGAGGACTATTCCTCGGTCTCCGGACTTCAACATCTTCGTAATTGTATTTATAAAGACGTTTTTATAAAAGTCGATATTAAATATGGGTTCAAACTGTAAACTATGGTCCAGACGGAACTACTGACATCTTAGGATTTGTGATTTAGGAGTCCGAAACTTGGTTCCGTAGTCCACGAGGTTGAGACGGAGGTATTTCTGTCCAGATTTACCTGTAGGGTCGAAGTCTCGAAGGTCCTCTGAGTGACTCCGGGAGTAACACTAACGAAGAGTCAAGTCAAAGAAGAATTAGAACGAAGTAAGTGAGAGGTCATTGATAATAGACCTCTTGTAAGGTCATTTGAAGTCAAGTCAAGTCACGTCAGTGATCAGCTCAAGTTTTGAAACACTGGGATATCTGACATCGTACGGTCCGGAGGGACAGGTTGTGGTCGAGGGTCTCGAACGAGTTTGAGTACAGGTACCTCAGCCTACGGTAGGTTGGTAGAGTAGGAGACGGCAGGGGAAAAGGAGAGCGGAAGATAGAACGGGTCGTGGTCCCAGAAAAGGTCACTCAGTCAAGAAGTGTAATCCTCCGGTTTCATAACCTCGAAGTCGAAGTCGTAGTCAGGAAGGTTACTTATAAGTCCCAACTAAAGGAAATCCTAACTAAAGGAAATCCTAAGGAAACTAGAGGAACGTCAGGTTCCTTGAGAGTTCTCAGAAGAGGTTGTGGTGTCAAGTTTTCGTAGTCAAGAAGTCACAAGTCGGAAGAAATACCAGGTAGAGAGTGTAAATGACCTTTTTAGTATCGAAACTGATCTGTCTGGAAACAGTCGTTCCATGACAGAGACGAAAAATTATACGACAGATCCAAACAGTATCGAAAAGAAGGTTCCTCGTTCAGGGAAAATTAAAGTACCGACGTCAGTGGTAGACGTCACTAAAACCTAGGGTTCTTTTAATTCAGACAGTGACAAAGGTAACAAAGGGGTAGATAAACGGTACTTCACTACCTTGGTATACGGTACTAGAATTAAAAAACTTACAACTCAAAATTCGTTTGAAGGAGGTATCTCAAGGTATAAAGTTTCAGACAAAGGATCTTTTCGGTCAGACACAGGTTACAATATTTATTCCTTATCACCACTAGTTCTCTTATCCTCAACCCCTCAGAAGGTTCCAGTTTAGTCAATTTATCCGTGGATATCTTGAAGATTCTTTTATAGAGTTCTCTCTTTATTTCGTCCGTCGTAAATGGTTTATCAAACGAACTTCGTTACAAATCTGGTCTACCGAGATATCTTCTTTGTCCACAATAATTATTGTGTCTCAACAAACAACAAATCAGCGATTCAACACAGGGTGAGAAAACGCCGGGGTGCCTGATATCGGGCGGTCGGAGGAGAGAGGTACCCTAAAGGGTCCGTTCTTATAACCTCACCCAACGGTAAAGGAAGAGGTCCCCTAGAAGGATTGAGTCCCTAGTTTGGGAACAGAGGACGTAACCGTCCACTTAAGAAATGGTGACTGGGTGGACCCTTCGGGTCATTGTATCTCTAACTTCCCGTTTATTTAAAATTATGAGACTAAGGAAAGAAGGATACAAGGATAGATACTTAGAACGACAGGATTAAACGAAAATGAAGCAAAACCTAGTTTTAACTTTGACCACCACCGTAAAGTCCCGTCTATATTGGTTGGAGTCAATATCCTACTGTGACTGTGACCGGGGGTTCAACATGAGTAGTCATGGGAGTAATCGTTGTCTTTTATTCTAACCCCTACGAAAGATTACCCATCTTCTGACGTATTTTCGTTCCTTTCTGACTACTACATTACTTTACACAAAGGAGATTGGTTCTTGTTTTCGGTTACATAATTCAATACAAAAAGAAATATCTTTCACTTATGATAATAAGAGACTTTGTAGACAGGTCAACAAAATAGTAATCTCTTAAAATTTGTCATAGATCGATTATAGTAATTTTAGTAGTAGTCTTATCGAACTTACACTGAGGTAGACTTTATTTCCGATAGGTTGTGGTTTTTTTTTTCTCCCTAATTTATCAAATTAATGAAACTCTCATGGATATTGGTAATGAGTAATAAAAAATAATAATTATAAACATTACATGGTTCTTCACCACACCATTTATAATCCCGTAATAACGACACTTAGAGTATCCTTATAGGACTCTCTTCGACTGTCTTTATGTATAAATTCGTTAAAAAATTTGATGATACAAATGTAAATCTTTACTGAGTAGTATAGTAACACATTTATGTGTCAATCTGATCGTTTTGAGAAATCTTTCATACTTAATTTCGGTTTACATTCATAACCTCAATTAGAAAAGACGGACGAAATTCGTGGTAAAACTTACTCACCCCACTTTAACCTGTAACACACACATATTACTACTTTTTACCACCCGATGTTATTCCTTATTAAGAAAACTAAAGGTCTCATATTACCAGATACTTAATACAAATTTTAATTACTTTCTTTTCTATCTCTTACTAAACTTAGAGTAGTCGTCGATAAAAAGAGAAAGAGACTCCGTCGTTACTCGGTAAAAGTTTCCCTAAACTTGAAAACATTCGTTCAGGGAGATTCGAAGTTTTTCCAGAATTAACCTTCGACTTGGAAAAATTACTACTAAACAAAGTGAACTTTCTTGTTTATTTATTCGTCAACCTGAAGGACCCTCTAAAAGTAACATACTTCTGTTAAAGAAACGTTTAGATTTGTTTAAAAATTGTAAACCTACCTGTGCATGTAAGGTCGTATAGGAAAACGGTATTTTCTAGGGAAGAAGGAAGTTGAGATGTTTCTCGGTACCTTTCTCTCCGATAAAGGGGTTTCTTCAGTTGAACCTAAAATTTTTTCTCTTTTCTACTAAACGTTTTTATAAGACTTGGTTAAAGAAAGTTATACCAATACAGTTTAGATCTCAATAACGAAATGTGATATCTAAATGAACAAATCGGAAGACAACCTTGTGTGAAAGTAAAGAAGAAGTTTTCTTGTATGAGAAATTCTTCTGTTTATAGGGTTATAACTACCTTTTGATATAATAATTCTCTAAATTAATATACCTTTCGTTTTAAGACGTTGTGTAACCTTTCCTCTTTCAATGACGGAACATTGAACAACTACACAACTACTTTTATAAGTTAAAGGTCGACTGTCATAGTCCTTTGAGTGGAGAACAGTGAGTGTCAATGTAGGAGGTAAGAGTTATGATGTCAAGTGAAGTTCTTGTTCGGTCCTATCGGTCAAACGAGGGTTTGATAGTCATCAAAGGGGTTAGACAGAAGTAGATTTGAGTTGAGGAAATTCAGAAGTAGAATCAGGACACAAAAGGTTTTACATCACGTCCTAATATGTTTTCAGTCAAAGTCACTCCATATTAGAGAACAAACCATAATAATCAAAAATAAAGTACTAATAGAAGATAAATACCAAAGAGATGAATATCATCTTTATGTCAACTGAGAACTTGTGTTTAAACTTAACGTATCCAGGTGAATGTCCACCTAAAGAAGTCATCATTTATGATGTCATGGTGTGTTAGATGTCAACCAACTTTGGGACCTACTCTTTTACGTCTATGTCTCGTTGGACATAACTGTCTTAGTACCTGTGCCTCCCAGTCGATACTTGACGTGAGTGTAAAAAATGAAGTCCCTCCTAATAACGGGGATTGGGACCGTAACCAGTTCCCAGTTGACATGTATCAAAAATTTCAATTAAAATTTTCCTTAATTGAGTTTGTTAATTAATTTTATTATACTGTATAATTACTTCTGTGTGTATCTTATGATGAGTTTTTATATACGATGAACCGAAGAGTGAGAACTGTAAACTGTGACATCTGGGAAAAGAAGATCTTAAAAAAAAGAAAAGTAGGATTCTAAGACTGGTTCCAAGTCAAGTCAAGTCAAGTCAGTGAGTCAGGACAGACTGAGAAACGTTGGGGTATCTGACATCGCGTGGTCCGGAGGAACAGGTTGTGGTTGAGGACCTTGAACGAGTTTGAGTACATGTAACTTAGTGACTCCGGTAAGTTGGTAGAGTGGGAGACAACAGAGGAAGAGGAGGACGGAAGATAGAACGGGTCGTAGTCCCAGAAAAGTTTACTCAGTTAAGAAGGGTAGTCCACCGGTTTCATAACCTCAAAGTCGAAGTCGTAGTCAGGGAGGTTACTTATGAGTCCTGATTAAAGGATATCCTAACTGACCAACTTAGAGGAACATCAGGTTCCCTGAGAGTTCTCAGAAGAGGTTGTGGTGTCAAGTTTTCGTACGTAAGAAGTCGTGAGTCGAAAGAAATATCAAGTTGAGAGTATAGGTATGTACTGATGATCTTTTTAGTATCGAAACTAATCTACCTATAAACAACTGTTTCACTACGAGACAAAAAATTATACGACAGATCCAACCAGTATCGAAAAGAAGATTCCTCGTTTGTAGAAAATTAAAGTACCGACATCAGCGGTAGACGTCATTAAAACCTCGGGGGTTTTTATTTCAGACAGTGACAAAGGTAACAAAGGGGTACTTCACTACCCTGGCTTACAGTAGTAGAATCAAAAGACTTACTACTCAAAATTCGGTTGAAAAGGTGGGAAGAGAAAGTGAAAGTAGTTCTCCGAGAAATCAAGAAGAAACGTAGGATGGTATTCGCACCATAGTAGATGTATAGACTCCAATAATTATAAAGAGGACCGTTAGAACTAAGTTGGAACATGAAGTAGGTCAGGTCGTAAAAAGTACTACATGAGACGTACGTTCAATTTATTCGTCCCACTGTTTTTGTCGGAACTACATAAGGAAAGGAGTGAACTTTGGTCAGACAACAAGTCACAGGTCAAGATTGATAACGAAGAACTAGACGTATGTGCAAAGAGTCCTCCGTCCATTTCACTAAATCATAAGGGTAGAGAACTTCTTAAAAGGTGTTAAACAACACTAGGTGTGTAAGTTTCCGAAACCGTATCAGTTATTTCGTCTTCATCTACAAAAAGACCTTGAGATAACGAAAAAACTACTAGGTTGCCTACAACCGTTAATAAAAGTAATATGAATGGGAGATTCACTAAAATAAACAAACATACAAACAAATACATATAAAACACCAAAATTGATGGTAGAAATAGATCTAACAGTTTAGACTTACAATGACTTCAACTTCCTGGTGATGAAACAGGTGGACTACACTTCTCGGGTGTGAAACCTTTTCTAGGACTACGACCCTTTCTAACTTCCTTTTTCCTCTTTCTCCGTCGTCTCCTACTCTACCAATGTATCGTAGTGACTGAGTTACCTGTACTTAAATTCGTTTGAGGTCTTCTATCACCTCCCGTCTCCTGGGACCATACGATATCAGGTACCCCCAGTGTGTCTCGGTCTACCATGAATCCCTGACTTGTTGTCACTTAGACGTAACAAGAGTGACAGGGAAGAGTTTTGACATGTAAACTAGACCGATGACTTGACACTA
Source organism: Capra ibex (assembly GCA_006410555.1). Classification (NCBI taxonomy): domain Eukaryota; kingdom Metazoa; phylum Chordata; class Mammalia; order Artiodactyla; family Bovidae; genus Capra; species Capra ibex. The sequence continues at coordinate 23,247,397 of SJYO01020080.1, read as the reverse complement.
TACGAGTAATGACGGGTGCAACGGAAGTCAAAAAGAGAAGACATTCTGTCTGGGGTTGTGACGGGAACACTTTCTATTAACGAAGTCTAATGAGACAAAAAATTGTCACTGAGGACACCTTATTTTTCATAGAAGAGAGTAGAAAATTATTGTAAAAAATATAGAAGTGGTGACCGTCGGATCAGACAGAAACACTGGAGTGGGGGATTGAGGGTCGAGAAACCGAGACGGAAGAAGTACAGTAAAGACGGGGACCAAGGCAGGGAATTAAGAAGGCACTATAAACTGAGATCCAACAACGTGTAGTGTGTTAGGGAAGACATATGTCGGTTTAAATATAAACCAACATAAATAATTCATACTACCGTATAACTTATTATTCAAAACCACGTAGGTAAGACGATGTTTTCAAAACCCGAAGGTGTCAATATTTTTAACCTCGATAGAAAAAAGGAACCTTTGTACCTCCTAATAGAATTCTTATATTTCTACTTTTGATTCGATTAAACCCCTTAAAAAAAAATATTAGAGACTTATAAACTTTAATCATCTTTCAAACGAACAATAACTTGAGTGAGAACCGTTCGTTTTGTATAACATGTATCAATACTCTATTAGACAATTTTAAAATCACTTAGTGGACTCTTATGTTTGTTTATAATCATTAACACATTGGTTTTGTATCAATCTTTCGATTCGGACATTATCTTATGGTTTTAGTTTTAGTCCGACGAATAGTAGGACCCGTTTCAAGACTCTTGAATGGGAGTAGACAGATACAACAATAATTTTACTCCGTGATTCTGATTATAAATTGTAAACAATACTAGTAACTCCATACATATGTCACCTTTATAATGAAAGACACTGGAAGTGTGAGAACGATAATTATTTTAGATTATTGATAAATATAAAAACAATGTGTGATATCATAACAACAACAACTACAACAACAACAACAACAACGAATCCCGAGGGAACTACCGAGTCATCATTTCTCAGACGGACGTCACGTCCTCTGGACCCAAACTGGGGACTCAACCCTTCTAGGAAACCTCCTCTCGTTGTGTTGGGAGAGGTCATAAGAACGGACCTCTTAAGGTCTCCTCGGACCATCCGAAGACAGATACCCCAGTGTTTCTCAACCTGTGTTGACTGACTATGAAAGTATGAAAAGTGAAAGTACCACAAAAAATGCTACAAAAGAATAAATATAATAATCTTGGAGTGTTTTTTAGGACACAACATCCACCTCGTTACATAAACACCGGAAAAAAAGGGGGTATCTATTACGGACTTGTGACGAATGTTTATTATTTTTTAGTACAAAGAATCCGGAACATTTTTTATTATGACAGAATTATTAACTATCTTTAAGGAAATCACCCGTAAACACAATTCAAGATCTTTGATTATCTTTGATTACCCGTGGACCTCGTTCCACTGACTCTCGTCTCAACAAGTATTTTAATATATCCTTTTTAAAAACTCTCCAATATTCTACTGTTTTGGACATATTTTAAAAGTCCGACCTAGTCCCTACTCGGTCTACTAGTAAATATCCACATTTATTGGAGTTAGTATCTATTATCATTTTATTAATTCTTCACTATTCGACATGAATAATAGAAAAATTATATCAAAGAAATTGGAGTTCAAATATATTAAATTAAAAATTATTGCCAATCAAATTGTTAGTCAAACCTTTGAAAGACTTTTAGAATTTTAATCAAGAACACTGGACCATATTCGGTCATAGACGTTTGATGATCGAATTACCTTCTATACTAAGGAAGTTTATAAACTCCTTTGTGATATCTCTTCTCATTCTTAAATGATAAAATAAGGTCTTCCGTAGTGGTCCTGACCAAATACTTTTTATATTTTACCGTCTAAATACTAGGTGAAATTCTGACCTGAAAAATTGTTACTTTAAACGGTTACACTAACTGATGAAACTCGTTACTTAAAAGTATCTTTCGTAGGTTTCTCGATGAAAAATGACTGTTACATATTCTTGTCCGACTTACTGGAGTTTCTCACTAAAATGTCTTTGGTGGGTCTTGACGAGACCAGTCTTTTACTACGGAAGGTTGAGATTCCAAATTTACCAATAAATAGTCTAAAAACAAACATACCCAAGAACTATGTGCTAAAGTATATTTTATACGGTTTTAAGTAAGTACTGTTTAAAGAATGACTCGGGGAACCTAAGTCTCAACGAATTTTTACTTGACCTGTCCTATCTCATTTAAAGTTATAAAAATGACAACCGCTTTTCAATCCTTATAGTCCTAACCGAATCTAGGGTAGTCAGACTACAAGGGGTGTCCATATTTCCCTTTCGATCCTCTTAAAAAAGGAGTAAAAGGAGTATGACAGAAGATTTCTCGTCCCTTTTCTCTTAGTCCTCTTGGTTCTTCTTCTTACACGGATGAGAGGAGAGTCTCAGACGGGACCGGGACCGAATTTACAAGTCATATAGGTTCCCCTCTTTTCTCTACACTGTGATTGATCCCCTTCGACATATATGTCTAAATACATAAACGTCTCTACAGATTTTATCTACGGTCCTTACCCTTTTTTTTTACCACTTTATGTACCGAGATAGATCCAAAACTATCTTTTAACTCTCCGTAGGTATTTACTTTTAATTGATTTTTATTTCCACAGTAAACTCATTCAACTTATACGTACATGAAATAGAGTTTGAAGGAACACTAAAGGTCTTATAAAATCATAGTAAATCTCTAAGTTGAAACTTTCCGAACTCTATTATTGAATCTCCAAGTGTGTGTGTTTTTCTTAGACCCATGTTAGTCCCACTCCTCCTCGATACCCATTATTCGACCATTGGTGTTTATCGTATTGTATATTTACAAGCTTCCTGTTAAAAGGTAAGAACTATGTAAAACTGTAAATGGAAAGTTAGTCTATAAGTATTACAAAATTATACAGTTTAATATATTTATATATTTTTCTCTACATATTTATAGTAGTACTCCGATCGAATAGTGAGAGAAAATTGTTGAATTTTTTTGGTACAAGATTAGACGATCGGAATTTCGTTTAAAGATAACTTATATCTATTTAATTAGTGACCGTAATTTTTATATATAACAATCCGACGCTATTCCTACATCCATTCCTTTGGTCATAAAATCCGGTGTGTAAAAGTAGACGGATTCTCGACACGTTGGTAACGGTGGTTTCATATCGTTTCCTCTCACTTACTCACGGGGACCCCTCCGTGACCTCCTCGTTAACCGTTCTTCAGGTTCTAGTAAAACTCCTGAATATAGATTTAAAAATTAGTCACTTTTTATAACACTAGACATGAGATAATATGTAGGTATAAATAATGTTATTTCTATTTTTAATTTTTACAAAAAGAGATTATCTTTCGTATTACTGTGTAATATAGAAAAACATTTTAGTCTTTTGTATAATCGTAGAAGTTCTGACTCTTTTGAAAGTGACTTCTTTGTGCAAAGGACCAAAAGTGAATTGTAAAGAGTTTACCTACGTTGGAATCTTCAAAAAGAAAACAACGACCATTGTAAATAGTTGTAAGTAGTCTCTAGCACAACCTGTTATGACAGAATAAATCAGAAGTTTGTTTAGGACACTTTCCCTACTGTAGTAGGTATGGAAAGACCCTGGGTAGTTCCAGTGGTTTGATTATTCATTGTCTCCTTTCTGAGCGTGAGACTAGAAGTCCGGTTCAGGTCTTTAAAAAAGAAAGGTGAACCGATGTCAAGAAAGAGTAGGGGTGGTCATGGAAGTACGAGGTAAATAAAAATTGGGTATACAGGGTACGACTTCCTTTAACGAACACGACGGTGAAGTATGTCTTGAAATCCTAAAATAAGGTTAAAATTCTCTCTTAAGAACTATTGTCTTAACGACACAATTTATAAACAAATTACGATTTCGTCCTTTGGTGAGTACTCATTGTGTCCGTCAATTTACCATGGTAGACCTCGTTTTCCGTAGACGTTCATAGGAATAAATTCTTGGTCAAATGTTTATTATTGTCTGGGGACCTTAATTCGTCAATCGAGGAAACAGTATATATTGTCGTAAGTTCCCTTTATCGAACGAAGTAACGAAAATTTACAAGTCTTTGTCTTTATGATCCTATAAAATCGAGATAAGGAATCTTTACTGTTCTACTCTTAGAGAATTTGGTTATTATGGCTCATTGTCTATTAGGTCAAGGATAAGAGGTCAAAGTATTTGTGTTTGTTCTTTACTTCAAAGTGTAGATCTTCTCCTACTCGTTTCTTTAATTTGAATGGATCAAATGTCGTGTTATTTCTTTCTTGTCTACGTAAAACCTTAATTTTTTTTTTCTACTTAGTTTTCTGAGTGAAGTATTGTTTGTCTTTATAACATGTTTAGTCTGTTTGAAAGATCAATAATAAACGACGTTTAATACAAAGGTTGAAATATGAAACGAACAGACGTATCGTAAGTAGTTTTAATCTAAGACTAATAAAACATGAGACATGCCGTATAGTACACACGAGTTCTTTATAAACATCTTATATAGTAACATCTACTTTTCTTTCGACCTCTATCTGTATCCGTGTCTTTACTGTCTTATATTAGTTTCTGACAAGCAAATACCTTTCTTTACGTTTCGCTAAGAGTCTGGATCTTTTAGTATCGAAGAATCCCGTTACAAAAGGATAGAATTTTACCATTATAGACACGACATGTGACATGAGATTCCATTTGTCTTTCTATAACGAGCTCTGGTTTTTCATGGCCGGTCCCGGGCAATTACCACAATGCGACCGTTGACCTCCTGAACGTCCCGGTATGGGTCTGGCTACCCCTTAGTTTGAGAGACGGTTGAGCCGGGGTCTCTGACTTTAGAAAAGAAAGTAAACGTAAGAAGGTTAGTTAACATGTCTGGAGTAACTTTCGTCGAAAAAAAAAAAACTATACTTAAATAAACAAGTACAGGGAATTCAATTATAACTTGTTCGTATAATTGTATTTCTTCGGGTCCGAATGAACATCTTGGGATCCTTGTGGATTTTAATGGGTCATAGATAAAAGTAGGGTACAAAAAAGAAAGGAGACATCTGTTTTCGTTGAAAAATTTCTGTTAATCTAAACTTATACATGTTATGGTAGTAATTTTATATGACTTTAGTGTGTGTATACGTATTAAGTATTTTTTGAGAGTTCTAGGATTTGTGTAGTCATTAAACAAATATTTAAATATAAAAACAATAGTGTGTAAAGGCATCACATTACATGTAGAGTATGAGACTCGAATTTATAAAAGGAGAGTGTGAGAAGAGTTTTCTTCTGGTGTAGTCACAGAGACTCTCAATTTCTTCCACTCTTTTACTCCCTTTCACGATACTTTTAGGGTTTGTTAATATCTTTACATTTATGACATTTCGTTTATTTGTTTGGTGGGTCCTCCTTATGTCTCTCTCTCTAATCTCTCTCTATCTAAGACATCAACAACAACTCAACGATTTAGTACAGGGTGAGTGACGTTAGGGTACCTGATATCGGACGGTCCGAGGAAACGTTTACTCTAATAGAGACGTTCTTATGACCTCATAGCGGTAAAGGAAAAGGTCCCCTAAGAGGTGGGTAAATAGTTTGGGTACAGAGGACGAAACCGTCCACCTAAGAAATGGTGACTCTATGGATCTATTTATATATCTATACCTATAACTTATAATCTAACAAAGACTGAAAAGTACTTATTTATTAGACAGAGAGGACAAAAAAGAGAATAATCGATTAAATAAGATGAAATTTTATAATACCATTCATCAATAAATCAATCTTAACGTAAAAACAAAATTCTTGTCGACAAACTATTCCGAGGAATTCACAGAAGGGTATCTATGAAACACAGATATACGACATACACATAAACTCTCCTATGACTGAGAGTGGTCACGTGGAAGTCTACCTGTTACGAAATCTTATCCATTGTGTTAGATTTAGGATTTAAAGGAAGAATTTAAGAATCTCCTTTCTCATAAGAAAAGGTGTGCATCGAGGTAAAAGGAAAAGGAGGGATTAAGGAACCGGGGAACGTTTGGAGGTGTAGGATACCTACTTATCATAATTCCGGAAAAGTTCAGGAGAAAAAAAAAAAATTAAATTTAAAAGATGAATCATTTCTACCACCAATTTCAGATCTATCATCCATATCTTTTAGAATCGACACATTTAAGGTAGAGAAGAGGAATCCAAGACGGGATAACGACCCTAAAACACAACAGGGTATATTTATGTTAATAAATTTATGTTAATGATCTTATTTCTCCCCGAAGGGATCACCGAGTCTCCCATTTTGCAGACAGACGTTACGTCCTCTGGGTCCAAATTAGGGACCCAACCCTTCTAGGGGATCTCTTCCTTTACCGTCGGGTGAGGCCATAAGAACGGACCTTTTAGGGTACCTAACACCTCGGACCATCCGATGGTAGGTACCCCAGCGTTTCTCATCCTGTGCTGACTCGCTGAAGTGAAGTGAAGTGAGTGATCTTATTTCCCTTGGGTCTTCCTTCGCAATACAGTCAATATCAAGTTTTATATCACTGTTTTATCAAACCTTATAGATCGTTGAGTCGAAGTGGGTTAAAGGAGACACGACAAAGACTTTTAGACAGGGTAGTTTAGAGAACGGGCGAAATATCCTGGACCCCCTGTACTTCACACCTGCCAATGAAAACCTCGATCTTTTCACACCCTAACCCTTTTTAAGGGGTTTCGGATCAAAGTAGTTTGAAGGAAGTACAAGTCATCTACTCATTTACGGGGATCCACCGAAGGTACTATAAATATATTATAACACGAAACACGAAAATTGAAAAAGTCTCACGAAAGTGAAAAAAAAAGTAGAGTACCGAGGTGTAAAGAAACCCATGGACCTCACTAACTGACATGGTATATAACACGAATAGTATCGAATGTGTTTTGAAGGATAAAACCATTGCAAATTCTACAAGAAACATACGACACTGTGTAAAACCGTTAAACCCGTTTCTTTTTCTTTCGTAAGTGATTATATCACATAAACGTTTATCCATGTTATTCGATCGAAACGTATTACGATCATCCTTAGTTTTCCAAATTAAATGTCTTACTTACTGACGTATTACGTCAGAAATTTATATCTCTTTTTTATTCGGGAGATTTTTACTTTCCGTTGAAGCCGTGACAAACAAAAAAAAAAAAGAAAAAACGTATTTATGGAATCTTCGAAAGTATTTGAGTAGAAAAAAGGAGTTCCATTAACACAAATTTTCTTTGGACCTTTTTCGATTTATTAACTAGACATGTCCGAATTTACTTTTGTTGAATAGGACAAGTAGTACCCACCCCTAACATTTACGTACTTATACTAACTACGTAAATAATATAAACCTTCCTACGACAATTACCCCACTGAAGGACTACAAGTACGGTAAACGAAAACATCTTGTTATATATACAATTTAATAAGTCACCAATTAACACCCCCAACAAACTAAAACTAGACTGTAAAAATAAAGGTCGTGATTAAGTTTAAAATCATAATTCAACATTTTATCTCAAGATTTCAACATTACACTTTTATTTGAAGTAGACTTATTTTTAATACCGTATTGGTCATAGACTAAATAGATTACTTGTATATCAAAGGTGTCTTCGTCACTTTATACGTTTATAAATGTGTATATGTGTGTTTGTAGACAAAAACTTCAGGCATACGTTAACACACTCATCTCTCCCCCAATACAGTCTAGTAAATCAAAGATTTGATACAGACCAAATTTCGTTCTAAATTTACGTAAACTCTTTGGACTCGGAAAAGTTAAATATACTACTTCTGTATAAATGTAATTAGTTAGTCTTGATAAATATATTGTGAGTAACACACGGTCCGAGAAGTGATTCGTAAAATACACATTTTCAAGTACACTAATACAGTTCTTTTCTTACTCTACATAAAATAGTAACAAGAGTGTTACATAAAATAGTAAATAAAATAGTAATGTCTACTCTTTTGTTTCGTGTCTTACAAATTACCTAAGTTCCCACGTACCATCGTATACCTATTAGAGGTACCATCTATTTCCCCCTGTCTCTCGAATAGACAGAATAGACAACAAAGGATAACGGATCTGGATTTTGTGACGTTATTTGTTTCACCGGTGAATCGGATAAAATCATTTACTCATTTAGAGTGGTCTAATAGTAACTACGGATAAAAACCTCACTTTTAGAGTTTAAAAATCAATACTGGTACAACCAAGATGATCGCTATTTTTGTCTTTATTAGTTAGACAAAATATTTACATTTATGGACCTTGTTGGTGTGTTTTTTCTTGTCTTCCTATTCCCATGTAACGTTTCCCATACGGAAACAGATTCGTGTGAGTAGATTCGAAAGGAAATTTAGATTTTAGGATCTTACATCCCCCTTGTTTTATTCTGGTCTAAGAGAAAATCGAGTGAGAGAAGAAAGGGAAAATAGGAGGGAACGGTGGTCGGTATGGGAAAACCTGATTTATATTGTTGAACAAAGTGAGAAAGAACAAAAACAACAACAAAAGGGACTTTCACCTTTCTTTGTCTTTAAGGTTGACACAAGGTAAATAAGTCTGTAACTTGTGTTTATTGATAAAGTAGAAATAAGTTTGAAGGATGTAGGTGTGAAATATGAGTATTACTTTGGTTTGTAAAATAACTCTTTTGTCTACGTTCGTCTGTTTTAGTGGAGTAAAAATGTCTAAGGCGTCGGATTGACGGTCTCAGGGATACATAGACCGGACAAAAGACAGAAACGAGGTTGACTCCTTGTCTGAGAGAACAACAGCAGGGATAAGTAGGGAGAACAGATAAATTTCCATTAACAAGACGTTAATAAAGAAACTAGAGGACGTGGTAATTAAAGAGGGAGTGAAGTTTTGGTAAAGGTAGTCGTATGTGTGTCCGATTTAACATAAGTGAAAATTTTTATTTTTGAGGGAACTGGGAGATAGACGAGGAGACAGTGTCGTTTTTAAGACCAACTCATGTCGTCCTTCAGAGTTGAGAAAATAGAGGGTAAGAATAGAGTGTATTGTTTGTATTAATTTTAAATCATTGAGGTCAACATGAGTCTTTTTTTTTGGGTTTAAGGAATTATACTGGGTGTTATAAAATTTCTTGGACTGAGGAAGAGAAGGGTAAAGTAGGAGGAGGTTAGTGTGTGTGATACGAGAAGTGTCTGAGTAGAAAGAGACAGGGAACTTTTCGGTTCAACAAACGTTGGAATCCCGTTAATGGACGATAACGAAGACGGACCTCGTGAATTGAAGTATTCATAGTTTATCGATCAATGAAAAGTGAGTTCAATATAGTTTATGGTAGAGAAATCTCTCCGAAAGGACTCGAGTGATACACTCTACGAACATAATGAATATAAATCGATCCACTGTTTAGTGGGGGTTTTACAACGTCAAATTTTATAGTCATAGTATGACAACGAAATGGGAGTAGATACATAGAGTGGTAAAGACAGTCTTAAAGTCCTTTTGGACCTAATCCCCAAAAGTGAGTCTTTGAACTTCAATATCAAGTCTATAGTCGACCCCGATCAATAGGTTTCCGAACTGACTCCGACCATTAGGTGGAGGTACTGTCGAGTGGGTGTACCGATTGTTCAACTACACCCATTGAACCAAAGAGAGGTCTACATAAAGAAGTTTCTTGAGAAACACATAGAATGTTACACCTCTAACTCTACCTAAAAGGCGTCTCGTCCGTCAGGTTCTCTAGTTCCGTTTTTGAAGTTACGGAAATACTGTACCGAAGTCTTCATTGTGTAGTATAAGAGAACTAGAATGACCGGTCGTTACTAATTTATGCCCTCTCAATATGTATTCCTACACTTATAACCTCCCGTGAAACCTCGAATGAAACAAAACATAACAACAACAGAAAAATGAATTTAAAGTGGTGGGTAAGGAGGTAAAACTTATCCTAAGAAACGATAATTTCAAGTCATCTCATCGTCTTATGTCATCACAGAACTAGTTGTGAACAAGATTAAAGATCGTACGTCTACGACTGTCTTACTCTTTTTTCTTTTGTAAAGAGTCCAAGGGAACATTGATTCGAAGTTCTATACTTAATTCAAATGCGTAGGTAGGTCAGTATGACCGTATTTAAGGATCAAATCTTGAATCAGTGTACCTTTTTATCCGTCATATTCTAGGTATAATGACTAGACGGTAATAATGACCATTGTAAAGACCGTCTCGACTGATAAGACCCCGTTCATCAATATTCGTGTCGAAAAACTAAGTCCTTTAAGGACTAGTGTCTTCTCCGTTGTCGATAGACCCATGAGGTAAAGATGTCATACCAAAACCCTCAACAGTATCGTAAGTCTCAACTCAGAGAGAGAAAGAGAGAGAGAGAGAAAAAAGGGGGTCGTAAGGGTCACTAAATCCTCAATGGTTACAGAAAATTATTTAATGAAAGACGAAAGGAATGGATCTCAAGACAGTAAACGTTGATTTTTGGGATTAGTAATGTTCACTGTAATCGACACAGTCGGTTTTAGTACGGATCCGTCAGAGATCACACAAACACAGACACAGACACACACGTGTACGTCCGGAATATATATTTACAGACGTAGTATTGTCGAGAGAGTAGACACTTTTCGTCACGGACGTCCTTGAAAGTTAGAGAGGAAAGAAGAGACAACACGCAAAGTCTAAAAGAGACCTAAAGGAAGAGACGAGGTGAGTTGAATATGAAGGATAATGACAGAGGATACGGGTTCAAGTGGGTTGTTATCCTCTCAATCACCAACGTTTCTCCTGTGTTAATTGTTGACAAAAGTAAGTTGTGAAGGGTGGGAGAGTAATCTTTCAAGATTATCAGAATAGTCTTTTCCCCATTCAAGGGTTTCAGTCTATGAACAGGGTTAAAGGACAGTAAAAAAACAGGATAGAAAAAAAAAGAAAGGATAGTAAAAAAAAAACAGGATAGTAGATTCTGGAGTTCCAGAATCTAGAAAATGTGACGACATTATTTTATAAATTCTTCTATAGTCAGTTTTAACAAGACTTTAAATTTAAGTAGAGCGAAGGTATGAGTCTTTAATAGTAATTACAAGTATATAGAAGGTATCTGAGTTTATCTCTTTTTATCAAAATTTTAAACCTTGAGATACCCAAAAGTCCCTCTCCATATTCATCTTTCGTTTCATATTTATCGTGTCGTCCTTTTTAAAAAATGGATTGGAGGTGAAGGATGAAGGAACATAAATAAGTGATAATTTCCGATATCTTTTTAAAGTTTTCAGGGTACACGAACTCATTGTGTGTACTAGAACCCTGACGCACTTTTTCAATTTGCCATGTACGTACTTTAATGATAAATTGTTTGACGTATCCTTTACGGTACCGGAGGAATAAAGACGGGTCACCTCGTCAACGAAAGTCAAATCTGAAAAGGGTTGTTTCTCTGGAATTTTAGGATACGGATACCGGTGTCGTACGTAATCTTTTCGTCTGTTTCTAAAGTCCCTTACCTTACTGTCTCTTAACATCTTAGCGTGTCAAGGTCGGTCGTAAACCGTCTCGTATTGCCTATTGTCATTTTGGAGGGTATCATAAGTTAACTATTTCTGAGTCATGAATTTCTGACGAAACTTCTGCACACATTATTTTATGGTCACTTTACCCCACGGACCTTACGGACCACTCCATCCCGAAATTAAACAAAATTCCTCGTCTCATGGTCGACGAAGAGACAAATCTTTCTCCATTTTTTCAGTAGAATTTCGGTAAGAAGAGATAAGGCACGTCAATACGTTTACATTCTGTATTTCAGTAAGGAGTGACTTGTTTAGAAGACAATCTGAATCGTCCCGACGTGGATTGAGAACCATTAGTCTCGGAGTCTTCACCCACGTGGTTAAACGTATTCCTTGAGAACCACTTACTTCCTCCGTTTTAGAGTTGGTGAAAAAGGACTGAAGTTTTAATTCCTTTTGACAAGTTACTTCTCTTCAACTGAAGTGATTTAAACGATTGTAAAGTCTCTGAGATTCTCCTTAAGTGACCCTCAGTTGTCTCTCTCTGATATCCTAACTAGACCCGAGTCACCCTAAAGAATTCCTCCCTTCCGATGTTCATAGGACCAGATACTAAGATCTTTCTCATTGTCTTTCGATATTTGAACCCCGAGTCTATGTCTCAAACGTATTTCTAGACTTGGGAGTTTACGTGGAAGTGATCTTTTTTTTTTTCTCGTAAGCTATCATTGTGATACCACTACTTTTACGTCACTTGAATAACCTGAGAGAACTATAAGGGAGAAAAGTAGACCGAAAGTCTTCGTCCTGACAGAACACCCGGAACCGTTTTGGAACGTTCTGATCATAGAAGGACTAGATCAAACATAAACACATGTCTGAAGAGTCCTAATATCATACCTTTACACCACCATACTCTACTACGATCACTGTATCATTCTTTGTCTTTGGTCTTAAGTTTAGATCCTCTTTATGGTTTTTATTAAAAAGGTCAGTATATTTCATTAATAAAGTCTCAAAATCCCACATCAATCCCAAATTCATCAACCCGAAGGGACCACCGAGTCTGCCATTTCGTAGACGGGCGTCTACTGGACCCAAGCTAGGGACCCAACCCTTCTAGGGGACCTCTTCCTTTACCGTGGGGTGAGGTCATGAGAACGGATCTTTTAGGGTACCTACCTCTTCGGACTATCCGATGTTAGGTACCCTAGTGTTTCTGAGTCTGTACTAACTCGTACGTGTGTACATAACGGTTAGTGTTCTTAATTAAATGGGGAGGGGGAGGGTTTATGAGTCATAGTCAGGTCGTCTCTATAGCTGTGTAGAGTTCACAAGTCCCACCGGTGTCCGGAGTCTATAGACAGTAAGTTGTTTTTGAAGGGTGTAGTAGTAAATGAAGGATCAAAAGACTCTTTTGAGTACTTTTCAGAGAGAAGAGAAGTTAAACAGACAGAAAAGGAACTTGTTCAAATCCGAATTTCTCTTTTGGTTGGTCGTGGCTCTTCTCACCTTCACGCTCAACGGAAAACCCCAGGATTGGTGGTGAAGTTGTACACCGGGACAGGTATCTCCACCAGTTCTTGAAGTGTTGTGTTCTTCAAGTCTTGACCCCTGAGTTTTAAACCATCGTAAGAACCCAAAATCCTTCTTCACTCGATATTCTGAAGAATGTAGAAAGTTGAAATGATCACTCTTGTTTCGTGTCTAATTAAATTATAGTTATCTCACAGAACGGTGAAGTAGAGTTCAATTTATATTTATTGCGGTTGTCGATAAAAATATATATCAACGGAATTCATCACCGGTTATAGAGAGCAACAAGTCTTATTTATTTTGATCCATTCGGTACCATAAATGATGTATTACAACCAAGACGGAGTTCCACCGTGTTTAATACTTACTAAGTCTCTTTTCTCTCCCTTTTTAATAAATAATCTTTGTCATCCTATCACTATGTCTTTATCTTTGTCCGTCCATTTGAGGACTTTGATCCCCCATTTAACCTTTCTTTCGTAAATTGGGAGGGGGAAGGTTCGAAGATAGGACGAAGACATAGTGAGAGGTCGGAAACTGGAGATACTCCGACTGAGGGTCCGTTGTCCATAATATGGTAACGGAAAACCCTATATCCAATTATTGATAGGGATGACGGGTCAGGTATTCTCCTTCTTTAAGGAGTCAAAATGACGATAACCCCACTACTAAAAGACAAAACGACTCGACTTAGAGACCTAAAGTAAAAAACAAGGACTTAAGTAAAGACAGGGTTTCCTTTGTAGTAAAAAGTTCCACTAAGTTACGATGAACTGACATGTCTAAGACATCGTAATAACCTAATTTAGCCGGAATACCCAAATGGAACCCTTGGGTCGGTGGTAAATATTATAAAAGATACCTCCTTTACGTAAAGTTCGAGATTTGATGGTCTACATGTTTTTCGAGTAATCAGTTGGTCATTGCAGGAAAGAAAAGACACGTAACGGAAACGGGCACTCTCTTTGTTGGTGTGACCATGCTTGATGGAAGAAAATTGATTGAAGAAAATAGTCAACCTTACGAAAACAGACATTCACTATCTTCTGTGACAATACACCCCGAATTTGTTATTCCGGTGAATAATACTGTAAGTCGTTCTTCAGGTCTCTCTTCGTCTAGATTCTTGACCGAGTCATCGGATTGTTACCGAATTTCATGGATTCGAGAAAGTTTGGAAGTCGAAACGGTACGAAATGTACAGTAGTCAGAGGGAGTAGGGGTCAGGGATCCGTCGTCGTTGAGGTACGTAATTTAGGAGTATTGATGTAGGTTTCTGACCTTTCGTTTCCCCTGACTCCACAAAAAGAGGAGTATATATCAAGAAAGTAGTTTTTCTTTGGAAAGGGTCTTCGGAACGTTACCTGAAAGAAAGTCCAGAATAACCGGTTTTGACTCAATTTAGCTTTACTTTGGGACCACTTTCTCTAACTCTAATACCGAATATGCGAAGTACAAAAGATGTGAACCGACCTCACCCCGAGTAGAAGGGACTCGTGTAAAAAAAGGGTTTGAACTTGGTTTACTCCCAAATTAATCCTTCCTCTTCTCTACTGACCAATAACCATCCATTGGTTATCGTACGGTGTGACATTAAAATGAGGAGAAACACAAGAGACCGAACTCTCCAAATGAGATCTGGCCATTGTATACCGTGGTCCGATGTTTCTACTCTGAAATTACCCTATGTCTCGTGTAATTGTTTTACGCACGATTTAACGTTGCGATACCAACACGACGTTTGAGTCACAACACTTTAATATAAGGACCAATCTGTCATATTTATCACGTTACGGTCAAACTTACAATCTCACTAAGTAACTCGGATTTCTGTATTTCGTACCTTTCGAGGGATCACAATTGATACGAGTGAAAAGTGACTGGATACAGGTTACTCGGTTTTAAATTTGGTACACTTTAAGTGTAGATTTGTTCTCACAACATGTGTTACTTGAGAACCGTCGAAAAGTTACTAATCACTGTGTCTTTTAGAAACAGGTCCCTGATAATCGTCAGCAAAAGAGTTTCGTTATGGGGAACTTAATCTTAGTGCATATATTGGTTGTTGTGTTAGTGGTCTATGGGAAGAGGTCATTTTGAGAGTCTACAAAACAAATTATATCTAGTAATGAGACATTTCTAGTATGAGGAATTGTGTTCTGACACGTTTCTATTAAGTGTATAATGTTTCGTGTCGAATTCGGTAGGAGAAACAGAATTTTTCCATAATGTTGAAGATGGTATCCGGGGTTTCTCTCCTTTTGACCCAAGGTTATGGATGAGGTCCTTTCATTGGACTGTAGGTGACTCGATGTCTTTCTGAACTATAATGGGTACAGATTTTATTTCCATGTTGTGAATTTATGTGTCTTGATTTTCAGTCCCCAGAAGATCCTTAAAAGGATTCTTATGTTACCCCTGGTCTCTTCTGTCCTATTAAGAAGGTTTTGGCACAGTGACGAACGTTGAAACCTGGTCCAGACCCAGACTCTCTCCTATATGGAAGACATACGAAGAGAGGGGATTGAAACTTTGTGCGTCAGTACTTTTGGTACACGGTATTACTGATAGAAACTGAGTGGAGAGAAGAAAACCCCGAAGTTCTACTCACTTCTTACCTAAGGGTATTAATAAATAACTTAAAGTTTTTAAAGAAGAGGGTTTGAAGTCAACCCTTCACTTTTATTTTCCTAACAGTTTTTTCTATCAGAAAAGTGAAGCAGACTAGAATTGCACACGGATTTTCACTTCTTTCGTTAAGAATTTCTTCTATATTGTATGCAAAAGAAAAACGTGTTTTATTTTCCTTCTCCTTTTCTGTTATTTCTCTTCCTGTGTGAATTTACGTGTGAATTCCTGTGTGAATTTACCCTTTCTTTATAAAAATTTGATGTCACTTTTGCCAGTATCTTTAAAGTCAGTGACCGTCAATTACGTTAAAATTTTAATCTTTATTTTTACTACTTCATTGGTTTTCGACATGTAGTAGATTTAAAATTAGGGATTACCGGTATAACGAACGTTACTTGTACTATTGTGAAGTCACAGGACAGTTTAAACTTAATACTAGAAATAGTTAAATAGTTGTTAATAAATAACCACGAAGTCGTGATCCGAACCGAGACTCATTTCTATATATTTCTCGTACATTTTTTGTTTCAGACGAACTTCCTCAAATATGGTATCAAACTCCCTGATAATATGAACTTTATTATGTTGTATTATATCCATGATATATATAATTTACGATTTAAATATACGTGAGATTTTACACTGTGTATAAGTATGTAAAGATTATAAAATAAAGAGAAGACGAAAAGAGAAAACATGTAAGTCAAGGAGAGGTAATGGAACCGATAACTAGAAAAATTACACCCACTTCGTGGTCCGGATTACATGACATCTAAGACAGACTTCGAACACAAACACTGTCTGTTCGAAGAGACAGATAGAAATTTGTATTTTGATTCGACTCCATAAGGATTTGAAAAATCTTGTACTTATTGAAGACTAACGAATCTTTAACAAACCTCAATGAAGAGTCCTTTCTTGTCTGCAAACATTTCGACTTCTTGATTAACCCGAAACGTGTCAAGACAGTTTGTACCCTTTCGAAGACAGATAGGTCTGTGGACCGTCTTTTATTGTTTTCCAAAAGTGACTGTACGTTTCGTTCTCAAGTAAATTAAAAAGTTTTAAGATAAAAGTTGTGATACAAGTAATCAACTCGAATAGAAAGAACAGGGATTAATACAACAAAATCTACGACTTTCGAAATGAAAAATTTTTGTACACATTGGTTAATGTTTTAATTATTTATAGATACGAATTAACCTCCTACCTATCTCCATTGTAATACTAGGACTTTTTTTGGAGTTGTTTAATTGATACTATAAGTTTGTAAAAAAAATTTTGATATATACGAAATTTTTCACTTCATAGATCAATATTAATAAAGAAAAAGGAAAGTTCTTAATTGGTTGATTTATGTCGAAAATAATTTAGTCAGATGTAAGATGGTTTACACCTTTAGAATAGATTAACAAATTAATCATTTACTCATATAATTAAATGATTATATTTAATATCATTAAAGTAATGATGTCTAGTAAAAGTTGTATAAAAGAAGGACTTTGACTCTTTAAACTTAACCTCTACATATTGTTTTGTAGATGAACCACTCAGAAAATACATAACTATCTGTTTACACATTTTTTACTAAAATCAGAGTAACTTTCCCTTAACAGAATTATCGGGACAAAGAAGGGTAGTATAACACTTTATTATAAAATTAACAAGTTGTTAAGGATATTTATTTTCCTTTAACGGAAAGATTCTTTCATCCGGTTATTTCATCCGGTTGAACAAATACTTCGTTTCATAAAAGTAGGTGAACGAGTATCAAGAACCGAAAACTGTTCTACAGAGACTGTAGACTTTACCTTTATAAGTGAGATATTAATATGTTGAAGTATATAAAAAAGTATATATATAAGTATGATTTTTAAAAATCTACTCGAATAAACTTATTACGTCCGGTAGGTAATTTTGATTCCTTAAATAAGTTGACGTAAATACTAAGTATTCATATAGGAGTATACTGTAACCTTGAAAAAGGATGGTTTATAAAACATGTAACAAAATTCCAATGTTTCGAAAAAACATGTAACAGTGGAAACCGGTGAATAAGATTCGATTAAGGACTTGAGTAGCAGTAAGTCAGCGACTCGGTACAGGTCGAGAAACGCTGAGATACCTGACTTCGTACGGTCCGAAGGGACAGGAAGTGGGTAGAAGGACTCGAACGAGTCTGAGTACAGGTAACAAAGCCATCCACTAGGTACGAGACGTAGTACCAGACATCGTTGATTTAATATTTCTCTACTGTTACACGTCGACTAGTTACTAGATTTCTCTATATATACGTACACACAAGTCAACACAACCTGACAAACGTTGGGGTACCTGACATCGGGTGGTCCTAGGAGAGAGGTACCTTAAAAGGTCAGTTCTTATCACCTCAACTCATGGTAAAGGAAGACGTCCCCTAGAAGGGTTGGGTCTGTAACTTGGGTACAGAGAACGTAGAGACCTTAACCGTCCGCTTAAGAAATGGTGACTCGATGGACCCTTCGGAGATTTCTTTGTCTGTTAACAAATTACGACACGAAATTCTTTTCGTCCCTTTGAAATATTTTACAATCTCCTCATCATGAAAGTTTACTAGATGTCGAAAGGAATTTTGACACATCGGACTAGTGGAAAGGTCAAACTTGAACGAACACCCGGAGTATTCTAATTTTTACCAAAGGTCTCTTCTGATATAAAAGTCAATGGTTTTAAAATAATGGTAGTGACTCTGTATAAATATAACTCTACAAATTAATTGTAAATTAAATAATATTATTTAGAGTACCAGAATTGTGAGGTAAATAAAGAAAGGTAATAAATCCTTTGTATTGATAGTTTTATAATATTTCATTATGTACATAATCAGTTACTGTCGGTTTTAATACGACTTATTATTCGTTGGGATTTCAGAGTCACTGTATTTTTGTTTGTTAAGAGAAGAGTGTGTAGTTTGATACCCAATGGATATCTAGATGTATAGAGTCGACCCGAGTGGTCTCTAACTAATCCGACCTAACCAAAGGTCTTCCAGTTCAGTTAAAAGACGAGGTAAACAGAAATAGAAACACCCTGGTCTCTTATGAGTCTCGTATAAAGAGAGTACCACCTGTCGCCTTAGAATTCTCTACTACGAATAATATGGTGATGTGAGTTTTGGTCAAGAATACAATACCGACGAGTATGAGGTAAACGATTTCGTCCAGTGTACTTGTTCCGGTCGTAGTTACACCACCCTTTTAGATAACGTGGATAGGACCATCTTCTATTATTTTTTAATGGACCGTTTCCCAAACTCACATATTAAGTTATTATCCCTCTTATTTATAGAAGGTATTATAGAGGTATAAAATACTATCTACAAGTACTGAAATTTAAACCTTTTATATACACGTATTGAACTCCTTTTTTGAGAACTAGTCATTCCATTTTAATAGGTGAATATTATTCTTAAATTTCAACTTTTGAATTGACCTTAAACAGTTAAATGAATTGTACATTAAAATTGAATGTTCATTCAAAGTCAAGTCAAGTTAAGTCAATGTGTCAGTACAGGTTGAGGAACACTGGGGTACTTTGCGTCGTGTGGTCCGGAGAGACAGGCAGTGGTTGAGGGTCTCAAGTGAATTTGAGTACAGGTAACTCAACCACTACGGTAGATTGGTAGAGTAGGAGACAGTAGGTGAAGAGAAGGACGTAAGTTAGAAAGGGGTTTAGTCCCAGAAAAGTTTACTCAGTTGAGAAACGTAGTCCACCGGTTTTATAACCTCAAAGTCGAAGTTGTAGTCAGGCAGGTTACTTGTGAGTCCTGACTAAAGGGCATCCTACCTGACCAACCTAGAGAAACGTCAGGTTCCTGAGAGTTCTCAGAAGAGGTTGTGGTGTCAAGTTTTCGTAGTTAAGAAACCGTGAGTCGAAAGGAATATCAGGTTGAGAGTGTACGTATGTACTGATGGCCTTTTTGGTATCGGAACTGATCTACCTGGAAACAACCGTTTCATTGCAGAGACGAAAAATTATACGACAGGCCCGACCAGTATTGAAAGGAAGGTTCCTCATTTGTAGAGTAAAATATCGACGTTAGTGGTAGACGTCACTAAAACCTCGGGGTTTTATTATCAGTCAGTGATAAAGGTGACAAAGGGGTAGATAAACGGTACTTCACTACCCTGACCAACGGTACTAGAATCAAAATACTTACAACTTGAAATTCGGTTGAAAAAGTGAGAAGAGAAAGTGAAAGTAGTTCTTCGAAAAATCAAGAAGAAGTGAAAGACGGTAATCCCACCACAGTAGACGTATAGACTCCAATAACTATAAAGAGGGCCGTTAGAACTAAGGTCGAACACGAAGTAGGTCGGGTCGTGAAGAGTACTACATGAGACGTATTTTCAATTTATTCGTCTCACTGTTATATGTCGGAACTTCATGAGGAAAAGGATAAACCTTGGTCAGACAACAAGGTACAGGTGAAGATTGACAACGAAGGACTGGACGTATGTCCAAAGAGTTCTCCGTTCAGTCCACCAGACCATAAGGGTAGTGAACTTCTTAAAAGGTGTCAAATAACACTAGGTGTGTCAGTTTCCGAAACCGTATCAGTTATTTCGTCTTTATCTATAAAAAGACCTTGAGAGAACGACAAAGGTACTAGGTCACCTACAACCGTTAAACTAGAGACCAAGGAGACGGAAAAGATTTTAGTCTTGACCTTCAAGTGCCAAGTGCATAACGACTTCGGACCGAATCTCTTAAAACTCGTAATGAAATGATCGTACACTCTACTCACGTTAACACGTCATCGAACACGTAAGGAACTGTAAACGGAAAGAAACCCTAACCTTACTTTTGACTGGAAAAGGTCGGGACACCGGTAACGACTCAAAAGGTTTAAACGACTGTATAGCTCACGTTGTTAAAGTGTCGTAGTAGAAAGTCCTAAACTCTATCGAGTTGACCTTAAGGTAGTGGAGGTGATCGAAACAAACATCACTATGAAGGACTCCGGGTGAACTGAAGTGTAAGGTCCTACAGACCAAGATCCACTCACTAGTGTGGTAGTACTAATAGACCCAGCACTTCTAGAGAAAACATATCAAGAAGACATATAAGAACGGTGGAGAAGAATTATAGAAGACGAAGACAATCCAGGTATGGTAAAGACAGGAAATAGTTTGGGTAGAAACATACTCTATAACGGAACCAGGGAGATTAAAAGAACTTCTCTAGAGATCAGAAAGAATAGGATAATAAAAGGAGATAAAGAAACGTAATTAGGGACTCCTCCCGAAAGAATAGAGAGGAACAATAAGAAACCTTGTGAAGTACATTCAAATCAATTGTACGTTAACGTAATTGTATGTTCATGTAAATCTAATATAGAAGGTCTTGGTTTATTTATATTTTAGGTCATAATTAACTTTTTAATTCAATAAATTACTTCTGTAACAGACTTTATGTATGGAGAGGGAAACTACTAACTTTTATCTTTTTATTAAAAAAAGACCGTATTAAAATCCTGTTCTTCGTGAGTTATTATTTTTAGGTCGTAAAAAACGATACACGATTTCTTTTGTGAAAATTTGACACTAAAATACTATGAATGTATTTAGGGAGGTAGATACCCTAAAGGGTCCGTTCTCATGAGTTCACCTAACGGTAAAGGAGGAGGTCCCCTAGAAGGACTGTGTCCTTAGTTTACGTAAAGAGGAAGTAACATCTACCTAAGAAATGGAAGATTCGGTCGTCTCTTCTGGACGACGAGTCTCACACTTTTTATTTTTCCGACTATGTACTAAAAACAAAAACAAAGTATAAAAGTCATGTACGTAAGGATTCGTGACTTTTTCACAATCAGTGAGTCAGTACAGGCTGAGAAGCGTTGAGGTACCTGACATTGGGTCGTTCCGAGGAGACAGGTACCTCAAGAGGACCGTTATTATGACCTCACCTTGGTAAGGTAAGAAGTCCCCCAGAAGGGTTAGGTGGACCAGAGGAGTAACGTCCGTCTAAGAAATGTAGACTCGGTGGTTCCTTCGGGTTCATAACTTCCACGATACATTTTTGGTGATATATCACAATCCTTCACAAGATTAAAGTAAGAAAATGTACCTCGATAGGTCAAAAAGGTCATGGTGTATAACTTCTCCGATAGAAACGAGGTAACATATAAGAACGAATGGAACAGTTTTTATTCCATGGGTATCCACGAACCCAAATAGAGACCCGAAAGATGGAACAAGGAACCAGATATAAAGACAAAAACACGGTTATGGTATGATAGAACTACTGATATCGAAACATCATATGAGACTTCAGTCCCTATAACTGAGGAGGTAGAGGTAAGAAGAAAAAGTTCTAACGAAACCGATCAGTCCCAGAAAATATACTTAACACTTTAAAAACCAAGATCAAGACACTTTTCACGTTAAACTATGTCTAGTGTAACTTAAACATCTGACGTAAACTATCATATCAGTAAAAGTGTTATAACTGAGAAGTTTGGGTTCTTGTACTTTATAGAGAGGTGGACAAATACAGTAGAAACTAAAGAAGGTAATTCCAGAATATCAAAAGACATATGTCAAGAAAACAGAGGAATCCATCCAAATAAGGATCTAGAAAATAAGAAAATCAGTGTTACCACTTACCCTAACTAAGGAATTAAAGAGAAAGACTAGAAAGTAACAATCATATATCCTTAAGTTCCTAAAACAGATAACTAAAATATAGGACACTGAGACGATCTAAGTGGTTATCGAGATCATTAGAAGACTATCGTAGAAATCCCAAAAGACACATATCATAGTTCAGTAGACGTTTCTTACTCTCAAAATGAAGAATAAAAGACTAGATCTAAGGAAAATAAATAAATAAAAAAAGAAGACACTAACAACATCGATCCTGAAGGTTTCGATACGACTTATTATCACCACTCTCACCTGTGAGAACAGGACAAGAACTAGAATCTCCATTACGAAAGTCAAAAAGTGGTAACTCTTATTATAAACGACACCCAAATACTTTATTTCTGGATTTACATTCTGGTCTTTGATATTTTGAGCATCTCCTTTTGTATCTGTCTTTTGAGATACTGTATTTAGTGTCGTTCTAGGAGATACTGGGTGGAGATCTCTTTACCTTTATTTTTGTTTTTATTTGTTTACTTTGGATTAATTCGAATTTTCGAAAACGGGTCGTTTCTTTTGATTTTTGTGTCACATTTCTGTTCGGTTTCTTACCCTCTTTTATTATCGTCTACTTTGTTGACCGTTCTCTAATCAAAGGTTTTATAGGTTCGTCGAGTACGTTCAATTATGGTCTTTTTGTTTGTTCAGTTAGTTTTACACCTTTTTCTCGATTTGTCTGTGAAGAGGTTTCTTCTGTATGTCTACCAATTTTTTTATGTACTTTTCTACGAGTTGTAGTGAGTAATACTCTCGTTACGTTTTGACTTCACTCTATAGTGGAGTATACTCATCCTTGTCAGTAATAGTTTTTCAGGTGTTCGTTATTTACGATCCCTCCTACACCTCTTTTCTCTTGTGAGAACGTGACTACCACCCCTTCATTTATCTATGTCGGTGATACCTTCTATCATACCTCTAGGGAAATTTTTGATCCTTATTTTGGTGGTATACTTGGAGTCTATACGTCTACTGTGGTGGGAATACCGTTTTTCACTTCTCCTTGATTTTTCAGAGAACAACTTTCACTTTCTCCTCCCACTTTTTCAACCGAATTTCGAGTTGTAAGTCTTTTGTTTCTAGTACCGTAGGCCGGGGTAGTGAAGTACCCTTTATCTACCCTTTATCTACAGTCTGAAATAAAACCCCCCGAGGTTTTAGTGACGTCTACCACTAAAGTCGGTACTTTAATTTTCTACGAATGAGAAACCTTCTTTTCAATACTGGTTGGATCTATCGTATAAGTTTTCGTCTCTGTAATAAAACGTTTGTTTCCAGGCAGATCAGTTCCGATACCAAAAAGATCACCAGTACATACCTACACTCTCAACCTGACACTTCTTCCGACTCACGGTTTCTTAACTACGAAAACTGGGAACCTGACGTTCCTCTAGGTTGGTCAGGTAAGACTTCCTCTAGTTGGGACCCTAAAGAAACCTTCCTTACTACAATTTCGACTTCGAGGTCGTGAAACCGGTGAAGTACGTTTCTCGACTGAGTAACCTTTTCTGCGACTACGACCCTTCCTAACCCACGTCCTCCTTTTCCCCTGTTGTCTCCTACTCTACCGACCTACCGTAGTGGCTGAGCTACCTGCACTCAGACTCGCTTGAGGCCCTCTACCACTACCTGTCCCTCCGGACCGCACGACGCTAAGTACCTCACCGTTTCTCAGCCTGTGTTGACTCACTAACTTGACTTGACTGACTACTGAGTCGTTAGGGTTATGATCCGTATATGGGACTCCTTTGGTTTTGACTTTTTCTGTGTACATGGGGTCATAGGTAACGTCGTGATAAATGTTATCGATCTTGTACCTTTGTTAGATCGACAGGCAGTTGTCTACTTATCTATTTCTTCGACACCATGTGTATATGTTACCTGATAATGAGTCGGTATTTTTACTTACGTAGACTCAGTCAAGATTATTCCATCTACTGGGATCTCGGATAATGTACCTCACTTCGTTCAGTCTTTCATTTTTCGTTTATAGTATATGTATATATACGTATACATATATATGTATATGGATTATGTATATATACCTTAGATCTTTCTACAATGACTACTTTAATAAACACCCCGACGTCACCTTTGAATCTGTAACTCTTGTCTGAATACCTATATCGCCCTCATGCCCCTCCTCTCCCACCCTACATACCTCTCACATCGTACTTTTGAATATAATGGTGTACATTTCATCTACCAGTTACCATTAAACGACATACTGAGTCCGTTGAGTTTGACCCCGAACTCAAAATATTGTTGGATCCCCTTATCCTACCCCTCCCTCAACCCTCGTCCCAAGTTCTTCCTCCCCTATATACATATGGATACCGACTAAGTACAACTATAAACCGTCTTTGGTTGTTTTAAGACATTTCGTTAATAGGAAGTTAATTTTTGATTTTTTTAAAATTTTGTTGTAGTTATTGTAATGTCCGTATAGTTTTACATCACGGATTTTCTCTTTCTTTTCTAGGATCCATCAGGAAGGGAAGAACGTTTATAAACTGTTGAGGGTTCAATGGGTGTCTTCCTTCTGGAAAAATCAGTCAATGGTAGGATTGAAGTAAGGGGTCATAATGGAATATTGTGTCTTTTTAATCCGGTCAAAAGTTTAAAATAAGATCCGATTGGACTGAAAATTAAAAAAAGACCCCAAAAAGAGAGACTAATAAGTTTTGGGACGACTGGAAGGTTGTAATTGAATATAATCCTTGAATTAAAGTTCGGGGTTTATGTTGAAATGATTCTTTGAAAGAGACCATTGGGATTCTATAACTCAAGGGTGACGAAAAACATAGAGAGACCACTATGTATGACGTAAGACTGGAGATGTAATAAACCAAACAGTTGTCAGTAAATAACTTATGGACGGTACCCGAAGGGACGACCGACTCTACCATTTCTTAGACGGACGTTACGTCCTCTGGGCTCAAGCTAGGAACCTAAGCCTTCTAGGGGACCTTTTCCTTTACCATTGGGTGAGGTCATAAGAAGGGACCTCCTAGAGTAACTGTCTCCTCGGACCACCAGATATCAGGTACCTCAATATTTTTCAGTCTGTACTGACTCGTTGATTGTGACGGTACACAATCGGGAAGTTTTTAAGTCAGACAAAGTGTACAAACAACATATAAGTCAAGTCAAGTCAAGTCAGCGAGTTCAGTACAGGTTGAGAAACGTTGGGGTACCTGACGTGGTCCGGAGGGACAGGTAGTGAATGGGGGTCTTGAATGAGTTGGAGTACAGGTAACTCAACCACCACGGTAGATCGGTAGAGTAGGAGACAGTAGGGGAAGAAGAGGACGGAAGTTAGAAAGGGTCGTAGTCCCAACATAGAATCGTTTCACATTAAAGGGACTATAGTTTCTGACAGAAAGTGTGGAAATAGAAGACACAACCGGGATGGTGTAAGAGAAAGTGTGTCACGTCTGATAACAACAACACAAGTCAGTGCACGTCGAGAAACACTGGGGTAACTGACATCGGATGGTCCAAGGAGACAGGTGCCTTAAGAGGTCCGTTCTTATGACCTCACCCAACGGTAAAGGGTAAGGTCCCCTAGAAGGGTTGGGCCCCTAACTTCAGCGCAGAGAACACAGAGGACGTCACCGTCCGTCTAAGAAATGGTTACGTGGTGGACACTTCGGGACGTGTATCATCCACGAGTTATTTATAAGTCTAATTTTTAATGAAAACACCTTTTTCCAGAGTCATTAAAATAAGTAAAACAGGTCCTCAAAAGTGTTTTCCGACATTTTAAAATGAAACCCGAAGTCGTTTTCGTGGACCTAGTGTCTGTGAGTTATTTGACATTGTCCCAGTAATCTCCATTAACCTACATAAACTTGATCCTTTTCTAACATGGCAAACGGAACTCCACAAATTTTAGTTTCTATTTTGGAGTAAACAGACCCTACCAACCTCACACTCGGACGTATTGTAAACAATGGGGAAGTCTGATAACACCAAGATATCATACCTAAAAGTTGTAGGCTTATCATTTGCTATTTGACTGTTATACTCCTATATGTACGATTGGACATTGTAAAAAATATTGATGTCTAAGGTTGTTTTTAATAATTGATAAAAATGAATATATTTTATTATTTCACCCATTTTATAATATAAATATTTCGAAAGAATTAGAAGAAACTAGAAAAAGGATAGAAGGATTCATGTCGAAAATATACGGTGATTAACGAGTTTTTGTATCTCATCGGGTAATAAAGAAATATCCGTATCTTAAAATTTCGGTCCTCTGTAATCTTTGGTAACTTAGAATAGACAATTAAAGTGTGTTACCGTTGTCTCCGGATATTTTGAGAGTATTGAAAGTCTTCATTTTGACACTGATCAGAGGACGGAGGAGCGTATTACAAGAAAGATGAAAAGGAGAGTCTGGAAAATTTTGAGAAGACCTTAAAAAAAAAGAAAAAACTCTAGAGACGTTACTCTGTAGAAATATCAAAGAACTTTAATGAAGGTTGACACCTCGAAAGGTCCGCCACGATCACCATTTCTTGAGCGGACGATCACGTCCTCTGTATTACCTGTACCCAAGGTAGGGACCCAGCCCTTCTAGGGGACCTCCTCCCGTACCGTTAGGTGAGGTCATAAGAACGGACCTCTTAGGGTACCTGTCTTCTCGGAACCACCTGATGTCAGTTATCTCAACGTATCACAACCTGTGTTGACTTCGTGAGTTCGTGAGTACACGAAGGTACATCCACCAAGGGTACGCCAGTCACCATTTCTTAGATGGACGGTTACGTCCTCTGTGTTCTCTATGTCCAAGTTAGTGACCCAGTCCTTCTAAGTGACCTTTTATTTTACCGTTTGTGAGGTCATAAGAACAGACCCTCTAGGGTACCTGTGTTCTCGGAGTATCTGATACCAGGTACCCCAACGTCTCAGCCTGCGTTACCTCGCGCACGCGTGCGCGCGCGTGTGTGTTTGTGTGTGTGTGTATGTGTATGTGTGTGTGAAGGTTGACATAGGAGTTGTGTTTAGAAATGAGTTATTAACAGAAGATAGTATGTTTGAACAGTACTTTACAGAAGTGAGTTTAAAAGAAGACGGGTTTAAGTTTCTGACAGGAGGAAATACTTTGTTTGAGACGACAAAGTTGAGTGTCACTTGAACTCAGAAGTTTTCTTTATAAGACATAGATGTTCAATTTTTGCAATGATCGATTCCCGAAGGGACCACCGAGTCACCGTTTCTTAAGTGGACGGTTACGTCCTCTGTACCCAAGTAGGGACCAGACCTTCCTAGGGTGTATGACGACTCGGTGATTCGGGTACTCGGTATTGATAACTCGGACATGCGATCTCGGGTCCTCGTCGTTGACGACTCGGGGGCACACGTCGATGACTTCGATCGTGTGGGATCTCGGATACGAGACACTGTTCTCTTCGGTGACGTTACTCTTCGGACACGTGGCGTTGATCTCTCATCGACGACGAGTGTCGTGATCTCTTTTCAGACACGTCGTTACTTCAGGGTCGTGTCTGTTTTTAGTATTTAATTAATTTAATTTCGTTGAAATGATCGAGTCCTCGACCTACTTTCTGTTGAAAGTCCGTCGAACCTCAACTCCTCTAATTTGTGTAAACACAATTGTCCCATTTTATAATACTCACGAATTTTTACCGGTGTCACTTGACATCTTCGTGTTTAATCTCTCTCTCTATATCCAGTATAGACTACATTTGTAAATTTCTACCATTCTACTTTCCTGTTGACCTTTTCCCTTTCTCCCTTCCCGTTAACCTCTGAGTTCAATTCGTTATGAGTTTCTGTTCCAACCTTTCACGTTTTCCTTTCGTTGTTCATAGTTTAACCGTTCCGGAATCCCAAACAATTCGTGTCATCACTCCTCATTCTGTCCTCATTCGGTCCCACTTCAAACCAGTGTCTGTTAGAATTAAAAGGGGGTTTTACACGAACTTGAAGTAAAAGGTTCTTCTTACTTTAACTCATAAATTTATTCCGTTAAAGAACTAGTCTTGAGACGGACTCTTTTAATTCGGTCGGACTTAGACAACTTACTTGATTTCTTCCTTTATTGACCTGTTTTATCTGGTCGAACCTCACTTTATACCATCATGTTCATTCTCAATAAGTCCTCGGTCTGATCTTGTCCTTCACCCTTTTTATATACCCTATTTTCCACGTTGTGGTGTTCTTATCTTAGTTGTACTAAATCTTTCAGTAACTATGCGCGCATTGTTTCATCAATTGTCTCTACGGGTATTTGTTTCTTTCTCCTTTGTCTCCTGTAGATTCATAATATCCCCCCCTTAATAATATTATTAAAACTTTCGATAACTCAAGATGTAATTTGAATGTGATACGTATGATATTACACACGGTGTTTAGTTTTATATATAAATCTATATCATCACTATACTACGAATTAATGTGTGACTGTATAACTGGTAATTAACAAAGTCGGAAAAGGTAGAACAGAGAAGTTACTATGGTCTAAGAAGAACTCCTACCCCCGTTTCCTCATCCGTCTTATTTAACTATTCATCTTTCGAGAATAATATAAGGTGTGAGTCCGTGTTGTATATATGGTGATAAGGGTAAAATGTCTATTCCTTTGATTCCAAGTTTGGATAGTCCATCCAACTTACATAACGGTCTCTAGTACATTACACCAGGATCATAATGACTGAGGGTCTTGGGTCCCTGAAAGTCCTTATGGTGACCCATCTCTACGGTCCTTCGTCTACAACCGACTTATATTCCCCTTTTTTTTCCTTTTTGAGAAAATTTTGTTAATTAATGTCGAGACTTCAAGTTCTTCGTTTGTCTGGGTATCCCTTTACAATTGCTCTAATACATCCGTACGTTAGACGTTCGTTTCCTTTAGTATGTCTAAAAACGGTGTTCAACAGAGTTCTATTATAGACTATACTGTCGTTCCATGTGTCTTTGTTTTTTAATTTATAATATCGAAGGGGAGAAAAAACACGATCTTATGTGTCAAAATTTTATCGAGGGAAAACGAAAAAAAAGGGGGTTTGAGTTTATTATCTACAAAAATGTTAAAAGAAACATAAATTACATATAAACACACTCACAACGCCATCCTGACATATAAAAAGAATCCACATTTCTGTCACTGGTTTAAGTTCTTAATCTAAGATTATTTCCAAAGTCTTTTATTCAACAAAGGAACGATTTCATACATAGAAATATAGTGTCTGATAATCACTTTACTTTTTTACCTTTACACAAGGTACACATGTACCTTAGTGTTCTTTCATTTTGGTTTTCAAAAACTGTAATCCTTCGGTCCGAGGTAACGTGAACGTATGTATTCAAGAGGGACTCGTCCAATATTTTATATTACATTTAATTAAAAATCTGAAATTTCATCTTCATACTTAAGTTCAGAGTAACAAAATGTATGTTGTGGGTGAACATTTCTGATGGAAGAGTTTTTTTATTTTTTATTTTTTATGGGAGAGTGATTGTCTGTTTGGACTCAAATTTACCAGTTGACCAGGACGATTTTAGACTTGTTTTAATATTTTCTTTGTGTCGGTTTACCTTTTATTTAAAGAGAATAGAGGAAGAGTAATTTCAACAAACGGACTAAAAAAAGGGTCTGGAACATGTAATTCTTTTCCTCTCGTAAAAATTTAAAAATTATAAATATATTGAAATGATATTAGAAACTTTTTTATAAAAACACTGGAGGTGTACCTCAGGGAAGTGAGATCCGATCCAATTTCACACCATCAAACTGTACATCTTTGTCAAATCAGGTTTAATTTTTATCATATGGGTCTCGTCTCCCGAACGAAGAGACCATCGAGTCACCATTTCGTAGACAGACGGTTACGTCCCCTGTACCTAGTTAGGAACCCAGTCCCTCTAAGGGACCTCTCCCTTGATCGTTGGGTAAGATCATTAGAACGGACCCTTTAGGGTACCTGTCTCCTCAGACACCTCGAGGTCAGGTACCCCAGTACTTTCTGAGTCTGTATTGAATCGCTGATTTGTTGTTGTTGTATGGGTCACGTTTTACTTCCTTTCGAAGAAACAGTTATCGGTCCGTTTGAAGTTGTCGCTTGAGTGAAGGTTTTGACGGTGTCGTTTCATCCTACTTCATCGTTTTCGACTTCCTATTTTATTAGACTCTAGGTTTCTCTTTGTCCGTCTTCAAAAGTCTGTCGTAAATCAGGTTCTAACCTAGATTTTAGGGATTCTAGGATGGTCTAAGGAACGACCTCTTGTGATACAGATTTTATTCTCGATCAGTGGACCGAGAAACTCAAATAGTGTTGAGTTCCATTCGTCCAATCACTTTCTCTTGAGACCTAGGATATAGAAATATTTTGAGACCTTGGAACGTGGTCTTAAGTACCTTTTACACTAGTTCCGGTTTCTGAAATTTCCTGACCTGACTTATAACTATCGACCGAGATCCTCTTCTCTACGTCTGATCTGGTTTATAAATGTAAATTCGATAAATCTTCAGGAGTAGTCCCTCCTTCTTATACAGATGTACACACAAAATTACGATAGGTTTTCGTATAAGAATAAAAAGTTTTTCTCTTTCACCCTGACTCTCCTCTAATTCTTTAAAAGAGTTGTAATACATCTCCCTCAGTTCGGTTACGAACGTAAGTCTGAGGTTTCAAGTATTAGAAATGTGATATAGTCCTCCAACACTATAAGGGATAAGTTTTCCACGACAAAAAGATTTTTTTTTATAACAAGGGTTTAATTCTAAGTAGAAAGGTAAAGATTAAATCGAACAATAAAGTCACTGATATACAAGACAATATACCAAAGGGACCACTGAGTCTACCATTTCTCAGACGGACGTTACGTCCTCTGGACCGAAACTGGGAATCTGTCCCTTCTAGTGGATCTCTTCCCTTACCGTTGGGTAAGGTCATGAGAACGGACTTTTTAGGGTACCTGTCTCCTCGGACCACCCGATGTCAGGTACCCCAGCGTTTCTCAACTTGTGTTGACTTGTTGATTGTCTCGTCTATTCGGAGACCTAGAATCAGAAATGAACTTGAATCGGAAACGAAATCAAGGAGAATCAGAGAGACGGGCGACGACGACAACGATTAAATGAAGTCAGCACAGGCTGAGACACACTGGGGTATCTACCGTCGGATGGTCTGAGGAGACAGGGACCCTAAGAGGTCCGTTCTTATGACCTCACCCAACGGTAAAAGAAGAGGTCAGAGAGACGGACTTTCATCTGTTTTATAAGAGATTGTTATTATGTTCAAAAGGGAATTAACTACGAAAGAATATTCCAGAGTTGTTATCAAATGAAAAATATTTAAGATTAATAAAAAATGGTTTGGAAGTTTATTTTCTTCTTTTTTTCTTAAATGTTCTGTTAAATTTGAACTTTAATTGTTATGTGTTCGTGTCTGGTTGTATTTTTTACTGTTTATATCTACTCAAGAGTCTATAATTTCTTTTGTTCTTTTAATTTCTTATTGTTCTAATTTTATCGTTCACTCTAAAATTTAGTGTATATATATATCTTAGATCTTTCTACCATAGTTGCGAGGATGTATGTTCCGTCCTTTCCTCTGTGTCTGCATTTCTTGTGAAAACTTGAGTCACCCTCTTCCTTTCCCACTCTACTAAACTCACTTATCGTAATTTTGCATATGTAATGATATACATTTAATCTATTGGTCACACTTAAGGTACTTACTTCGTACCGTGGGTTTCGACCACGACACACTGTTGAAATCAACCCTCCCTCCACCCTCCTCCCAAGTCCTACCTCCCTTGTGTACATATGGATACCGTCTAAGTATGACTACATACCGTTTTTGGTTAAGTTATAACATTTCATTAATACGAGGTTAATTTTATTTATTTATAAAAAAATTTATAACGATTTATACTTTTTTACTAGACTCCTATATAAAATTTAAACCGGTTGAAGGAAGACCGGTTAAGGTTTATTTGTATGATTTTAATCCTTCCTACGTAAATCAGACTTTTTTAGACCCGATGAATCTTTTTTTCATAAAAAACAAGTAGATCTGATATTTAAAAATGTTTGTGTGTGTGTGTGTGTGGGAAGTTTTATGTTTGTGTTTTCAGTTTATAATGGAATAATTATATTTTTGTCGGGTTTATAAGACACGTACACTAAAATATATAAACGTACCGGATGGATCCCTTATGACATGGTCCATTTTCGTTTGAATCTGAGATTCGACTTGAAGTGGGGAAAAATTGTTCCACTAACCTATTCAATCATTATTGACACGGAGTCAAAAAAAGAAAATAGATATTTCATTTCCCCAACTCTACCTACTAAAGATTTCAGTAAAGGTCGATACACTAATATATACTTAGAGTCTGTTCCTCCTACTCTTTTCGATACACAGACATAACTTAACGGAAACAGGAACCACGACTTGTTGAAGTCTGAAATTTCGACTAAGTAATGTCGGTCCTTCCTTGTAAAGGTAAAGTTAAAAGATTCTATTAGTACCGATCCAAATTGGGAAAGTCTAATTTACAATAAAAAGAATCGGGAGTGTAAACAATCGGGTCCCAAAAGGACATTAAACCACAGTTAGAAAACTAATTAAGACATAAACGAAGTTCTTTCACGGATGAAAATCGGGGATGCAATAAAGATTACACACACCATGGACGGGATAGATATGAACGAGAGCATAAAAACACGGGAAAAGAACATGGATTCATCATGAAATGAACCCGACTATTAAGAGAAATTCTCGGGTAGGACGGGATATTCTAAAAATTTGTTATGACTGGGTTTATTACCCGTCCTACTACGTAGACATAGACAAAATTTGGTCTTTATAAAACATGGTTTATAGTGGTTAAAATAATAATAACGTATGAGAATAAAGACTTATAAACGTAATAAAGAATTTTATTATCTCTAATCTTAAAGTAGTATTTTATATAAGATTTCAAAATTAATAATGAATCCGTTCTTATCATGTGAGATGACTGTATTTAATGTCTAGTACAGTATGAGGTATTAAGGTTTAATATATTATTATATAATTTACATATCATTTAGTTGACCACAAGTGTATCCTCAGTAAAATCGTTTGACATTTAAGTCATTACTACATTGGTTTAAGTTTCCAAGTTTACCGACTGAGTCCACTATTAAATAATCTCACAAAAATGGTGAGTTTATGTATAACTATATATAATTAACAAAATTAGTCATTTCCCCTGTATAGTCACTCTTTATACGGAAACAAAAAAGAGAAAGAACTGTATAGGAGATCTCCAATAGAGGTCGGACTTCCCTTCTTTCCCATCTACCCTAATATTTAGAAATTACATATTTTTCAATTTTTCCTTTATTAATAGGATTCTCGACGACTCAAAGACGTAACAAAGTAAATTTTGTTAGATTTGTCAGAATTCAATTAAATAGAGTATTACACATACCGTCTCAGTTTCTAAGTTCTTCTCTTATTAACTATTCTTTGACCGAGACAGTTCCTTCATCAATTTATTTGTTGTGATATATTATTTGTGCATTTGTGATTAATAACTGTCCTGTATTCTCATACTGACCCGTTAATATAAAGAAGGAAACTATATATAAAGACTCCTTCATTAAAAGCAAGAAAAAACAACAACAACTCAAGAAAATGGAAGTTCCTATAAGAAGTCCTCGTGTCTCCATGTTTCTTTTTATTTCAATTATAGTAATTCTTTCTAAAGAAGTCGTAGAAGTTCGATTTCAAAAACTACTTCGAGGATTTATAATCTATGGAGTTAACAGTTAAGATATTTTTTACAGGGTTTAAAAAGTAGAACGATCTTAGATCACTTATTGAGATAAAGATAAACGAAGTACTCTTTTACTTACGTCTATTATTTTTAGGGATTTATTAAAAATTCCATTATGTTTTTTATTTTTTGTATTTTTCAGGGACACCTGTCACTGACATGGGTACTTTAATTTTCTGGGAACGTAGTGTGATCCTGGTGTCGGAACAGATTGAGTTACTTTGATTCGGTACTGGTGTCCCGTTGGGTTCTACCCGCCCTGTACCACCTCTCCAGACTGTCTTACACCAGGTGACCTCTTCCCTTACCGTTTGGTGAAGTCATAAGAGCGGAACTCTTCGGGTACTTGTCATACTTTTCCGTTTTACTATCCTATGACTTTCTCCTTGAGGGGTCCAGTAATCCACGGGTTATACAATGACCTCTAGTGACCTCTTTATTGAGGCCTTTGTTACTTCCCTACCTCGGTTTCGTTTTTGTTATGGGTCGACACCTACACTGACCACTATCTTTGTTCCAAGCTACGACATTTGTCGTTATAACGTATGCTTGGACCTTACAGTCCAGGTACTTAGTTCCGTTTATACTTCACCAGTTTGTTGTCTACCGTTCTTACTTGCAGTTGTAAGATCCTTAGTCACTTGATTTTACCTGAACTTACCCACTTAAATTGAGTCTACTGGTAATATAGATGATGACACCCGTCCTTAGGGAATCTTTTCCTCATCGGGAGTACCAGTAGTTTTCTCAGGCTCTACGTCATGAACCTACGTTAGAGTTTTTGTTGTCTTACTAGAGACAAGTAAAGGTTCCGTTTGGTAAGTTATAGTGTCATTAGGTTCAGATACGGGGTTTGGTATTACGACTTCTTCGACTTCAACTTGCCAAGATACTTCTGGATGTTCTGGAAAATCTTGATTGTAGGTTTTTTCTACAGGAAAAGTAATATCCCCTGACCTTACGTTTTCATCCTTCAGTTCTTTGTGGACCTCATTGTCCGTTTAAACCGGAACCTTATGCCTTACTTCGTCCCGTTTCTGACTATCTCAAAACGGTTCTATTACATGACCAGTATCATTTGTGGGAGAAAGTTGTTGTATTCTCTTCTGAGATGTGTACCTGTAGTGGTCTACCAGTTGTGGTTTTAGTCTGACTAATATAAGAAACGTCGGTTTCTACCTCTTCGAGATATGTTAGTTGTTTTTGTTCTGGTCCTGGACTGACACCGAGTCTAGTACTTGAGGAACAATGGTTTAAGTCAGAATTTAACTTCTTTCATCCCTTTTGGTGATCTGGTAAGTCCATACTCGATTTAGTTTAGTGAATACCAATATGTCACCTTCACTCTTTATCTAAATTCCCGGATCTATACTATCTATCTCACGGACTACTTGATACCTTACTCCAAACACTATAACATGTCCTCTGTCCCTAGTTCTGGTAGGGGTACCTTTTCTTTACGTTTTTTCGTTTTACCGACAGACCCCTCCGGAATGTTTATCGACACTTTTCTTCTCTCCGTTTTTCGTTTCCTCTTTTCCTTTCTATATTCGTAGACTTACGTCTCATGGTTTCTTGTCGTTCTTCTCTATTCTTTCGGAAGGAGTCACTAGTTACGTGTCTTTATCTCCTTTTCTTGTCTTACCCTTTATGATCTCTAGAGAAGTTCTTTTAATCTCTATGGTTCCCTTATAAAGTACGTTTCTACCCGAACTATTTCCTGTCTTTAACATACCTGGATTGTCTTCGTCTTCTATACTTCTTCTCCACCGTTCTTATGTGTCTTCTTGACATGTTTTTTCTAGAAGTGCTGGGTCTATTAGTACTACTACACTAGTGAGTGGATCTTGGTCTGTAGGACCTTACGCTTCAGTTCACCCGGAATCTTTCGTAGTGATCCTTGTTTCGATCACCTCCACTACCTTAAGGTCAACTCGATTAAGTTTAGGACTTTCTACTACGACACTTTCACGACGTGAGTTATGCGGTCGTTTAAACCTTTTGAGTCGTCACCGGTGTTCTGACCTTTTCCAGTCAAAAGTAAGGTTAAGGTTTCTTTCCGTTACGGTTTTTTACGAGTTTGATGGTGTGTTAACGTGAGTAAAGTGCACGATCATTTCATAACGAGTTTTAAGAGGTTCGGTCCGAAGTCGTTATACACTTGATACTTGTAGGTATACAAGTTCGACCAAAATCTTTTCCGTCTCCTTGGTCTCTAGTTTAACAGTTGTAGACGACCTAGTACCTTTTTCGTTCTTTCAAAGTCTTTTTGTAGATAAAGACGAAAGAACTGACACGGTTTCGGAAACGGACACACCTAGTGTTATTTGACACCTTTTAAGACTTTCTCTACCCTTCGTTGTCAATCTTGACCTGTGCCTTGCTGTCTGACCAAGGTTCACCTTTTTCCTCATGCAGTTCCGACATAAAACAGTGGGACGAATAAATTGAATATACGTCTCATGTAGTACTCTTTACGACCCAACCTTCTTCGTGTTCGACCTTAGTTCTAATGGTCTTCTCTACAGTTATTGGAGTCTATACGTCTACTGTGGTGGGAATACCGTCTTTCACTTCTCCTTGATTTTTCGGAGAACAATTTTCACTTTCGCCTCTCACTTTTTCAACCGAATTTCGAGTTGTAAGTCTTTTGCTTCTAGTACCGTAGACCAGGGTAGTGAAGTACCCTTTATCTACCCCTTTGTCACCTTTGTGACACTCCGAAATAAAAAACCCCGAGGTTTTAGTGACGTCTACCACTGACGTCGGTACTTTAATTTTCTACGAATGAGGAACCTTCTTTTCAATACTGGTTGGATCTATCGTATAAGTTTTCGTTTCTGTAATGAAACAGCTGATTCCAGACAGATCAGTTCCGATACCAAAAAGGNTGATTTTTCGGAGAACAACTTTCACTTTCGCCTCTCACTTTTTCAACCGAATTTCGAGTTGTAAGTCTTTTGCTTCTAGTACCGTAGACCAGGGTAGTGAAGTACCCTTTATCTACCCCTTTGTCACCTTTGTGACACTCCGAAATAAAAAAACCCGAGGTTTTAGTGACGTCTACCACTGACGTCGGTACTTTAATTTTCTACGAATGAGGAACCTTCTTTTCAATACTGGTTGGATCTATCGTATAAGTTTTCGTTTCTGTAATGAAACAGCTGATTCCAGACAGATCAGTTCCGATACCAAAAAGGTCACCAGTACATACCTACACTCTCAACCTGACACTTCTTCCGACTCGCGGTTTCTCAACCACGAAAACTTGACACCACAACCTCTTCTGAGAACTCTCAGGGAACCTGACGTTCCTCTAGGTTGGTCAGATAAGACTTCCTCTAGTCGGGACCCTAAAGAAACCTTCTTTACTACGATTTCGACTTTGAGGTCATGAAACCGGAAAAGTACCCTTCTCAACTGAGTAACCTTTTCTGAGACTACGACCCTCTCTAACCCCCGTCCTTCTCTTCCCCTGCTGTCTCCTACTCTACCGACCTACTGTAGTGACTGAGCTACCTGCACTCAGACTCACTTGAGGCCCAAAACCACAACCTGTCCCTCCGGACTACACGACGCTAAGTACCCCAACGTTTCTCAGCCTATACTGACTCGTTGACTTCACTTGACGACGAAACTTCTTTTCGATACTGTTTGGATCTGTCACATGATTTTTCGTCTCTGTAGTGAAACGACTGTTTCCAGCTATGTCAGGTTCGATACCAAAAAGGTCAACAGTACATACCTACACTCTCAACTTGGTGACTTTCACGACTTCTTAACTACTAAAACTTATCACCACGATCTCTTCTGAGTACTCTCAGGCAACCTGACGTTCCTATAGTTTGGTCAGTTAGGATAAACTTTGGTTGTGCTAATAAGTAACCTTCCACTATTTCGTATCTCGAGGTTATGAAACCGGTGGACTACGTTTGTCGGTTGAACAACCCTTTGTGGGACTACGTCCTTTTCTAACTCCAGTCCTTCTCTTCCCCGGCTGTCTCCTACTCTATCAACCTACCGTAGTGACTGAGTTACCTGTACTTAAACTCGTTTAAGGTTCTCTATCACTTCCTGTCCCTTCGTACCGGGTGACGTCAAGTACCCCAGTGTTTCTCAGTCTGTGCTGATACGTTGACTTGTTGTTGTTGTTTATTAGCTTTACTGGAAAGTAAGGGTCTTCAGGGATTCATTTAATAACCAACGTCTCACATTAAATATGAATGTCACTAATTGATTGTCAAACATTATGTGACAAATATTACTCTTCAACACTTAAAATCATACTTATATGTTAAATAACGTGTTAAGAAAAAAGTATTAATGACACATATCATTCATATAAATATGGGTATCATACGGAAGAATTTTAATGTTATGAAATTTAAAGATGTCATGGTACAGAAAACATACTTAAAAATTAAATGATTTATATAAAGTTAAGTCAAGTCAAGTCAAGTCAATTCAGTGAGTTAGTACAGGCTGAGAAACGCTGGGGTACTTAACGTCGTGCGGTCCGGAGGGACAGGTAGTGGTTGAGGGCCTCAAGTGAGTCTGAGCGTAGGTAGTTCAGTCACTACGGTAGGTCGGTACAGTAGGAGACAGCAGGGGAATACTAGACCAATACGGTCAGTAGGAGTTACACAGTCATTATTTCATTACTTATTTAGTACTAAACTTACGAATAACCATCCTTTATTACAGGTATGACGAACTTTATCGAAAATAAAAGTAATCATACCATATGACCTTACGACGTTACTGAAAACACTAATTTAAATCGAAGGGTCAACTGCATCACCATTTCTTAAACGGACGGTTACGTTCTCTGTGTCCAAGTTAAGGACCCAGCCCTTCTAGGGGACCTCCTCCTTTGTCGTTATACGAGACCATAAAAGCGGACCTTTTAGGGTAAGTGTCTCCTCTGACCGTCCGATGTCATATACCTCAGTGTTTCTTAATATGTACCGACACGTTGACTCACGTGTGTGAGTGTCTCGTTAAAAGTTTTATCCGTTAGGTAATGATTACGATTTGTAATATTGGTTGTAGAATAGTAAATTACCGAACTTTTGGGTTAAAGAAGTAATGATTATTACGAAACTAAAATAACACGAGTAAAATACGTACTACTGTTATCTTTTAAGATTTGTTCAACAACTTAAAAGACCAAGGTACTCTATCAAGTAGAAAGTTAGACGACACCGACCTATTATGGTAGAGACATGTGCTACACAAACAAGAAAATCGAGTAGAAAGATAAGGTAAGAGAGAGAAGAGGGAAACTCCAACGATAATAAGAAGAGATAGGAGGTAGGGAATTGTTTGAAAGGGTCGTGTGAACTGAGGTCCTGGGGAAACACGGTAATACTTTTTTCTTGTCATACACTTTATTCGAAATTATCCTATAGAAACGAAGGATATATTTATGACATCCATCTTATTATTGTAACGTAATAAAGGCACTATATAGTAGTATGACATTGTAATAACGGTTGTCTGAATATGATGTGAAAGTTACACAAATTGTTATTTAAAGACTTTTCACATAGTTGACCCTTTTTACAAACAATAAGGACTACTTGACTGTTTAAAGGATAATAATTAGTGACTCGTAACATACTAGTTGATTTAAAAAGGAATTGACTGTTCTTTGATCCTTGGTCCTTGATATTACCCTGGAGGACGTACTGACGCAACAGCACAGACTGAGAAACACTGGGGTATCTGACATCGGGTGGTCCGAGGAGACAGGGACCTTAAATCCGTTCTTATGATCTCGACCGAGGGTAAAGGAAGAGGTCCCCTAGAAAGACTGATTCCCTAGCTTGGGTCCAGAGAACGCAGAGAACGAAACCGTCCGTCCAAGAAATGGCAGACTCGGTGATCCCGAACCATCGGGACTAATTCTTTTCTTTTAAGTTTTAGTACTTATGTCTTAATTCACGTCCCAATGCCTTCCCCAAACATATACAAGTCTCCGAACTTCGAATTCAAAATAGTCAATACAATACGGGTTGACGACGATCAAAGGAGATAGAAGTAAGGAATTACGTGACGACGACCCCGGCGATTCAACGAAGTCAGCACATCCTAAGACACGCTGGGGTATCTGTCGTCGGGTGGTCTGAGGAGACAGGTGCCCTAAGAGATCCGTTCTTATGACCTCACCCAATGGTAAAGGAAGAGGTCAATTACGTGATCGATCGGAAAGTAGAAATGGGTCAACCTTAGATTAACCAACTAAAATATTTTAAAGACTTTTTGTGCCTTTAATCATTAATCATTTTTAACGTATGTGGGTCTAAAAAATTTGACTTTCGTGTCTTTATGATCAACCAATTGGAAAAGTAACTATAGGTTCTGAAAAATAAACCCATACCTTAATTCACCTCCAATCGATTATTGGACGGCAGGTTTTGCAAGACAATTTTTGAAATCAACTTTTGGAAGACAAATTAAAGGAGGCACAAGTAGAAATGTTAAACTTAAAATGTAAAATTTAAATCTGAACACCAAAATATAAAGACAGGAATATGATACTAATATACTACGGAGTTTAATAAAGTTTTATCCACCTAATTTTAATATTATTACTGATGAACACCCATTGTTGATGAAGAGATAAAACATCTAATAGGCACTGTACAACATTATATACTGACTAATGGAACCTGGGAAGGTTCAACAAAGAAAATCAATATAAACCGTTTACAATAGATTTTTTTCTACGAAGTAAGATGAGTTTTGTATACCGTTTCAAAGGAATATATGTGACTAATAAATTCATAGGAGTTGTTATTACCACCCATCTATATACACACACACACACAACATTACTTTTCTGTTTTGATTTTTACTCAGTCACAAAGTTGTATTGAAAACACTACTTCAATTGTATACGAAAATTTAAACGGATCACTGTTTAACATCTTTATAATCGATAACGGTTAGAGAAAACAGTGTGTTCTTACTTGTCGTTTACCAGTAACCATAAAAGTAGACTGGAACACCACACCTCAAAATTCTTGGACGTTATTACGTGTCTACACACGATAGGAAACTTTAGACATAGATTAGAAGACCCGAGTCAAAGTCTTAGGTAACGATAGTAAATTTTGTTTTTATCAAACAAGAAAGTAGACACGTCGAATTGTCTTCTTAAAATTAGTTTCAGTCTGGGTATAAGACTTTCTTTAGTGACAGATGGGAAGGTACTTTCTAGGTTTAAAGTCATGGAATTAAGTTTAAAATCAACAAGTTATTTAATTATAGTGTAGAATAAAACTCGATAGGTTCTACCTCCCTAAAGTGAAAAAATTGTCTGTTTTCTACCAAACAAAGTATCGCACATAGAACGATAGTCACAGTCATTTAAAACTTTAGGTAATTTTGTCCTTTAAACTAAAATATGGTAAAACGTCTGTTTTTATCATACAATAATGTACCTACTTTTCCTGTTAATTTATGAATATTTTATAAAAGACTCCCTTTTATCAAATCCAATAATACTTTTATGACAAATCCAATTATCCTGAATATTTTGACATACTAATTGTTTATACTCAAGAAAATCTTAATTGTTAGATCCAGAAATAAGACTTGTATTGTCTTGGTACTTAGTAATATTTAACGTTAAAGATTTTGAACCGGTGACAAATGAAAAACTTACACACTATGTATGTCACAACCGTTTCATGACTCTCAGTTAAGGCTCCGTCCAACTATTCTTCAGACCCGAGGACTCTTACTCTTTCCCCAGACCCCGAGAGTTTCACCTCTATCCCCAGACCCCAAGAGTTCCTCCTCTTTTCCTGTTTGAAAAAAAAAAAAAAAAAAGAGATGTAAGGAATCAGAATCAGTGTATTTTACCAAAAAAGAGAAATTCGGGTATTGACTACTAATGTGTTGTTTGTTGAGTGAAATTTGAGACATGACCCCTAATATGTTTTTGATACACAGGACGAACTCCTGTCAAAGAGGAAGTACTTTTGGAGGGCCGATTAGGATAATAGAATTTTAAATTTAATGCCTTTACCCAGGTCATTCTAGAAATGTTGGAACTCTGTAATAAAACTCAATGACATTATTGATTAAATTTTTCAAATATTGAGGGAACGATTGTGATCACTCCCCTGTGAGAGGTAGGGGGAAGACTACAGATACGGTCTTCGAAAGAGACAGAGAAAAATATAAAAGTGGTCATAAAGGGACCACTGAATCTACCATTTTGTAGACGGATGTTACGTCCTCTGGACCCAAGCTAGGGGACCAGTCCTTCTAGGAGACCTCTTCCTTTACCGTTGGATGAGGTCATGAGAACGGACCTTTTAGGGTACCTAACTCGTCGGACCATCCAATGTCAGGTACCCCAGAGTTTCTCAGCCTGTGTTGACTCGTTAAAGTGAAAAAGTATGAGATTGTTTTGAGACGATACGTTTTTTTAAACTCACTAGTTCCGACCAGGGACCAGGACTTCGATTTAGAAGAAGAAACCTCTAGTTCTTAGACTATGACAAGTGACATTCGATAGTCATGGATTTTACTTATGACTTTTATTACCCCTTAATTCTCACTGTCTTACCTGACTTTAATCACCACAACAATATGGACCCTTTAGACTTTTTTATTTCTCTTTTCTTCTAACTTTATATAATTTTATCCCCTCCAAATTATCCGACGTGACACTACAAAGGTCATTGAAATTACGACATACTGTAAATCTTTTCCTATAATGGTTTGAAAAAATTTACAACGAAAAGTGTTTCACAAGACTTTCATACGGTAAACAATAGGAAACAACGACAACAATAAATCGGTGATTCAGAACGGACTTAGAAAATGTTAGGGTACCTGACACGGACGGTCCGAGGAGACAGGTACCCTAAAGGGTCCGTTCTTATAACCTCACCCTACTGTAAAGGAAGGGGTCCCCTAGTAGAACTGGTTCCCTAGTTTGGACGTAGAAGACGTAACCGTCCTCCTAAGAAATGGTGACTTGGTGGAACCTTCATCATATTTCATTTTTGTCTTTTATTAAGTACTTCTAAATCTATACACTACTTACTACTATGTGTTGACCAAATAATATCCTTTACTTCTTCAAACTCTCGTGATGAAGACTAGTTTCGTTCCTCTCGTCGGAATTGCACAACTGGGACTTGTTGTCTTATGACGT
The DNA here is from genome assembly GCA_006410555.1 of Capra ibex. Taxonomy (NCBI): domain Eukaryota; kingdom Metazoa; phylum Chordata; class Mammalia; order Artiodactyla; family Bovidae; genus Capra; species Capra ibex. The sequence continues at coordinate 23,203,995 of SJYO01020080.1, read as the reverse complement.
ATCTACTATTTAAACAGAGAATAATAACAAAGTCAAAAAGTAAAACTCTTATATTGTGTAAAAATGTTGTGTCGGATAGTCTTTGCTAGATTTCATTATAATAAAACTTACTTGTATTTAGTCATTATTGACTAAATACTCTGTTAATGGGATCAGGAAGTGAAATTCGTATATATATATATATATGTATATTCGATTTTAATGTACATATAAATTTTATTTCAAATTCTATAACGTTTTCAAGTAACATAAACGATTTCAGCGAGTCAGTACAGACTGACAAACGCTGAGGTACCTGACATCGAATGGTCCCAGAAGGTAGGTACCCTAAAAGGTCCGTTCTTATAACCTCACCCAACGGTAAAGGAAGAGGTCAGTACTACTGACGGTCGACAATGTATGACTGGTCTTTAGTGTCGAAGTCCAAATCCTAGATTGAAGGATACTTTGTTTAAACGGACGACGTTATGTATATTGATACAATAATTTTTGATATTTCCTTTGAACGATTTTTACGGTCGAATGGAGAAAGTCAAAAAAGAGACTTACCGGTGTTTAAAAACGAACGTAGTTATTAAGAGTAACATACTTAGGGAGTCCTATCCGAACCAATACGACACCATTATTTGGTAGGATTTATACAGTCGGGATTTAATAGAAATTTTTATTTGTTTACAAATATCAAAACGAGTGAGACACGTATACCATGTATAGTAAACTCCCAAAATGAGAAGCGAGAGAAAATCTCTGTTCTGACTACCTACAACGTTGGCGATAGACCTTACGACGGTTAGTGACACTGTCGTCCTTTCCGTCAAGTACTTCCAGAGTGAGACAGTTAATTTACGGAACCGGGTCTTCGCTGGATACAAAAGTACTGAGGAAACCGGTCTTGATCAGTGTACTTGAGTGGACTCCTTCGGTTCATTTCTCCTTTAGTCCTTTCTTTTACGGTGCTCCAGCGGTTTCTAGTCTTTATCAACCACTTTACGTTGACTAAAGGTGTGACATGAATGTCGTGGTTGAAACAAAATTTACGTTGATAATAACTGACTTATTGAGTAAATTCACAACTGGAGAGACTTTGTGTTGGTACTGATTTTTAATTATAATTTTCGAGTGAAACAAACGGGAGTATCTCACTTTCTTTGGAAGAATTCTCGGTTTAGGACGACCATAAAGAAAGATACCAAAGTGACAGAAAGTTTCGGGAGATGATTAAGATTTGAACCCATTTTGAGGATAAAACAACTCATTACAGTCAATGTTTTTGTGAAATTGTTCTCACCAGTCAAAAACCGTTCGTTAGACGGAGTAATCTTTGTCTCAAGATCTCTTCCCTTATTGTTGACGTATGACAACAGTGACAGAATTTGACTCTTACTAGAGTCGGAACGACCTTTGAGTCGGTAAAATTCCTGTTCACAGGACGGTTTTACGGATAACTGGATGACAGTGATTATCACATAGTCATTTTTTAACTCTTTGTCCGACTTCAGAGTCTCCTCCTTTACAAGGTCAGGTAATTCCTATCCTTTCGTTTCCTATAACGACGACGACGACGATTCAGCGAAGTCAACACAGACTGAGACACACTGGGGTATCTGTCGTCGGGTGGTCCGAGGTGGCAGGGACCCTAAGAGGTCCGTTCTTGTGACCTCACCCAACGATAAAGAAAGGGGTTACGTACTTTCGCTTTTCACTTTCACTTCAGTGACTCTACACAGGTTGAGAGTCGCTGGGGTACCTGACGTCGGATTGTCCGAGGAGGCAGGTACCCTAAAAGGTCCGTTCTCATGACCTCACCCCACGGCATAATCCTTACAAAATTTATATATCATCACAAAGTCGGAAACTTGTAATAGACACACCACCCTTGTTGATGGTTGTGTCAAAGTGTGACACGGAATATAAGTTAAAGATTAAAAGAGATCCTACTACTTGTAAAACTTTGACTTCATTACCAACACCTAGTTTATAATTTCGACAATCATTTACTAAACTAAATCAAGTATACACCTACCAGATCACCAAAAAGGATGGCAGAAGTTAAATTCAGACTTAAAACGTTATTCCTTATTGTAACATGTCATCCGTCACTAGTTCTGGTAGTGGTTCTTTTTCTTTACGTTTTTCCGTTTTACCAACAGACTCCTCCGGAATGTTTACTCCTATCGATTCCGAAAAGGAATCGATACATTTCTTATTTTCGTTTTCCGTTTCCACTTTTCCTTTCTATATGGGTAAACTTACGTCTCAAGGTTTCTTATCGTTCCTCTCTATTCTTTCGGAAGGAGTCACTACTTACGTTTCTTTATCTCCTTTTGTTATCTTACCCTTTCTGATCTCGAGAGAGGTTCTTTTAGTCTCTATGGTTCCCTTATAAAGTATGTCTCTACCCATGTTATTTCCTGTCTTTACTATACCTGGATTGTCTTCGTCTTATATAATTCTTCTTCACCGTTCTTATGTGTCTTCTTGACATGTTTTTTCTAGAAGGACTGTGTCTATTGGTGTTACCACAGTAGTGAGTGGGTCTCAGTCTGTAGGACCGTACTCTTCAGTTTACCCGGAATCCTTTGTAGTAATACTTGTTTCGGTCTCCTTCACTACCTTAAGGTCAACTCGATAAAGTTTAGGATTTTCTACTAAGTCACTTTCACGACGTGAGTTATACGGTCGTTTAAACCTTTTGAGTCGTCACCGGTGTCCTGACCTTTTCCAGTCAAAATAAGGTTAGGGGGTTTTTTTCCGTTACGTTTTCTTACAAGTTTGTCGTGTTAACGTGAGTAGAGTGTACGATCATTTCGAGTTTTAAGAGGTCCGGTCCGTAGTTGTCTTACAATTGACACTTGAAGGACTACAAGTTCGACCTAAATCTTTTCCGTCTCCTTGGTCTCTAGTTTAACGATTATAGACAACCTAGTATCTTTTTCGTTCTCTCAAGGTTTTTTTTGTAGATGAAGGCGAAATAACTGATGCGGTTTCGGAAACTGACACACCTAGTGTTATTTGACACCTTTTAAGACTTTCTCTACCCTTATGGTCTGGTGGACTGGACGGAGGACTCTTCAGAGATACGTCGAGTTCTTCGTTGTCAATCTTGACCTGTACCTTGTTGTCTGACCAAGGTTTAGCCCTTTCCTTATTCAGTTCCGACATATAAAAATGGGACGAATCAATTGGATATACGTCTTATGTAGTACTCTTTACGATCCGATCTACTTCGTGTTCAACATTAGTTCTAATGACCCTCTTTATAGTTATTGGAGTCTATATGTCTACTATGGTGGTGATACCGTCTTTCGTTTCTCGATTTCTCGGAGAACTACTTTCACTTTGTCCTCTCACTTTTTAAACCGACTTTCGAGTTGTAAGTCTTCTGATTCTAGTACCGTAGGTCAGGGTAGTGAAACACCGTTTATCTACCTCTTTGTTACCTTTGTCAGTCTCTGAAATATAGAAGCCCGAGGTTTTAGTGACGTCTACCACTGACGTCGGTACTTTAATTTTCTGTGAACGAGGAACCTTCTTTTCAATACTAGTTGGATCTGTCGTATAACATTTCATCTCTGTAATAAAACAGTTCTTTCCAGGTAAATCAGTTTCGATACAAAAAAGGTCATTAGTGCATACCTACACTCTCTCAACCTGACATTTCTTTCGACTCACGACTTTAACTACGAAAACTTGACACCATAACCTCTTCTGAGAACTCTCAAAGAACCTGACGTTCCTCTAGGTTGGTCAGGTAGGATTTCCTTTAGTCAGGACTTATAAGTAACCTTCCTGACTACGACTTCGACTTTGAGGTCATGAAACCGGTAACCTACACTTCTTGACCGAGTAATCTTTTCTGGGATTACGACCTTTTCTAACTCCCGTCCTCCTCTTCCCCTACTGTCTCCTACTCTACCAATCTACCGTAGTGGTTGAGCTACCTGTACTCAAACTCATTTGAGGTCTCAACACTACCTGTCCCTTCGGACGACACGACATCAGGTACCTCAGTGTCTCAGCCTACGTTGACTCACTGACGTGACTTGAATCATTTACTACCAAACTTTATAGGAATAGAAAGTTCACGACTGAAATGTTTTATCCAGAATCTAGAGTCTTTATAATTTACTACAAAACGTATTATTAAAGTTTGAGACAGAAAAATTTCATAACCTTTCTATCTTACTTTCCTCTTAGAAATACCTATCTGTCTAAAAAATCACAAAACATAATATTACGTTATATTTTATTCTAGATATTTATTATTAATGATAGAAGACCTTATATTGTTTGATTATTAGTAAAAATAATAATTTGTTTTTACAATTTTAAAAGATTTATAGATGAGTGATACACGGTCCGTGTTAATAATATTTTAAAAATATATATAAGTCATTAACATCAGAGTGGTGTTAGGAGACCACACCTAAAAAAAAATAATAATTGTCGTTGAGTACCTACTTTTTGTAATTGTGTTAGACTTAAGGTCTGAAAAAGTAACTGTAAGAAAAATCTTATGCTAGAAATCTCTTTTCTTTGACTCAAGGTTTAGAATGAAACGTAACTAACTTTCACCGTCGGTAAAAGTTGTTTGATAACTTGGAGACATTTATAGTTAAAAAAGTAAACGTTTTAAGTGTTTGAAAACTTCCGTTTTTCATATTTGTCCTTACCTTTGATGAACCGTGTACATCCAGGTTCTTTGTAGTAGACTATACTAGTAGTAATAACAGTAGTAGTAGTAATCTATATCCCCTTTCTTAACACGTATAAGAGTCTTTATAATATCTATGAATTATTTATGATCAAAGGAAAGAACATAAAGAAGTTTTTGGTATTATCCAACTTTTCTATTTTCTGATAAGGTGTGCACTTTACCTGAGATTGGCCTTATCTTAGGGTGTCCCAATACTCTTGACACAGACACTTACTGGAACTTTACTTTTGGGTCTCTGATAAAAATAGGATAAAGATTTAAATTGACACAGTATCAGAGTATAATCAGGAGAGTAATGGTCCCTCAAACCACAAGTAAATTGTATGTGACCCACGAAAAAGTCACATAGTCGAAAGTTTAGGACCGTATCTTAGTCAAAGTTACTGATAAGTGTAAAGGGTGTCTCCGTACCACCTTAAATTGTTTTCTAGATACCTAACCTCCCCCTCTTCCCATAGTCTCATACTTTCTACACACTGTCGAGACTATGTAAAGGAAGAAGACAAGTTTTCGTTTTCGGGAGGGAGAGGGAGACTCAGGTTTTCAGACAATATGTGTAGACACAGGAAAAAGGACAGAACGTATGTCCCAGCAGTAACGGTAGAAGGATTTAAGGTATATATACACAATCATATCTCTTCCACCCTACTAAACCCTCTTACCGTAAGATTGTACATATGATAGTACATTCTTAACTTAACGGTCAGATACAGACTGCGTCCCACGTCGTACGAACCCCGACCACGTACCCCTACTGGGTCTCTCTAGAACACCCCTCCCTCCACCCTCCCCCCAAGTACAAACCCTTGCGTACATTCTTAATTTCTAAAATTTTAATTTTTTATTTTTTTATTTAACCTACCTTTTTTTTTTGTTTTTTTGTTTTCGTTTTCGGTGTCTCGTGAAATTTTAATGACTCTTTTAATGTTCACTTACAATCATGAGATTTAGGGTGACTGTTAATTTTCCTTACATTTCGTTTTCACATAAACTCCAAGTCACTAAATTCTTTTTCAAGAGACCCTGACTTCCTTAGAGGATAAGACGGACTAATTCCTATGTGCAGATGTTTTCATTTACTGCGTGGTTTTGACGTCGGAGTTTAGTTAAATTAACTAAACACACATAGTAATCGGATAGGCAGTACAAATACAAAAGTTAACAATTGTCGTCTGAAACGGTTAATTCTGGACACAATGTTTATGTTGTCTGTCTCCTACCTCTCAGGATAGTAATCAAATATAGTATAGCACGACCGGTTTTCGTAATGAAAGGTTTTTACCTTCTTTATATCAAACTCTTTATCCGGGTTACTACGTAGTTGAGTATATCTAGGTCCTGTGATTGTACCTCCACCACGATGTGAATTTTTGATCGAACCCAAGGTCTTGACGGTTCATATTCTACGTTTTCAAATGACTTCCGTTTGAATCGGGGTGATCCAATCGGAACGTTCCACTTTCACTACAGTGTCCTTGAAAAGGACTTAATCCATTCTTAGAACTGATTATTAACGGTAATTTTAATTAAAAAGTTTTTTGGACTCTCATATATACCGGAACAAATAAAGATTATTTTTAATTGGTGTAATTTATACAAAAAATAGTAAGGATGTTTTAAAAAACGATCCTATGTTTATAGTTTGTTGTTTTACATTACTTTTACAAATTATAGAAACAACTACGATTGTCTAAACTTTAAATTTTAATGTTGGACAGCTTTTCTTAAGTCTTGAAGAAGAAACAATAATAAAGTAACTGTTTCTACTCTTTTCCTCTTTTTTTTTATATATATATATCGTTTCCTCTTTTTCTTTCTATATTGGTAAACTTACGTCTCAAGGTTTCGTATCGTTCCTCTCTATTCTTTCGGAAGGAGTCACTAGTTACGTTTCTTTATGTCCTTTTGTTATCTTACCCTTTCTGATCTCTAGAGAAGTTCTTTTAATCTCTATGGTTCCCCTTTAAAGTACGTCTCTACCCGTGTTATTTCCTGTCTTTACCATACCTGGATTGCCTTCATCTTATATAATTCTTCTCCACCGTTCTTATGTGTCTTCTTGATAGGTTTTTTCTAGAAGTGCTGGGTCTATTAGTGCTACCACACTAGCGAGTGTGAGTGAATCTCGGTCTGTAGGACCTTACACTTCAGTTCACCCGGAATCCTTCGTGGTGATACTTGTTTCGATCACCTCCACTACCTTAAGGTCAACGACGACGACGATTCAGTGAATTCAGCACAGGCTGACACGGTGGGGTATCTACCGTCGAGTCGTCCGAGGTGGCAGGGACCCTAAGAGGTCCGTTCTTGTGAACGCACCCAACGGTAAAGGAAGAGGTCACGTGCTTTCACTTTTCACTTTCACTACAGCGAGTCAGCACAGGTTGAGAGTCGCTAGGGTACATGACGTCGGATGGTCCGAGGAGACAGGTACCCTAAAAGGTCCGTTCTCATGAGCTCACCCCACGGTAACGGAAGAAGCTTGAGGTCAACTCGATAAAGTTAGGACTTTCTACTACGACACTTTCACAACGTGAGTTATACAGTCGTTTAAACCTTTTGAGTCGTCACCGGTGTCCTGACCTTTTCCAGTCAAAATTGATGTTAGGGTTTCTTTCCGTTACGTTCTTACGAGTTTAATGGTGTGTTAACGTGAGTAAAGTGTACAATCATTTCATTACGAGTTTTAAGAGGTTCAGTCCGAAGTCGTTATACACTTGACACTTGAAGGACTACAAGTTCGACCAAAATCTTTTCCGTCTCCTTGGTCTCTAGTTTAACGGTTGTAATCGACCTAGTAGCTTTTTCGTTCTCTCAAGGTCTTTTTGTAGATATAGACGAAATAACTGATCCGGTTTCGTAAATTGTCACACCTAGTGTTATTTGACACCTTTTAAGAAGTTCTCTATCCTTATGGTCTGGTGGACTGAACGGAGAACTCTTTGGACATACGTCCAGACCTTCGTTGTCACTCTTGACCCGTACCTTGTTGTCTGACCAAGGTTTATCCCGTTCCTCATGTAGTTCCGACATATAACAGTGGGACGAATCAATTTAATATACGTCTTATTATGTAGCACTCTTTGTGACCCGACCTCCTTCGTGTTCGACCTTAGTTCTAATGACCCTCTTTATAGTTATTGGAGTCTATACGTCTACTGTGGTGGGAGTACCGTCTTTCACTTCTTCTTGTTTTTTCGGAGAACTACTTTCACTTTCTCCTCTCACTTTTTCAACCAAGTTTTAAGTCGTAAGTCTTTTACTTCTAGTAACATAGTCCAGGGTAGTGAAATACCTTTCATCTACCCCTTTATCACCTTTGTCTCCGACTGAAATAAAACCCCCCGAGGTTTAGTAACGTCCACCACTACCGTCGGTACTTTAATTTTCTGCGAATGAGGAACCTTCTTTTCAATACTGGTTGGATCTATCGTATAACTTTTCGTCTCTGTAATGAAACGGTTGTTTTCAGGTAGGTCGGTACCGATACCAAAATGGTCACCAGTACATACCTACACTCGCAACCTGATATTTCTTTCGACTCACGGCTTCTTGACTACGAAAACTTGACACCACAACCTCTTCTGAGAACTCTCAGGGAACCTGACGTTCCTCTAGGTTTCTCAGGTAGGATTTCCTCTAGTCAGGACCCACAAGTAACCTTCCTGACCACAACTTCGACTTTGAGGTTATTAAACCGGTGGACTACGTTTCTCGACTGAGTGAACTTTTCGGGGACTTCGACCCTTTCCAACTCCCGTCCTCCTCTTCCCCTGTTGTCACCTACTCTACCAACCTACCGTAGTGGCTGAGTCACCTGTACCCAAATCCACCTGAGGCCCTCAACCACTACCTGTCCCTCCGGACTGCACGACACCAGGTACCCCAGCGTTTCTCAGCCTGTACTGACTCGTTGATTTGACTATGACTATGTACCCAGTGTCGTAACGGTACCGTTTCTACGAACAAATTAAGTTACTTCGATACTCTGTACGGTACGTCCCGGTGTCTTCTGCCTACCCAGTTACACTTCAAGACTACTTTGCACCAGGTGACCTCCTCTCTTACGGTTTGGTGAGGTAAAAGAACGACCCTCTTGGGTACACGTCATACTTTTCCGCTTTTCTATACTAGTACCTTCTACTCTTGGAGGAATCCAGTCTTCCACAAGTTATACGACGACCCCTTCTCGTCTTGTGTTAATGGTTATAGAGGTCCTTCTTACTTCACCGACCCGGTTACGTGTTTACTACGAATCAACACCTACACAGACCACCACTTTTATTTCAGGTAACGACATTTCTTGTTATAACGTATGTCTAACTTCTGTTTTCCTCTTCTCCCACCGTTTCCTACTCTACCAATCTATCGTGGTGGTTGTGTTACCACTTAAATTCGTTTGAGGGTCCCTATCACCTCCCGTACTCTCGGACCGTAAGATGTCAGGTACCCTAGTGTCTCTTAGTCTGTACTGAATCGTTGACTTATTGTTGTTGTCGTCTATGTATATGTATATATATAAATGGTTCAATAATAGTTACTGAAAAAATTAAACTTTTTGCTTTTCTGTTTGATTGTGGGAACATACTGAACCGTTGATGATTAATTTTTCTTACACAATTAAGGATCAAAATGATTTGAAACAAAGTGACCAATTTTAGTTAGTCAAGTCAAGTCAGCGAGTCAACACAGACTGAAAAACTCTGGGGTATGTGACGTCGGCTTTAACGGACAATTAGGTCCACGAAGAACTGAGGGATGAAAACGTAAGGTTAGGGGATATTACTTTTCCTGGAAAAAACCCACAATCAAGATTTTCCAGAACATCCAGAAGTATCTTGGCAAGTTGAAGTCGAAGGTTTTTTACGTGACCAGTATCGTTGTTGTGTTCTCTTCTGAGATGTGTACCTGTAGTGGTCTACCAGTTGTGGCTTTAGTCTAACTAATATAAGAAACGTCGGTTTCTACCTCTTCGAGATATCTCAGTTGTTTTTGTTCTGGTCCTCGACTACACCGAGTCTAGTACTTGAGGAATAATGGTTTAAGTCTGAGTTTAACTTCTTTTATCCTTTTTGGCGATCTGGTAAGTCCATACTGGATTTAGTTTAAGGAATACTAATATGTCACCTTCACTCTTTATCTAAATTTCCGGATCTATACTATCTATCTCACGGACTACTTGATACCTTACTCCAAGGACTGTAACATGTCCTCTGTCCTAGTTCTGGTAGGGGTACCTTTACTTTACGTTTTCTCACCGACAGACTCCTCCGGAATGTTTATTGACACTTTTCTTCTCTTCACTTTTCGTTTCCTCTTTTCCTTTCTATATTCGTAGACTTACGTCTCAAGGTTTCTTATCGTTCTTCTCTATTCTTTCGGAAGGAGTCACTAGTTACGTTTCTTTATCTCCTTTTGTTGTCTTACCCTTTCTGATCTCTAGAGAAGTTCTTTTAATCTCTATGGTTCCCTTGCAAGTACGTTTCTATCCGAGCTATTTCCTATCTTTACCATACCTGGATTGTCTTCGTCTTCCATACTTCTGCTCCACCGTTCTTATGTGTCTTCTTGACATGTTTTTTTCTAGAAGTGCTGGGTCTATTAGTACTACTACACTAGTGAGTGGATCTTGGTCTGTAGGACCTTACACTTCAGTTCACCCGGAATCTTTCGTAGTCATACTTGTTTCGATCACCTCCACTACCTTAAGGTCAACTCGATAAAGTTTAGGACTTTCTACTACGACACTTTCACGACGTGAGTTATACGGTCGTGTAAACCTTTTGAGTCGTCACCGGTGTCCTGACCTTTGTAGTCAAAAGTAAGGTTAGGGTTTCTTTCCGTTACGGTTTCTTACGAGTTTGATGGTGTGTTAACGTGAGTAAAGTGTGCGATCATTTCATTACGAGTTTTAAGAGGTTCGGTCCGAAGTCGTTATGCACTTGTCACTTGAAGGACTACAAGTTCGACCAAAATCTTTTCCGTCTCCTTGGTCACTAGTTTAACGGTTGTAGACGACCTAGTAGTTTTTTCGTTCTCTCAAGGTCTTTTTGTAGATGAAGACGAAATAACTAATACGGTTTCGGAAACTGACACACCTAGTGTTATTTGACACCTTTTAAAACTTTCACTACCTTTATGGTCTGGTGGACTGGACGGAGAACTCTTAAGACATTCGTCCAGTCCTTCGTTGTCAATCTTGACCTGTACCTTGTACCCGTACCTGACCTGTACCTGACCAAGGTTTATCCTTTTCCTCATACAGTTCCGACATATAACAGTGTGACGAATAAATTGAAGATACGTCTCATGTAGTACTCTTTGCGACCCGACCTTCTTCGTGTTCGACCTTAGTTCTAACGACCCTCTTCATGGTCATTGGAGTCTATACGTCTACTGTGGTGGGAATACGGTCTTTCACTTCTCCTTGATTTTTCAGAAAACTACTTTTACTTTCTCCTCTCACTTTTACAACCGAATTTCGACTAGTAAGTCTTTTGTTTCTAGTAACATAGACCAGGGTAGTGAAGTACCCTTTATCTACCCCTTTGTCATCTTTGTCACAGTCTGAAATGAAAACCCCCGAGGTTTTAGTGACGTCTACCACTGACGTCGGTACTTTAATTTTCTGCGAATGAGGAACCTTCTTTGGATCTATCGTATAAGTTTTCGTCTCTTTAATGAAAGGGCTGATTCCAGGCAGATCAGTTCCGATACCAAAAAGGTCATCAGTACATACCTACACTCTCAACCTGACATTTCTTCCGACTTGCGGTTTCTTAACTACGAAAACTTCACACCACAACCTCTTCTGAGAACTCTCAGGGAACCTGACTTTCCTCTAGGTTGGTCAGGTAAGACTTCCTCTAGTCGGGACCCTAAAGAAACCTTCCTTACTACGATTTCGACTTTGAGGTCATGAAACCGGTGGAGTACGCTTCTCAACTGAGTAACCTTTTCTGGGACTACGACCCTCCCTAACCCCCGTCCTCCTCTTCCCCTGTTGTCTCCTACTCTACAGACCTACCGTAGTGCCTGAGTTACCTGAACTTAGACTCACTTGAGGCCCTCAACTACTACCCGTCCCTCCGGACCGAACGACGCTAAGTACCTCAGCGTTTCTCAGTCTGTACTGACTCACTGACTTGACTTGACTTGACTTGACTTGACGTGACTTGACTTGACGTGACGTCGTGTGACCCGAAGGGACAGGTAGTGGTTGAGGACTTTGAACGATTTTAAGTACAGGTAGATCAACCACTACGGTAGGTTGTTAGAGTAGGGGACAACAGGAAGAGGAGGGCGGAAGTTAGAAAGGGTCGAAGTCCCAGAAAAGGTTACTCAGTCAAGAAGTGTAGACCACCGGTTTCATAACCTCAAAGTCGAAGTCAGATTCAGGAAGGTCACTAATAAGTGCTGACTAAAGGAAATCATGACTGACCCAACTAGTCAGTTGGGTCCATTATTTATTTTAAATTCCGAGGTGAAAGTCCTTTCCGATGAATCCTCATTTCTTCCGTTACTCTTTTTTAAGAGAGAGGAGAATAAAGAGTAATTTTGTAAGACCCTTTACGTAGACACTCATCGTTGAGTGGGAATATTGGTCTTTTAAATTCAATTTTGAGAGACGTTTTAACCTATGACGATAGAGAAAGTACTTCACCATAGGGACGTCCCACTAGGTTGAGAAAAGTTTTTCTTAATCTTTTTCCGTTTGTTTGACGTCCGTTCGTTATCTAGGTTCCAGACTCTTAGTTTCAGACGTTTCGTTAGTTGTTGGTGTCTATGGTACTCCGTATCCTAGTGTGGAGCTCTCATAGTACGTGACCTTGGTTAATACCTTACTATCTCTGTTACCTGTCACTGTGGTAGTGAGGGAACAACTACAGAACGTCGGGATTGTCTCAGAGAAAACTTACGAATACGAGTCGTGAATTCCATTACACCGACCCTTCTTTTTGTTTAACGAAAAGGTGAAGAGAGTCAGGGAGACTGGATTGAGACCTCAAAAGACGTTGTCCGTTTTTGTTTCTAAAAAAATTTAGAACGATGAAAAAAATTCTTTTTTTATACGTTTATGTTCAGGTGTTTATTCGGAAACAGTCAGGGTCGTATGGAATCACTTTCATTGAACTAACTATTTTATTTGAACTAATATTTTATTGTAAGACAATTCCTTGTAAACACCCTTCCGTTATATCTCCAAAGAAACACTAGTCAAGAACACACACACACATATGCACACGCGAGGTTCCCTAATCAAAAAAGAGAAATTTTTTTAAATTTGTATCTTAAGAAGGAAGGAGACGTTAAGAACTCGTTGTGACTCTTATAAAACTAATAAAAACCACGGTACCAAACTATCAGAAGAAAGAAATCCATGTTAAGATACTGTATGTGACGAACTGTCCTTTTTTTTTTCGTAGATTCTTAAAGGTTTCTGTAAGTATACGACGTACATAATATAAAAAGCAAAAGTAAAACCGTAAAAGGTTGAGTTGATTAATACAATAGTAAGTTACATGTGAAATTTTTTCGTTCAAGATTCATTCTTTTTTTGTGTTTTCGGAAACTTCAAAACGACAGATTGAAATCTTAATAAGGACTGTAGAAATTTATCTTCTTTTAATATAACTACGAAAATGTATAGACATATAATACGCGAAGACACAACCAGAGAGAGGTGGAGGTGGGGAGTGGGAGGTATAAAGATATAGATAAAGAGATTACTAAAGAAAGAACTCTTATGTCAGAACTGACTAGGTAAGTTACCATTATCAACGACTTCTCAAATAACTGGAAAAGACCCAACAACGAACGACACCTCCAAAACTATGTCATATTGAGAGGTGGTTTATATCTATTATGAATGTGAAGAGTAAGAGAAAGAATCCGATATTCCATACGTCCTTAAGACGGTTTACATTTTTACCAGTTAACACTGGACTTAACTTTGACACCGCTACTTGTATACGATGGTCAGGTATAAGTGTGTGTCTATGTCACGAGGGGGTGTAGGTGGTCCCCTGACCAAGACCCTGGTGATGGGGAGGAGTGGGGACGTACGGTTATCGTTTTACATACCTAAGGGAATAGATTTTACCACGTGATGTGGGCTTTACCATATAAGACGTAGACACCTAAATTGACGTCTAGTTTATAGTTTATAGTTTTTAACTACCCTACAACCGACTGACACCTACACCTTGGTCACTCATGTCTTCCGGATGACATAAAGTAGAAGATAAGGTTATCTGACATAAAATTGGTCAGTTACTCGGTAACTAATATTCCGTGTAGTAATATACGTGGTGGTCCTTTCTCTTGTATAAAGGTAAATTTAGACTGTGTGGTAGTTAACATTCTACTTCGGGGTAAGGTATCTATTTTCGATATCTCTTCCTGTGGTGTCTTGACTACTTTTCATCACTTGTATAATACAACTACACGGAAAAGGAGAACATGAAGATCGCAGTTTGTGGTTCGTATAAAATGGATGGACGTAAGGAAGTGAGAAGAAAAGAGTTTAATTTAAAATACACGTTCGTTAAAACGACTAAACCGAAACTAAAATCCTACGTCAAATTCCGGGACACGAATCAAAGAGAGGTTAAATACAGTATCTTGAACCGTAGTAATAAATAAGGACGTCTCAATTAAAGTAAATAAGACGGAAGTCAACCGGTCACTTTGTCTAGAGTCTCTCTCAACCGTGTCCTCAGGTCCTGGGTCTTCGACGAAACAATAGGGTCTAATTTTCTTAATAAATTTTTCTGTATAGTTAAAATTCTCGTAAACCCGATTCAAGATGTTTTAACACTCCCTCCTTTTCACTCAAAAGTCACAGTAGGAAGAAGAACTACCGATTAAAAGAATGAATGAAAGGGTTTTGTATTTCTAATCTTCCACGGGATAATATAATAGGAGGATGATTTTCGACGCACAAGAAAGAGAATCTAGGAGTCCCTGTCGTCAAATCGTTGACCGTTTAGAATATTATATTATGAAATTCGACCTGTTTCTTTCCCTTTACTCTGACGGGTCTCCCCTTTTCTTACTATACGTAAATTGTGACTGGAAAACCTTTTGTTAATTATAAGAAAATAGACTATTAACCCCTGAAATTCGCTCAACCCACTCAAAATCTTGTTTATCGTTCCTTCTCTTCAATACTGTGCAATAATCCATTCTATAAACCCCCTTCCACCTAGAAGACAGATAAATGTCACATATCAATTTTGAACTTCGGTAATTACTGTCCCTGATCGGATTAGATCCGATGGGACCACCGAGTCTATCATTTCTTAGACGGGTGTTACGACCTCTGTGCCCAAGTCAGGGACCTACCCCTTCTAGGGAACCTCTTCCCGTACCGTTGGTCGAGGTCATAAGATCGAACCTCTTAGGGTATTTGTCTCCTCGGACCGCTCGATGACAGGTATCACATCGTTTCTTAGTCTGTGCTGACTTCGTTGAATTGTTTTGCCCACGTACGTATCCGTAAAGTACACACTTTCACTTTCAACGAGTCAGTACAGACTGAGAAACGTTGGGGTACCTGATATCTCAGGTTCCTTGAGAGGACTGGTCTTATCTCCTCACCCATCGGAAACGGAAGAGGTCTCCCAGAAGAGTTGGGTCCCTAACTTGGGTCCAGAGGGTGTAACGTCTACCTAAGAAATGGTCGACTCGGTGTACACATCGTCCCTAATATTTTCTCTATACGTCCTACAATACCCTATGTTAGACCGCAAACTGTTGGACATGACCCAGTTCCTCTACTATAGAATAAACTCTGGAGTTTACACCCTCATATTGCTGAAACACTTTCATCCTTTACCCCATCCTGAAGTTCGAGTCCCTTTTCAATCAGAAAAACTCCCGGGTCTCCAGTCTCTCAATTAACATGGAGTGACGTTGATTTTGTTTGATACTTACTTTATATTCTACCGTAATACAGTATCTACTCTAAGTCTACTATCCAACGTTGATAGGTGTAACACCCTCCGGGACATCCGGTAAATTCATTGAACCTAAAATAAGATTTTCTGAAACTTTATGCAATTTCCCAGAATTCGTTCTTAATTGGATAAAATTCAAAACGAAAAAATTATAAGATCGACTCTCACTTCTTATATAGTTTCTTCCCTGGCTGACTTACGTTCTCTGGTGATTTTATCGGTGACCTCATTTGATCTACCCTAGTGTTACGACCTTTGTCTTTTCGGACCAACCACGGGTGTCCTTTCGACCCCCTTTCACCTATTTTGACTCACGTTAAAACTTCACTTGACAAATTCTAAATATACAAGTCACTTCTTTTTCTTCGGTAGTTCGTACTGACGTATTTACTGCTAAAAGAGAGTTCGTTGACCCATCTACTACTATGGTAAAGACCTCCCCACCCCCTTCTCCTCTTTCTTTTTGTTTTGACCCTCCTTTAAGGTTTCCTCGAGACTATAAATCCCTAGTTCATCATTTCTCTCTCCACTGGCTCCTCTATTCTTTCTATGTCTGTAGTTCATCGTCCTTTTAGATTTTGTTGTTGTTGTAATAATTTCTTTGGTTTCTTTTGCTAAAGATCTCACTTCCAGTTGTCACAGTTTACGACGAACTTTTAGTTCGATGTGTTTTTGATCTTAACAAAATTACCTTAATAACTGTACCATGAGTGACCGTCGACACAATTCTGAGGTTCTTATTGACTCTTCCCTTCATTACCCTAATATCTTATATTTCAGTAAATTCTTCGATCTGTCAATTTCCTTTCTATACTTTGTACAAATGTTCGTATACCTTTTGTCGGTCTACAACCTTACACACTATAAGTTCCCATAAAAACTTTCGTTCATTATTTTTGATTGGAATTTGATCACATTTATTTTTCTCTCCTTTAAAGAATATTCCTATGTTTCCTTAGGGTTATTTGGGTTTCCGTCCGTCTCTTATGTTAAGCGGTCTTGGGTTATGTGATTGACTAATTGACTGGTCCAAACAAACAAACTACTCAAAGTCGATTGGTCTAAAATAACACTAATATATTTATAAACACTCTTACAAATACTAACACAGAAAAGATGAGAGACAACGATCTCACCTTCTAGTTTCACTTCCATTTCTTTTGACTCCCCGTATTTTATCACATTAGTGTTTTTACATGTATTAACAAAACCATATAAGAAGAATTCTTATATCAAAATTGTTTATAATATTACATTATTCGTAAGAGAAGATCCTATTAAGAATAATATCATATATAAGTTTTAATAATAATGATTACCGGAAGAGTTTGAGAAGTAACCGTACGGGAGTCAAGTAGAATCACCAGACATTAATCCTCTTATCCTCCGTAGGTACACCGTCTTCTTTACCCTATCCAACCCGTGTAGACCTTATCATTGAACCTCTTCGTGACCTCTTAGAACGGTTTCCCCCGATGACCCTTTAGAAACAACTAAGTCTTTAGTTCCCGTCTTTCGTTTCTTTCACGTACCTTAAGTTCAGAGTTTTTTAGGTAAAGTTTAGAGTTATTTTTTATTAAAGACTAAGAAATAATAGTATCTTTACAGTCGGGAAGTAAAAGAAGTATCTTTCCTACTTTTGTCGATCAAAAGAAAACATGAAGTATCGGTTTGAAGAGTTCACTTACATACTAAACTTTTTATCGATGATAAACAACTTGTGAATGATACACTGAAGCGACTGAATGATGCACCGCAAGGACCACCGAGTCTGACATTTCGTAGACGGACGTTACGTCCTCTGGGTGGAAGTTAGGAACCCAACCCTTCTAGGGGACCTCTTCCTTTACCGTTGAGTGAGGTCATGAGAACGGACCTTTTAGGGTATGGTCAAAGCAGACCATCCAATGTCAGGTACCCCAGCGTTTCTCAGTCTGTGTTGACTCGTTGAAGTGAAAGAAATGATACACCGTTCGAAAAATAAAATAGAAACATTGTTGAATACCACATAAATATTAATATAAGAGGAATAAACTAACCCCGTCTTCCCCTAATTTGTTAAACGGGTTCCAACGTCACAATAACTTCCTACTTTATACATAAGTTTGCACTTGTTAGACTAAGACCTTGAGACCAAGAGTATTTTGTGACTTGTCGATGGAGACGTAACGATAATTGAAACAGATCAAACAGAGCTATTGTAGATTAAGAATAGGGTATTGAGATGGTCACAACGTAAGAATGTCAGTGTTTGTTAGTAGATTAGTAGTAGTTAGGGATTACAGGGGAAGAACTATGGTGATATTGAAAATTACTTCAGATAATATAGTCATTTATAAGAAAAAGAAAACGGGAAAAGTTGTGAAAATAAAGGAAAAAAAAAAAAAAGGTGTTCTGAGAACGTAAACGGGACATTCCTTCCCAAACAGAGTTCAGAAGTTTAGACTCGGGTTTAGAGGTATATCATGAAATCAGAGGAAATCCTTATTCTGGGAATTTCCTTTAAGAGAGTCGTTTTGGGAAAAATGAGGTCATCTCGATGTATACCCCCGAAGGGTCCTCCACAATCACATTTTCTTAGACGGACTGTCACGTCATCTGTATTTCCCTGTTCCCAAGCTAGGGACCCAGTCCTTCTAGGGGACCTCCTCCCGTACCGTTGCGTGAGGTCATAAGAACGGTCCTCTTAGGGTATCTGTCTCCTCGAATCACCCGCTATCTGGTATCCCAACGTTTCTCAGTCTGTACTGACTTTACTAAATCGTACGTGTATATATCTCGATGTATAACATTCGATGTATAAGGTGAGGTTCGAACCCTATATGCTACTTGTGTGTCTAGGGGTGGTCGGTACTCAGTGTAGGCTGACTAAGGATATACTGAGTTATACACCTTCTAGAGAAACAGGTGGTTTACCATGGTAAGGAGTGTGTGATTTTATACACGAAGTTGACATCTGAGACACAGAATTTGTCGGAACGATCTGACCAGTTTCGATAAATGTATTAGATTGATCTAGATTGGACAGGGCAGACTAGGACTTAGTAAAAAAAGATGGTAAAAGTCACAATGAAGGACCAAGGTCGTACGAAATACGAAATTAATCTACAAAGACGAATCAAAGGCTTATATTTACACAGTGACGTCAAATCAACCAGATGAACCAAATGTGTGAGAAAGTGACAGGTTCTTTCGTCTTTCACACCAGAGTCTCCAGTTTAATAGAATATTGACTCAAAACCTTCAAGAAATACGTAAGACCTATTTTAGGAAATAGTCTACTCATGAAACGTTTATAAAAGAGGGTCGGTCATAGAAGAGTAAATTAAGAAAATTCTTACAGAAAGTTTCTTGTCTTTTAAAATAAACATAAGACACTTTAAATAGTCATACAACAAATAGGCACTCATTTCAGGATTGGAACTATAGTTTTTAAATGGATTGGATTCCGTCTTCTCAAAGAGGATACAAAACGAGATAATCGGAATATCAAAATTGTCAAAAATACTAGGGTAAACTACTAAAAACATAAGTCACTCTCCATATACAGTTTCAAGTAAAGGAAATGTATCACTTTAGGTTAACAAGCCCATAGTAAATAACTTTCCGTTAAGAAAGAAGTGCCTTAACAGAAACCTGAAACAGTTTTTACTCAAGTACTATGTCCGTACTCAGGTAATAATCTGACAGTTAAGATAAGGTAATCAGATATAAAGAGAAAACCGGGGTTATGATGAAATAGAAATATTGATATTGTAACATTATTCAGAATATTCAGTCTATCATAATAAGGAGGTACTAAAAGGAAGAAAAATTTCAAACGAAACTAAAAGGGTTCAGGAAACCTAAAGGTATACTAAAAAAAAACCCCCCCCCCAGTTAAAAAGTTAAATACTTTTTTTTTTCAGACGACTCTAAAAGTAACCCTAACGTAACTAAGATACCTAATTATACTTCTCTTAACTGTAGATTTGTTATGACTAAGAAGGATAATAACTCGTACCATACAGAGATGTAAATAAATTGACTAGATAATAAACAATTTGAGTACCAAACATCAAAAATCACATATCTGGAACGTGTTGAAAACGGTTTAACTAGAGATTCATTAAGTATGAAAAACTACGACAACATCAACGTTAAATCTTTCTAAATTAAGAGAGTACTCAACGGACTCCCCGTCGCCGGTTCTCCTCGATGGGGTGCAGGCTCCAGTCCCCACCGTCAGTCCTCCTCGATGGGTGCAGTCTCTAGTCCCCGCCGTCGACTCTCCTCGATGGGGTGCAGGTTCTAGCCCCGCCGTCGGTCCTCCTCGATTGGGGGTGGGCTCCGGTCCCCGCCGCCGGTCCTCCTCGTTGGAGTTCAGGTCCCTCGTCACCGACGCGCGTGTGTCCCCACGGATCTCCTCAATAAAGTGTAAGTTCCAGTCATCCCCGCCGTCACTCCTCTATGGGGAGTAGGTTCCATTCCTCGTCGTCGACGCGAAACGACCTCGTCGGCACTTCTCTATGGGGTGTAGGTTCAATTCTCTTTGGGTTCCATTCTGTCATCCACAACGTTCTCCCGTAGTCTCTCTCCCGTTTGTGTGACTTTGGTATTAGTGTCTTTTGATCAGTCAGATTAGTGTGATCCTGGTGTCGGATCAGATTGAGTTATTTTGATTCGGTACGGTACACCCCGGTGGGTACTACCCACCCAGTGCCACCTCTTCAGACTGTTTTACACCAGGTGACCTCTTCCTTTACCGTTTATGAAGTCATAAGAACGGAACTCTTGGGGTACTTGTCATACTTTTCCGTTTTACTATCCTATAACTTTCTCCTTGAGGGGTCCAGTCATCCACGGGTTATACGATGACCTCTAGTAACCTCTTTTTNTTTTTTTTTTTTTTTTTTTTTTTTTATGGGTCGACACCTACACTGACCACTATCTTCGTTCCAGGTTACGACATTTCTCGTTATAACGTAGTCAAGTGAAGTCAACGAGTCAGCACAGGCTGAGAAACGTTGGGTACTTAGCGTCGTACGGTCCGGAGGGACAGGTAGTGGTTGAGGACCTCAAGTGAGTCTGAGTACAGGTAGCTCAGACACTACGGTAGATCGGTAGAGTAGGAGACAGTAGGGGAAGAGNACATTTCTCGTTATAACGTAGTCAAGTCAAGTCAACGAGTCAGCACAGGCTGAGAAACGTTGGGTACTTAGCGTCGTACGGTCCGGAGGGACAGGTAGTGGTTGAGGACCTCAAGTGAGTCTGAGTACAGGTAGCTCAGACACTACGGTAGATCGGTAGAGTAGGAGACAGTAGGGGAAGAGAAGGACGGGGGTTGGGGAGGGTCGTAGTCTCAGAACAAGTTACTCAGTTGAGAAGCGTACTCCACCGGTTTCATGACCTCAAAGTCGAAATCGTAGTGAGGAAAGTTTCTTTAGGGTCCCAACTAGAGGAAATCTTACCTGACCAACCTAGAGGAACGTCAAGTTCCCTGAGAGTTCTCAGAAGAGGTTGTGGTGTCAAGTTTTCGTAGTTAAGGGACCGTGAGTCGGAAGAAGTGTCGGGTTGAGAGTGTAGGTATGTACTGATGACCTTTTTGGTACCGGAACTGATCAACCTGGAATCAGTCGTTTAATTACAGAGACGTAAAGTTTTACGATAGATCCAACCAGTATTGAAAGGATTGTTCCTTATTCGCAGAAAATTAAAGTACCGACGTCAATGGTAGACGTCACTAAAACCTCGGGGTTTTTAATTCACACTGGGACAAAGGTGACATCCTTGGACCTTACAATCCAGGTACTTAGTTCCGTTTAACCTTCACCAGTTTGTCCTCTACCGTTCTCACTTACAGTTGAAAGATCCTTAGTCGTTTGATTTTACCTGACCTTACCCACTTAAATTGAGTCTACTGGTAATATAGATGATGACGCCCGTCCTTAGGGAGTCTTCTTTACCTCATCGGTAATCCCAGTACTTTTATCAAGTTTTACGTCATGAACCTACGAGTTTTTACTGTCTTACTAGAGACAAGTAAAGGTTCCGTTTAGTAAGTTATAGTGTCATTAGGTTCAGATACGGGGTTGGTCATTGCGACTTCTTCGACTTCAACTTGCTAAGATACTTCTGGATGTTCTGGAAAATCTTGATTGTGGGTTTTTTCTACAGGAAAAGTAATATCCCCTGACCTTACGTTTTCATCCTTCAGTTCTTTGTGGACCTCATTGTCCGTTTAAACCGGAACCTCATGCCTTACTTCGTCCCGTTTTGATTATCTCAAAACGGTTCTCTTGCGCGACCAGTATCGTTTGTGGGAGAAGGTTTGTGTTCTCTTCTGAGATGTGTACCTGTAGTGGTCTACCAGTTGTGGTTTTAGTCTAACTAATATAAGAAACGTTTTTGCGTTTTACCGACAGACCCCTCCGGAATGTTTATCGACACTTTTCTCTCCGCTTTTCGTTTCCTCTTTTCCTTTCTATATTCGTAGACTTACGTCTGAAGGTTTCTTGTCGTTCTTCTCTATTCTATCTGAAGAAGTCACTAGTTACGTTTCTTTATCTCCTTTTGTTGTCTTACCCTTTCTGATCTCTAGAGAAGTTCTTTTAATCTCTGTGGTTCCCTTGCAAGTACGTTTCTACCCGAACTATTCCCTATCTTTACCATACCTGGATTGTCTTCGTCTTCTATACTTCTTCTCCACCGTTCTTATGTGCCTTCTTGACACGTTTTTTCTAGAAGTGCTGGGTCTATTAGTACTACTACACTATTGATTAAATCTCGGTCTGTAGAACCTTACACTTCAGTCACCCGGAATCTTTCGTAGTGATACTTGTTTCGATCACCTCCACTACCTTAAGGTCAACTCGATAAAGTTTAGGACTTTCTACTACGACACTTTCACGACGTGAGTTATACGGTCGTTTAAACCTTTTGAGTCGTCACCAGTGTCCTGACCTTTTCCAGTCAAAAGTAAGGTTAGGGTTTCTTTCCGTTACGGTTTCTTACGAGTTTGATGGCGTGTTAACGTGAGTAGAGTGTACGATTATTTCATTACGAGTTTTAATAGGTTCGGTCCGAAGTCGTACTGCACTTGGTACTTGAGGGACTACAAGTTCGACCCAAATCTCTTGCGTCTCCTTGGTCTCTAGTTTAACGGTTTTAGGCGACCTAGTACCTTTTCCGTTCTCTCAAGATCTTTTCGTAGATAAAGACGAACTAACTGATACGGTTTCGGAAACTGACACACCTAGTGTTATTTGACACCTTTTAAGAAGTTCTCTACCCTTATGGTCTGGTGGATTGGACAGAGAACTCTTTAGACATTCGTCCAGTCCTTCGTTGTCAATCTTGACCTGTACCTTGTTGTCTGACCAAGGTTTATCCTTTTCCTCATACAGTTCGTGGGACGAATAAATTGAAGATACGTCTCATGTAGTACTCTTTGGGACCTGACCTTCTTTGTGTTCGACCTTAGTTCTAACGACCCTCTTTATACTTATTAGAGTCTATACGTCTACTGTGCTGGGAATACCGTCTTTCACTTCTCCTCGATTTTTCGGAGATCTACTTTGACTTTCTCCTCTCGCTTTTGCAACCGAATTTCGAGTTGTAAGTCTTTTACTTCTAGTACCGTAGACCAGGGTAGTAAAGTACCCTTTATGTACCCCGTTGTAACCTTTGTCACCGTCTCAAATAAAAACCCCCGAGGTTTTAGTGACGTCTACCACTGACGTCGGTACTTTAATTTTCTGCGAATGAGGAACCTTCTTTTCAATACTGGTTGGATCTATCATATAAGTTTTCGTCTCTGTAATGAAACGGTTGATTCCAGGCAGATCAGTTCCGATACCAAAAAGGACACCAGTACATACCTACACTCTGAACCCGACACTTCTTCCGACTCACGGCTTCTTAACTACGAAAACTTGACACCACAACCTCTTCTGAGAACTCTCAGGAAACCTGACGTTCCTCTAGGTTGGTCAGGTAAAACTTCCTCTAGTTGGGACCCTAAAGAAACCTTCCTTACTACGATTTCGACTTTGAGGTCATGAAACCGGTGAGGTACACTTCACAACTGAGCAACCTTTTCTGACTACGACCCTCCCTAACCCCCGTCCTCTTCTTCCCCTACTGGCTCCTACTCTACCGACCTACCGTAGTGTCTGAACTACCTGCACTCAGACTGACTTGAGACCCTCTACCACTACCTGTCCATCCGGACCGTACGACGCTAAGTACCTCAGCGTTTCTCAGCGTGTGTTGACTCCCTGACTTGACTAGACTATAAGAAACGTCGGTTTCTACCTTTTCGAGATATGTCAGTCGTTTTTGTTCTGGTCCTCGACTGACACCGAGTCTAGTACTTGAGGAATAACGGTTTAAGTCTGAATTTAACTTCTTTCATGTCTTTTGACGGTCTGGTAAGTCCATACTGAATTTAGTTTAGGAAATACTAATATGTCACCTTCACTCTTTATCTAAATTTCCTGATCTATCTATCTATTCTCACGGACTACTTGATACCTACTTCTAAGTTCTGTAACATGTCTTCTGTTCCTAGTTCTGGTAGGAGTACCTTTTCTTTACGTTTTTCGTTTTACCGACAGACCCCTCCGGAATGTTTATCGACACTTTTCTTCTCTCCGTTTTTCGTTTCCTCTTTTCCTTTCTCTATTTGTAGACTTACGTCTCAAGGTTTCTTATCGTTCTTCTCTATTCTTTCGGAAGGAGTCACTAGTTACGTTTCTATATCTCCTTTTGTTGTCTTACCTTTTCTAATCTCTAGAGAAGTTCTTTTAATCTCTATGGTTCCCTTATAAAGTACGTTTCTACCCGAACTATTTCCTATCTTTACCATACCTGGATTGTCTTCGTCTTCTATATTACTTCTACACCGTTCTTATATGTCTTCTTGACATGTTTTTGCTAGAAGTGCTGGGTCTATTAGTACTACCATACTAGTGAGTGGATCTCGGTCTGTAGGACCTTACACTTCTGTTCACCCGGAATCTTTCGTAGTGATGCTCGATTCGATCACCTCCACTACCTTAAGGTCAACTCGATAAAGTTTAGGATTTTCTACTACGACAATTTAACAACGTGAGTTATACAGTCGTTTAAACCTTTTGAGTCGTCACCGGTGTCCTGACCTTTTCAAGTCAAAAGTAAGGTTAAGGTTACTTTCCGTTACGGTTTCTTATGAGTTTGATGGCGTGTTAACGTGAGTAGAGTGTACGATTATTTCATTACGAGTTTTAAGAGGTTCGGTCCGAAGTCACAATGAGCTTGGCACTTGAAGGTACACAAGGTGGACCAAAATCTTTTCCGTCTCCTTGGTCTCTAGTTTAACGGTTGTAGGCGACCTAGTACCTTTTTCGTTCTCTCAAGGTCTTTTTGTAGATAAAGACGAACTAACTGATACGGTTTCGGAAACTGACACACCTAGTGTTATTTGACACCTTTTAAGACTTTCTCTACCCTTATGGTCTGGTGGACTGGACGGAGAACTCTCAACCTGTGTTGACTCGTTGACTTGACTTAACCTGACTCTTTATCTTAATTAATACACTAAAATAGACATAAGAGATTCAAGTGATTTGAGTAAATAATTAAGATTATCGAGAAAACTACAAAGGTAAGTTAATAGATATATATATTTAGTGTAATAAAAACTTATTCCTGTGAAGGAGAAGGAAAGGCCAAACCTTCTTGAGATAAATAAATCCGATGGGTCCAAATCACCTTTTCTTGGGTGGACCGTCATGTCCTCTGAATTCTCTACACCCAAGCTAGGGACCTAGACCTTCTAGGGTACCTACTCTCGTACCGTTGGATGAGGTCATAAGAACCGACCCCTTAGGGTTCCTTTCTCCACGGACCACCCGATAACTGGTATCCCAGTCTTCCTCGACCTGTGTTGTCTTCACTGAATCGTACGTACGTACGGAAATAAATAAATAGAAGGGACTAATGTGACAAGTCTCGAAAGTCATGTTATAACTTGTCTTCACGATTCTCACCTGTACTAAAACAATAATGACTAAAATTTCCCTTTTATAAATCACAAAGTAGTGATCCATACAATCGACTTCCAACAAAAAAAAAAAAAAAATTATCTGTCATAAATAGTCCAACTACTTCCAGGAAGGAAAAACCTCCTTCTTAAGGGACGACTTTTAATGATAGTCATTACCTACTACCTAAAACAGTTTATAAACAAGATACAAGTACCTCTTATTAGTGTACTAAAAAGTAAAATCTAAAAGTTATACCAGTTAAAATAACTAATGAAATATTTACAATTTGGTAGGAACGTAAGAAATTTAAGGAATGAACGAGTACGACATGTTAGAAAATATACAACAACGTTACTTAAACGTTTAAAAGATTTTTAATGGTTGAAATAGTTAGAAAAGGTACTTGATGTAAAAACCGAAGAAACCAAAAGAGATAATTAAAGTAAAATATAAAGTAACTGAAGAGAATACTAGAAAATTAAAGAAGATGGATGAAACCAAATCAATCGAAAAGAAAGACATTAAAAAATTTCCATCTTCGACTTCAGTGACTAAACTCTTAAAAGAAGAACAAATTATGTCTAAAATTTACGATGGTCAAAAGGAGATTAATAACGAAATCACCGTGGGGTCATTTGAAGACAGTATAATACAAAAATAGAGGTGAATCAGGTTTTATAAAAGATTAAGGTAAAAATAAAGAAAAAATTAGGTATATAATAATTCTTCTGAGAACTCTCAAGGAACCTGACGTTCCTCTAGGTTGGTCAGGTAGGATTTCCTCTAGTCAGGACTCACAAGTAACCTTCTTAACTACAACTTCGACTTTGAGGTTATGAAACCGGTGGACTACACTTCTCGACTGAGTAAACTTTTCTGGGACTACGACCCTTTCTAACTCCCGTCCTCCTCTTTCCCTACTGTCTTATACTCTATCAATCTACCGTAGTCGCTGAGTTACCTGTACTCAAACCCATTTGAGGTCCTCAACCACTACCCGTCACTCCGGACCACACAACGTCAGGCACCCCAGAGTTTCTCAATCTGTGTTGACTCGCTGACTTGACTTGACTAATAAATCTTCACACAATAAATGATAGTTGGTAAACCCCTAAAAGGTCTATATCAAGAGAATAACAAACGAGTAAGTTAAACGAGAAACAAGTTTCTCGTATAAGAAATATTGAATTAGGTAAATTTCGATAACTTTGAAAATAATATATCTACGGATATATGTACGTCAGATAGTACCATTTAAAAGGTACACGTGAATTCCACGTAAGATGACAACAATCTACCTCATAATCTTGTGATATCGTCACAAGAGATTCAATTCACACAACTATTATAAGTTTATACGATGTAACAATATCTAAAAAGACAGATAATAAGACAGTATATAACTCTCTTCTGAACTTCAAAGGTTAAGATCATCACCTATACAGAGAAAGAAAAACGTCAAGATAGTCAAAAACGAAAGACACAAAACTTTTAGACAAAAGTTTACGTTTTTTTAATTCCTAATAATATAGAAGAACTATTTATCTGGAGAAATAGTAATTCTTTACTTGAAGAAACAGGGACCACTATAATAAACGGAACTTTAGGTCAAACGGACTATAATCCAACTAACGGAGTCGAAGAAACACATCGTAGAAAATACATATAAATATAAATTTAACTTAAATAATACCCGTCTTAACTCAACCCAGAAAAACAAAGTAGGTTACACTGTTAGAAAAATTGACTTTATACACCTGGATAATATAAATTATACTGATCACCATATCAATCAAAATTCAGGTAATAGAGAATAAACAAAAGAAGAACCAGAAAGAAAGAAACAAGTCGAAGGGAGAAAAAGGTGGGTGAAAACTTGACTCATAGAAAAATCGTTAAGGTAAAGTAGAGGAACAACCTAATGATCAATATGGAAGAAGAAACAATAAAACGATTAATATAATTCCAAAAACCTATGTAGAAATTGTAGTGAAATGCTGTAGTTCACTAAGATATAGTACTATACACTCAACGTCTATCAACCGAAGACAAAAATGAATTCAAAATATGGTAAAAATTGAGGAAAATGAACGTATACAATATTTTGTGTATTATGTAACGCTGATAAAACAAATTTGTTAAATAATAGAAAATTTATTTTAAATTTGGTATTTTTTTAAATAAAAATGGGTACATCAATAAAAAAGACTACGAGAAGTAAAGAAATCTACTTAATAAAAGTAGACCGTAGTAAAAAGTAGACGACTGTTTAAAATTTAAAGAACATCACATCCAGAAAAGTTTTGCTTAAGAAAGTAGAAAGCATACAGACTTGATAGAAAATAACGAAAGTAAAAACTTGTTGTACGAGTGACTTATAATTTGAGATCCGACAGTTAGAGGGAAAGTGTAGAAATCTATAAAGAGATGAAAAACTCAAAAAGGTCACTCTTTATACGACAGAAGGAATAAAAACAAACGTGTGTTATACAGAAAAGAACACCGTCGAAACTTCTAAAAAGGGAAATACTGACCAAATTTCATTAAAGTAATATTTTCCACAACCACATCAAAAGTAGTGTAAAAAAACACGAATTCCGAGTGAATCGAAGACTCTTACACCGCAAATGAAAAGTATTTTAAGACTTTTAAAACCAGTGATAAAGAAGTTTATAAAACAAACAAGGAGGAGGAAAGTAATGAAGTCCCTAGTTCAAATGTATGTATTTTCCAACGAACTTCAACAAGGTACCGAGTGACGATAAGAAACGTTAGAAAAAATTTTAATAAAAAAGACAAAATTTAAAGTACATTAAAGATAACGATAAAGAAGTTATGGAATTTAAAAGTAAAATCTGTTACGTAAAAAATAGAGATCTTCAAACTACACCCAGAAAGAGTATAGAAGTTAAAAAGATGCATTGAAAAATCTGTATAGATAAGATCCGTATTATTGACACAAATAGAGGAACCCGGACAATTAAGATTGTGGACACAGGTAAAATTCAGTCAAAACTAACTGACTAATAAGAGTTATACCTAGTACAGAAGGACGAAGAAACATACAGACGTTTAGAAACTAACCTACGGTCTTGAACCCTTAAAATGAACAGCTCTCCTACAAAAGAATAAGGATATATGTAAGAATTCGAAGGGAGTATGTACGTCAATTCACTGAACCTTTGTCTAGGAATCCCAGAAGCAAATTCTCAACAATCGGCGTAGGTCTTTTAATGCGTCGTATCTCGATTAATTCGGGGTAGTGACTCTGTTCCGGAAGGACTCATGAGATGTTTTACGATGTACTTAATTCTCAAAAAGATTAGACTGACTACCCTTGGTCATAAAAAAACCGGGACACACTTACAATTCGTGACAAGAGAAATTAAGAAACCTTACCAATAAAGTGTCGGAGATCGGTAAAGAAGTTTACTTTTTTGACTAGTCATGAGATACCTTATGAGTCGTCCCTGGTACAAGTATTGAGATCCAATAAAAAGACACGTAAAGAGAGGAAATACCACAACAGGATACTTAAGATCGGACGAACAAAAGAGACCTGGAGTCGAAGGTGAAGGGGTCCGGTCCAAGACGTACACAAGGAGAAGGGACTTGACACCGAACCTTTAAGAGACCACTGTGATTGGATCCTGTAAATGTTCCGAGTGGAATAAACAAAAGACAGAGAGTCTCTAGTGAAAGAAACCAACGGACTACGGTCGTGGAACTAAACTATAAAAACAACAGTAACAACAAAGTACGACGACAACGACGATTCAACGAAGTCAGCACAGGCTGAGACACGCTGGGGTATCTGTCGTCGGGTGGTCCGAGGGGGCAGGGACCCTAAGAGGTCCGTTCTTGTGATCTCACCCAACGGTAAAGGAAGAGGTTACGTCCTTTCACTTTTCACTTTCACTTCAACGAGTCAGCACAGGCTGAGAATCGCTGGGGTACCTGACACCGGGTGGTCCAAGGAGGCAGGTACCCTAAAAGGTCCGTTCTCACGACCTCACCCCACGGTAACGGAAGAGTACGTCCTCTCATTTAGGTTGGGAACAATGAGGTAGACTGGACTTCAGAGTCGACTAGAATTGTTACCTCTGTCCACTGTCCTTCTAATACTTTGAGATACATATCAAAGTTTCTTTTAAATCGATGTGTATGTAGTCAAGTCAAGTCAGTGAGTCAGCACAGACTGAGAAACACTGGGGTACCTGACGTCGTACGGTCCGAAGGGACAGGTCGTGGTTGAAGGTCCCGGATGAGTTTGAGTACAGGTAATACAACCACTACGGTAGGTTGGTAGAGTAGAAGACAACAGGGGAAGACGAGGACGGAAGTTAGAAAGGATCGTAATCCCAGAAAAGTTTATTCAGTCAAGAAGGGTAGTCCACCGGTTTCATAACCACAAAGTCGAAGTTGTAGTCAGGAAGGTTACTTATAATTCCTGACTAAAGGAAATCTTACCTGACCAACTTAGAGGAACGTCAGGTTCCCTGAGAGTTCTCAGAAAAGGTTGTGGTGTTAAGTTTTCGTAGTTAAGAAGTCGTGAGTCGAAAGAAATATCAGGTTGAGAGTGTAGGTATGTACTGATGACCTTTTTGGTATCGAAACTGATCACCTGGAAACGACCATTTTATTACAGAGACGAAAAATTATACGACAGATACAACCAACATCAAAAAGAAGGTTTCCTGTTCACAGTAAATTAAAGTACCGACGTCAGTGGTAGACGTCACTAAAACCTCGGGGGGTTTTATTTCGGACAGTCAAAGGTAACAAAGGGGTAGATAAACGGTACTTCATTACCCCGACCTACGGTACTGGAATCAAAAGACTTACAACTCAAAGTTCGGTTAAAAAAGTGTGTATGTATACATATAGAAAAATTAAATTTGATGTAACGGACATGAGACTTCTTGATAACTAAAATTACTCGTTCTGTAAGATGAGGTTCATAACAAGTGATTTTCTCTTTTTCTTTTTTTGTTTGGATCTATGACGATCTCTTATACAGTAAATTATTCATCACTACTGAAGTGTCTTTTCACATGTTAGGAAAATATAATCTCCATAAGAATCTAAAAGACTGGAGTAGAATGATTCCTTTTCAAAGTAGGAAAGAGACAGTTTGTAAAAAAAATCTAGTTTTCATGTTATATTGACATCTTATCATTTAGTCCACTTTACTATTTGAGAGAGTACTTTATTCAATACTCTATTAATAAATACCAGATCTTTTACAATGGAAGGGTACATTATCAATTAAATCCTTTACAAATATTTACACCCGTTCGTCCCTATAGACGTTCTAATTAATAGAGACTTTTTCAAGAAATTTTTCGAAACGATAACGAGTCAAATATGGATCTGACAATTAAAATGTAATCCTATCTTAAAAACACTTTTTTTTTTTAGGCAATTACGGTTGTAATTTATTGGACACAAAGTGACGTAATAGAAACTTTTAACTTAGAAAAATTCAAAATTTCCACAGTAATGTTGACAATTACTTTCCTTTTCATTTTCGATTTTCTTTTCTTTTAGTACTTTTTATCTTTTGTAAAGATCTTTTCTACCTTTGTAAACTTACTTTTATCTACCTTTGTTTATCACTTTCTTTACTGAGTCTAACTTTTCGTGAAAGTTGTACAATTTATCGACTTCAAAGAGTTACGATACACTTTTAAGACATAATCGATGCTTTTATTTTATTGCTCAATCTTTCCGTTCATCTTACTCAACGATAATTTGAACGAAATTCTTGGATTATCATATCCCTTTTGACAGAGTTTTCTGTTCTTCTTATTCAAGAATTTTAGATCCAGTAAATAGACATTAAAAAAGGATAAAGGACTTCAAGACACGAAATTTGAAAAACCATGTAGTGGATTTCTGTCAGTGAAAAAAGTGGTTTCTAGTTCAATAGTCGTTTCATGTTTTACCATTAATTTTTAAAGATCAAGTCACGGTCAGTGTGTAGTAAGAAAATTACTTAGTCTAATATAGTTGAAACATTCCTAATTAATCCATGAACATCGTCGAGGAAATTTGAAGAGTCTTGTGATACGGTGGTCTATTGAATTTACCGTCGACACATTTGAGTTACTCAATTCGAGTCTTTTAGACAATGTGAATTAAGGTAATCTTCTCAGTCTTTAAAAACCAATTGATACTGTAATGATTTTATAATCGTATATAAAAGTAAACGTAATTCCAAATACATTCACGATTTTTGGGTGACCCTTTTTCGTTCCCTTTATTTATAACGTTCCCAAAAAAAAAAAAAAAAAAAAAAAAAAAAAAAAAAGAAAAAAGATTTTTCTTTTTTAATTTTAGTATCTTTTTATCAAAGACTTTGGACGTACAGAAAGGTTTTAATTTTTTTTTTTGCTATAAAATTTAAAAGTAGTCAAGTCAAGCAATTGTAATATTTGTAAAATTTTCAATAAAAACATATTAAAAATTAAATATTTTTCAAACATTTCTACAGTCTTACTCAAAGGTATATAGAAATAGGTTAAAGGAGATTACGATTGTAAAACATATTCCTACAAATAATTAGGATTCTTTAATTGTATCCATATTATGATAATTGGTTAGAACTCTAAAATAATTATAAAGTAGAAAAAAAATTAAGGTCTTAGGTAAGGTCCTGTGGTGAGATGGAAATCAGTAGTACATAGGAAGTTCACCACTGTCAAAAGGTCAGAAAAGACCAAGAAGTCCTGGACCTACTAAAAATTCTCATAAAACATCTCGTAGAAAGTTAGACCAAAACAGACTATAAAAGAGTACTTTTCCTAAGAGTTACCTCAAAACTTCTTCTCAGAGAGTCTCAACTTCACATGAAGAATAGTTTAGTATAGTTCCTCATGGAGTCTAATTGTACAGAGTAGCGACCACCATAATTGAAACTAACGAATTAATTCTACCTGAGACTGTCAAAAAAGGTGATATTTCAAGGATAAAAAGACGAAAGGTATAAGAGAATAAACCTTCGTTCATTTATTTAGGTCTAGTATATGTCACCTTATCTTAATTCGATGTGAAGGATCTCAACCTTTCGAAATGGATTTAATAAACCTTAAAAAGACTTCCTCCTAAAAAAGGGGAAGAGGGTGTAAATGTATAATTTACAAGTTAGTTAATGTACGTAAAGACACCTGAGTAACTATTAATGAAACGAGAAAACCCAATATTTGTGATGATGATTTACAGGTTCCGATCAGAAATAAATAAAACAACGAGTTTACTGAGAACGAAACCGGTAGACTCCTGAGAAAGACTCCTAGTAAACTCCGAGGATACCAGAAAAATTATACGAGGGTATGAGAAGAAATTTTTTTTCAAAATTAAAAGACTTGATATTTTACGAGGTCCGAGTAGAACTTAAAGAAGATGGATGAGGGATTTAGTCGGTAAAGAAGTTTCTTCGGATTGGACCATAAAAAATTTAACCCCTTACCACATCTTTGATTTTAGAACTACGACCCATACGAACAACATGACCCTACAGTGACGAAGGAATAGGAGAGTCGTCTGTCTCGATTCTTTATTTATAATATGTTTTGTTACATATGTGTAAAAGAACATAAAGACTCACACACACATGGACGCAAGTATAAGGACAGAGACTGGGATCGTGGTGTCCCAAATACGACTAAAGGGGGATGACAAATAAATATTGAAGTCAGAGACAGTTGGTCTTTGGACCGAAGGTAATAGGTGTTAAGCAAATAAGTAAAAAAGTCAACACCCCGTAGGTCTCATCGGATCGTATTAACGTCCTAAGGATCGGATATGGGGACATTTTTTATTTAAATTGTCGATCTCATGTTACGAATACATATCAATAACAAAAAAATCGGAATGTCATATGTCAGTTTTGTTACACAAGGTTTCAATTAAATCCAGTCGAAGAAAGAAGAAGTCACTAAATAGAAATTCCTCTTGAAAGAATCCCTTTTTTTTGTTGGAGAATGAATATACGATTTACTTTAAATCTTTGCGTTTCAAGGTTTCCAAGTAAAACTTCTACTAACAGTATGTAAAAGTTTCTTCGTCATAAGATTTCACAATATTATATAGTATTAATATTGAGTGGATAGGGTTATAATAGTCTCGAGAAACAGGAAACCCACCCCGTTCTGTCGGAAAGATAACCTCATTTCCTTCTCAACCCTTCCAATGGACGACACTGAAAATAATTTATATAAGTATTATCGAGTTGAGACGGAGGAAGAGGATTTACTTACCTCAACGAAACCGGACCATAGGGAGGTCACTACCAGAACTATAGTAGTATGACATCACAGTATAGAAGGGTTACTATACGAAAAGAAATTAAATATGATATCTTCCACTTTCTCTAAAACTTTCACTGAACGGGTTCCAGTATACCGAATACCAACTCTGGTCTTAAGTTTATACAAGTTTCAGGTTTTATACTCTTTAATGATAAGGGTCCAATTTTCAAGTACAGGATGTCGTCTTATACCGTACTGATCCAACTACCAATTTCGTAGGTCTAATAAAACGAAATCATAGTTATTTGTCCGTAAAATATCATAAAACTCGGTAGGAAACAGACAAATAACGGTCACCCGAGTTGGATACGTTGAGGTTTCTGTAAAGATAGATTCCTTATACATGGTCCCATCATAGGATCGGTTGAAGGTGTGTGAAATGTTAATCAGATAGTTATTGAACCGGACCAGTAGAATGTGATGTTAAAATTACCTAGCCGTAGAGACTGTTGTTCCGGGATAAACTTATGAAATCGAAACTGGAACTTGAATATTTTGTATTTAAGATTAATATAATGATTTTACAAGGTTCGGACATATTAAGGAAATAATTTTTTTTTTTTTTTTCTTTTAAACTCCAGAACATTGAACGTCCGTATAAGAAATGATAGACTTGGTGGTCCTTTCGGGTGTCGTACATGAGTAGTCCCGTGAACGTGTCTATTTCTTAAAAGACTTTTCTCAAGACCAAGACAGATCGTGTTTCGAATAGTTTGATACTTAATACTTCCTTTTCAAAAAAGGGGAGTCAGTCAGTACCTAACGACCGAAGTATTTTGTTTTAATTTTAGTAAAAAATTTTCTCTATTTTTAAAATTTTACAGTTCATGTTCGGGTGTAAAGAGTACTAATGTAAAAAATCCATATTTTAATTAGTTTGACTGTAACTTCATAGATTCATGAAAGAGCATTAAGGACATAAAAAGAAACAACTAACCATTGTTTATAAACGAATGATAATTATTGTAACTAAGTTCCTTGTGTAACTAAAGACCAATCTCCCAAGGAAATCTTTTGGAGTCAAGTCACAATGACAGATGGTCTTACGTCCAGTCTAAAGTCTGTATTGTTATAAAAAGGGACTCTCATACGAGTGGTAAAAGTCTAGAATTGTGGAAGAATGAAAACATGATTAGATCTAATGACGTTTCATAACATATACCTTGTGTAGGGAGATGAAACGATAACAAACGGAAACTCCTTTATATTTACGATCGGAAATAATTTACTAATAATATTTGATACAAGATTTATGATATACATATATAACTCGGTAAATTAGGAAAGTCATACTTTCGTCTGTGGTGATCGTAAGGGTGAAATGTCTTTACCTTTAATTTCTTGTTTCTGTAATTAAACGATAACTCTAAATTTGAGTCCATCGGACCTTTTAGGGTACCCGTCTCCTCGGACCATCCGACGTCAAGTACCCCAGTGATTCTCAGCCTGTGTTGACTCGCTGAAGTGAAAGTCAAAAGTGAAACTACGTAACCTCTTCCTTTACCGTTGGGTGAGGTCACAAGAACGGACCTCTTAGGATCCCTACTCCCTCGGACCACCCGACGGCAGAGACCCCAGAGTGTCTCAACCTGTGCTGACTTCGTTGAATCGTCGTCGTCGTCGTCGAACCATGGTTCCAGACACAGGTAACGTCGTTATAGTACGATGATAGGTATCCCTTTTTAATGGGTCCTTTCCGGAAACATCGATTAGATTTTAACCTAAGGTTCATATAATAAGTTTTATATAACTCATTGTATGAGTTATATAGTAGTAAATATTTAAAGATTGATCTTTTTTTGATAAGTTTGAAATATCTTAATATTTATCGATTATAGAAAGGAAGAGACGAAAACGATGAAGATTCTTGATTCCAGACTCAAATTTACAGTACTTAAAAAAGATTAGATACTAAACAACAAAAAAAGGAAACGTCACAACAAAATAAGTGGTGTTCATAAAAATAATCAGTGGAGTTTAGGGAAAAAACTTATCCACCATACACATATATTCGGTTAATTACGGAATTTCGTTAAGGAGTCGTTACGCTAAACGCCGAAGGTTAGACGTTAACAACTCTTGAGTAAAATTTTTCTGACTTATCTAGATAATCATAGGTTTCTGACGGGTTCGTTTAATGGTGTTTGATCCACCCAATTTTGTTCTCTTTACATAAGAGGATGTCAAGACCTCCGGTCTTCAAACTTTAGTTCCACAACCCTTCTAGTATAAAGGAGACTTGCGAGATGCCTCTTAGACAAGAAACGGAAAAGGTGACTTCTCACGGACAACCGTAAAGAACTGAACACCGACTTAGTGAACTTACTATGTCAGTGTAGGTGAAGAGACACTGACAGAGGAGTCGTCAAGAGAAGTTTCCTGTCAGACTAACCTAAATCCTGGGTAGGACTAATAGGTCCTACTAGTGAAATGGAGTTCTAAGACTTAGATTAATGTAGACGTTTCTGGAAGGGGTATATTTCATAGTAAGTGTCCAAAATTCCTAACCCTGTACCTGTATGTATAGAAAACCCCCCTGGTGGTAAGTTCTATAAAATTATCCACTACCCCCAACGCTCCATAGAAGGATTTTCGTATAACGTTCTTCGCAATCAAACCGAACGTACACACGACAGTGAAGTTAACACAGACTTAGAAACGTTGAGATACCTGATATCGGGAGGTCCGAGGAGACGGGTACCCTAATAGGTCCGTCCTTATAACTTCACCCAACGGTAAAGGAAAAGGTCCCCTAGAAGTACTGGGTCCCTAACTTGAGTCCAGAGGGCGTAACGTCTGTTTAGGAAGTGTCTGACTCGGTCGTCCGTTCGGGGAAATTAGGTACCCGAAACAGTGTTTAAAAGGTACTATTTTGGGAGAGGGGGTGTAGTGCCGGGGTAAAAGACAAGAAAGACGAAACAAGACCTGACCGTTTTAAACGGTCTCTGGACTCAAAGTAAATCCCTTTGAACTATCTATGTAACGAAATGTAAAATAAACAGATTAAACATTCAGAAGTTTTTTATTTATAGTAAGTAGTCGTGGGAAGACTGTCCGTCATATTTTGTCAAATGGATCAGACATCTTTCATGACACAATAATAAAAATCGATAATAAGATTTCTTAGTGACATTAAGAAATCTTATTGAGGTAATGTCATTCGATACGATTAACTCAGAAAGAATATTCAAAAACGTGGACTTTCAAACATTTTGAAAGTATATTCTTTCAACACTTCATGATTTTTTAAGTCTATATTTTATTAGTGATCTCTATTGTATTTGTTTATTTTCTACGGACATGAAAATCACCTTATTTTTAGTAGTAAAACGAACCCATCCAGACAAATTTAGGATTACCTCTCCTGGTCTACGAGTCTCCAAAACAGTGTCTTCAATCTCGTAAAGTGGAAATGTAGTGACCAAGAGTGAGTCAAATCCTGTTTTCATTAACTTTTCCTAATAGTAGATTTTTACGACGACGACGACGATGACGATTCAGTGAAGTCAGTACAGGTTGAGACACGCTGG
Organism: Capra ibex; assembly: GCA_006410555.1. Taxonomy (NCBI): domain Eukaryota; kingdom Metazoa; phylum Chordata; class Mammalia; order Artiodactyla; family Bovidae; genus Capra; species Capra ibex. The sequence goes on along the minus strand of SJYO01020080.1, from coordinate 23,166,468 downwards.
GATATCTACCGTCGGGAGGTCCGAGGGGACAGGGACCCTAAGAGGCCCGTTCTTGTGACCTCACCCAACGATAAAGGAAGAGGTTACGTACTTTTTCTTTTCACGTTCACTTCAACGAGTCAGTACAGGTTGAGAAGTGCTGGGGCACCTGACCTCGGATGGTCCGAGGAGGCAGGTACCCTAAAAGGTCCGTTCTCATGACCTCCCCCAACGGTAACGGAAGAGGTTAGATTTTTACTAATTTACGGTAGAGACCTTTTCGACAAACGGAGTGAAACTAAAGGTCCACCTTTGTTAATGATAGTATAACTTGTGAGTAGTGAACGGGTAGATTCATCTCTTCACTCTCCCACTTACTCAGACTTCTGCCTTACACGAAGAGAAGGAAGTCCCAGAGGACTCTCCGAACCGTCCACCATCTCCCCTGAAAACCGACCGGTAACAGAGACGACTTAAATTAGGTCCTTATTCACCTATGTTTATGGACGGTTACTTTCGTATTCCCCTACTTGGATGTCTCTTCACTTCATTCAGTCTCTTTCTATTTATAATACTATAGTGAGTATGACCTTAGATTAAAAATTTTACTATTTTTACTAGAATAAATGTTTTATCTTTGTCTGAATGTCTACAACTTTTGTTTGTACTAATGACTTCCCCTTTATATCCCCACCACGATCATTCCCTATTTAGTCCTCGAACACTACTTGTATGTGTGCGATGATATAGATTCTAACTATTGGTTATTACTGGATAATATATCGTCTCCCTGGAGATAAGTTATAAGACACTATTTGACATACACTTTTATTAGATTTTTTATTACTTATATACATGTTGACTTAGTGAAACGACATATGAACTTTGATTGTGTTGTAACATTTAGCCGGTATTAGGTTATTTTAGTTTTCTTTTTTCTTTTACTTCCGTATTCTTCCTTTAAACGTTTCCAAATATACCTCCTAGAGACTACTCTTGAGTCCGTCAGACCTAGGTCAGTGATGAGAAAAGATTGGTGTTTATTGAAAACCAGTTGGAGAAGAGAATAGGAATGATTTAGTTATAGATCACGATTGTTTTTACAAAATTAAGGAAATAACAAAATCGGTGGGCATGATTGACTTAAGGTACCGATTCGTAAACATACTGTATCAGTGGTCGTGTTCAAAGAGTCGGGATGATTGGAAGACGATGTGAATGGGAGGTCGAAATCAAAAGTAAGTTTATGAATCAAAAACTCGAGTGTGTGGATCGAATAGTTATTTGTTGTTTTACTTTTTGTTTGATTACCAACTCGGTGTACCGTGATAAAGTCCACAACCTACAGGTGAGAGATGACACGAAAGTAGCAATAAGTCCTTAATAGAACAGGAACTGAATAAAAGAACGAGAATAGAGTGTCACCAATTTGTACAAATAATAGAGTTTAAAACAATGTTTAAAGATAGGAAAAGAAAGAGTTAACTACTCTTTTTTTACTGGTCATCAAGGTTTAGAAGTCTCTAATTTATCCTGTTCTTGATTTTTGACGGGTAACTCAAATTGTTGATCCACTAAAACCCACAAAACCTTTTTCCTCAAAGTTACATCATCTTTGTATTCACTCGGGTGTCATACAATTTGTTATTTACTCTATTAGAGACTTCTTGAACCGTTACTTCTTTCCTTACGATGCTAGTTCCCTCTCCTTCTCTTAACTCCCGTCTCGACAGTGTGTGGAAACACCAAATCTTTGTTCACAAAAGACAACCACTCGTGTGAACATTCCTAAGTATCGAACTCCTCTTCGTGGAAACACGTTTCCTTTATCAGAAAAAAGGTACCCAGTTTACGGGAGTAAACGAACAAACAAACCCGTATGGAATATGTCACGTACAGAACATTTTAACACTAATGGAACGTACTCCTTCCAAAAACAAGGATATCAATAACCCCAAAACAACAACAAGAAAAACCATAAGAGGTCTTCGTCAGACCTACTTCCTTACCTCTTCCGTGTAAGTAACTAAAATCCAACTCCAAAACGGGACACTCATATCATTTTAGTTAGTGTTCCTCTGTTCTATCAATTATTGTGACCGTTTAAAGTATCCATCTTTTTAGATCCTCCCTATCGTTTCCTTCTGTACTGTATGCACTAATAGGTAGGGAGAAAAAGGTACTCTATACTTAGTAGTAAAATAGGTCTAGACCCGTCGTTACGTTATTCCCTTCCATCTGAATTAAGTTCGTCACTTAGCGTTAATTTGATTAGTACCACCAGTGTAAGGAGATACAGTCAACACATCCCCACCTATACGTTAAATCGAGATCGGTAGGGACCACCACGTCTCCAATTTGGCAGACGGACGTTACTCCCTCTGGACCCAAACTAGGGACCCAGTCCTTCTAGGAGACCTCTTCCTTTGCCGTTGGGTGAGGTCATAAGAACGGACCTCTTAGGGTACCCGCCTCCTCGGACCACCCGATGTCAGTGACCCAGAGTTTCTCAGCCTGTGCTGACTCGCTGAAGTGAAAGTGAAAGTTTCTCTATACTTCCTTTCAAAAAAGAGTCGTTTTTACGTGTCATATTTGTAAAAAGAAAGGAAATCTATACCGGAATACTCCTTAACAACAAATCTCAACAAGTCAAGTCAAGTCATGTCAACAAGTCAGCACAGACTGAGAAACGTTGGGGTACCTGTTCGTGCGGTCCGCAGGGACAGGTAACGATTGAGGGTCTCAAATGAGTTTAAGTACAGGTAACTCAGTCACTATGGTAGGTTGGTAGAGTAGGAGACAACAGGGGAAGACGAGGACGGAAGTTAGAAAGGGTCGTAATCCCAGAAAAGATTACTCAGTCAAGAAACGTAGTCCACCGGTTTTATAACCTCAAAGTCGAAGTCGTAGTCAGGAAGGTCACTTATAATTCCTGACTAAAGGAAATCCTAACTGACCAACCTAGAGGAACGACAGGTTCCCTGAGGTTCTCAGAAGATGTTGTGGTGCCAAGTTTTCATAGGTAAGAAGACACGAGTCGAAAGAAATATCAGGTTAAGAGTGTAGGTATGTACTGATGACCTTTTTGGTATCGAAACTGATCTACCTGGAAACGACCATTTCATTACAGAGACGAAAAATTATACGACAGATCCAACCAATGTTGAAATGAAGGTTCCTCGTTCGCAGAAACATAAAGTACCGACGTCAGTGATAGACGTCACTAAAACCTCGGGGGTTTTTATTTCAGACAGTTACAAAGGTGACAAAGTGGTAGATAAAGGGTACTTCACTACCCTGGTCTACGTTACTTGAATCAAAAGACTTACAACTCAAAATTCGGTTGAAAAAGTGAGAGAGAAAGTGAAAGAAGTTCTCCGAGAAATCAAGAAAAAACGAAAGATGGTATTCCAACTTTATCCTTTTCCTCATGAAGTTCCGACATATAACAGTGGAACGAATAAATTGAATAACGTCTCATGTAGTACTCTTTGCGACCCGACCTTCTTTGTGTTCGGCCTTAGTTTTAACGGCCCTCTTTATAGTTATTGGAGTCTATACGTCTACTGTGATGAGAATACCGTCTTTCACTTCTCCTCGATTTTTCGGAGAACTACTTTCACTTTCTCCTCTCGCTTTTTCAACCGAATTTCGAGTTGTAAGCCTTTTGCTTCTAGTACCGTAGGTCAGGGTAGTGAAGTGCCCTTTATCTACCCCTTTGTCACCTTTGTCACAGTCTAAAATAAAAACCCCCGAGATTTTAGTGACGTCTACCACTAACTTCGGTACTTTAATTTTCTGCGAATGAGGAACCTTCTTTTCAATACTGGTTGGATCTATCGTATAAGTTTTCGTCTCTGTAATGAAACGGCTGATTCCAGGCAGATCAGTTCCGATACCAAAAAGGACACTAGTACATACCTACACTCTCAACCTGACACTTCTTNGACTCGCGACTTCTTAACTACGAAAACTTGACACCACAACCTCTTCTGAGAACTCTCAGGAAACCTGACGTTCCTCTAGGTTGGTCAGGTAAGGTTTCTAGTCGGGACCCTAAAGAAACCTTCCTTACTACGATTTCGACTTTGAGGTCATGAAACCGGTGGAGTACGCTTCTCAACTGAGTAACCTTTTCTGAGACTACGACTCCCCTAACCCCCGTCCTCCTCTTCCCGTNGGTGGAGTACACTTCTCAACTGAGTAACCTTTTCTGAGACTACGACTCCCCTAACCCCCGTCCTCCTCTTCCCGTGCTGTCTCCTACTCTACCGACCTACCGTAGTGCCTGAGCTACCTGCACCCAGACTCACTTGAGGTCCTCTACCACTACCTGTCCCTCCGGACCGTACGACACTAAGTGCCCCAGCGTTTCTCAGCCTGTACTGACTCGCTAACTTGACTTGGCATTCCAACCACAGTAGACGGATGGACAACGACAACGGTGACGATACAGCGAAGTCAGGACAGACTGTGACACGCTGGGGTATCTGTCGTCGGTTGGTCCGAGGAGACAGGGACCCTAAGAGGTCCGTGTTTATGACCTCACTCAACGGTAAAGGAAGAGGTGACGTATAGACTCCAATAACTATAAAGAGGTCGTTAGAACTAAGGTCGAACACGAAGTAGGTCGGATGGCAAAGAGTACTACATGAGACATATATTCAATTTATACGTCCCTTCAACACCACCGGTAAAATGTTAGTACTCCTGTGTTATAACTCCACTGTCGGATATATTCCTCCTTTACTTTTGGTTCCTTGGGTCCAGTAGTCACTGTAATAATTTCTATATTCCCGATGATAATAAAAGAAGAAAGACTTCAGACAGAAGAGTCCTTAGTGTAAGAGGAAATAGTAGTAACGACCAAAAATGAAACTTTAATGAATAAAAATGAAGAGAGAAACCTCAAATTAATATCTAGACCAAAAGAAAAAGAGTCACTAAAAGTTATCCCCTATATACAATTTCTTATATAAAGTATAATAAAGATGAAATTTTTAAAGTAATACTATAAAATTTTTGTTGAAATGACTCGATATTAGGTGTATGGTACTTGGGTGAATTTCACACGTTAAGGTTGTCAAAACTCAGATCGGTGTCTCGACACCTTGGTACTGGTACTAGTTAAGATCTTTTAAAGATAATGTACATTTTCTTTGAGAGATCCGTAAACACACACATACACACGTACGTGTACGCACACGTCCGTGTACGAGTGAGTGTAGGCCAAGAAACGTTGTGGTACCTGTCTGACACCAGGCGGTCCGAGGAGACAGGTACCTTAAAAGGACCACTCTTTACCAGTCCAATGGTAAAGGAGGAGGTCTCCGAGACGGTTTGGGTCCCTAACTTGGACACAGAGGACGTTTAGTCCACCTAAAAAAAATGGCGCCTCGGTGGTCCCTTCTGGGATGGGTAATCATCAGTGAGATAAAGGAAGTCGGGAGACTTTGGTTATGAGACGAACGATAGAGATGTCTAGACGGATAAGATACTCGAAATACCCGTCACCCGTCAACATAGTAGGTAGTGATTAGTGATCATAGATCCTTTGACCGACCACATACCCTAAAGTTATTTATGGACAAGTCATCATTTGTTCCATCTTTTGTGGGGATGAGAGAACCTCAAATGTAGCATTTTCCCCTCTAGTTATTTATTTTTTGTGGATTTAAAACAAATTGACAAATATCCTCTCTTTTATAACTTTATAAATCTGTCACCTTAATCTCCGAAGAGTCTCTACTCAACTGTAAATACCACTCTGGAGTCACTTAAGACCCTTCCTTTGTCGATACGTTTCGTTTAAGGATTGTCTCCTTTCCCGTTTTAGAGTCTCTGTTTCACGATCCACCCAAAGTTCTTTCAGTCACACTAGAGTCTGATCATTTCGACCTCTTACCATTTACTGTCTTTCCATCAGTCCCTAGTCTAATACTTCAGAATAATCCTTCTCGTTCCTCAAATATAAATTGAAGTCCATTAGGTTCATACCCGAAGGGAACACCGAGTCGACCATTTCTTAGGCGAACGTTACACCCTCTGGACCCAAGTTAGGGACCCAACCCTTCTAAGGACGCCTCTTTCCTTTCCGATGGGTGAGGTCATAAGACAGGACCTCTTAAGGAACCTAACAATTCAGGTACCCTAGTGTCTCAACATGTACTGATTCACTGACAGTGAAAGTGTTTGGTTCGTACAGTAAATCCAACATTCTAAATAAGGAACGGACCTCGGAATGATAAGTTTGACCCGAAGGTCGGACGTCTCTGTCGTAGTGGAGACCTCGAACGATTTTAAAGTTTTAAACTCCGTGGTGAGTCTTTGTTTTCTCAGACTTGAAAATTGTTCAAGGGATTCACTAAGTATCACATCCCCCTCAAACATTAAAGGACCCAAGACAGAGGAGTGTTTTTAAACTTCGTACCTGGTCGTAATGTCAATGTACAATGTCGAGTCAAAATAAATCTTTCGTTTCCTTTTATGTCGGACCGCCACACTCCCGTACGACGGGGTTTCTGTTCTTCTCTTCTCTCCGGAGGACCAGGTTAGCCAGGTTAAAACCGAGGAGAAAAACAGACAATGGGGGTGGGTTCCCGGACGGGATACATTTGACCCGTTCGGTCCTCACGAGAAACAAGATGGACTCCCGGAGTGAGTCCAGGAACCTGGAAGGAAACAAGATAAAAGAGGACGAAAAGGGAAGGAACAGAAAATCGGTGGTAGTAAGACTTGAGGAAAAAGGTTAAGATTGATGTATTGTTATCCGTGTAATTTTGAACCCTTTGTGATCTCTTGCCTAACCTCCACTCTTTTCCTTCTCTTTGTCCGACGGACTTACTCACTGTTGTTTTTCCTACTCTTCTGACTGAATCATAGAATACCTCTATGAACCAAATCCTGAGATTTCGTCTATTTATCGCTAAAGTTATCCGTCCATCGTTATCCTTGACCTAAAGACTCTTTTCAAATCCTGGCCTTTATGTCAAGACACATAGATGATCCATAACGTAAAGACTCAAAGTTCACAATAAGATATTAAATATTTACAAACTTACAACAAAAAGACTTCCAAAAGGTTCAGGAGGTGATAAATTGAAACTCCGACATTGATCTATTAGAAAGTAGTTCAGTAGTAATTAGGAAAGTGTTTTTTACAAGACTTGCGAAATTTTAGCTTCCAGGTACCGGCTAGTCGGACAGGAGGTTTCGGAGAACCTAAGCGGTGTGTAGAGCCAGAATTGACCCTGTCTATGAGTAGTTTGGAGAGGTTCAAAGACCTATGTCTGATCGAACCTCTGAGGAGCCAACCGCCCAGGTGAACAAAGTCCCGTGTTAGCCATCAGAATCTTTTTCTAGAACCTCAATTTTCGGTCAATTGCCCTTACTTTCTTGTATTCATTCAAGGTTCAACCCCTCTGGTGGATGATCGGGGGTAAGAATTCGTTTCTCCTTCTCTAACGAACGAAATAGTGAAGGAATTATTCACCGGGTCAACTTAGGGTTAAATTACGAGAAGGGACATGGCAAACAGAGGAATTCTTATCAACTTCGAACAAATGTCATCAATTTTTCTGGTTCCCAGAATGAAAGAACTCCATACCCCGTACCATTTTCAAGAAAGTATTAAAGTTAGGAGTTAGCGACCATTGGCTCTTATTGTGGTCTTGTAATCTCATAGGGACCCTACTAAAGTCCTACAACGGAAAACCAATTTGAGCTGTCACTTTTGGCTCCTCTCATGACGAGTTCTTCGCTATGCTTCTAAAAAAAGTTGCCATAACAAGATAGGGAACTGACAAGACCGTCTCTTGTCTATGAAGTGACAAGGGGAGTGTCACTTAAGAACTTGACAGACTTTGTGAGTCGATTGTTATTTTTTGAGAGTTCTCTCTTTCAAGGAAGGGTTTGGGTATGTAAGTAGACCTTCCATCCGACGGACACTCTCAACAACTTTTTTCTTTTCGTCTCCCCGCCCTCCGCCCCCACGACACGAGGACGCCTCGATTCTTACTCCAGTCCCACCCAGTTCCAGACGGTCCTGGGGGCCGCCTCGGCGACTCCCTCCTTTTCCCGTCCAGAGGTGCCGGAGGTCCACCCTCGGCGCACTCATCCGCCTCCCCGGACAGACCCGCAGAGGAGGGGAGCGCCCTGCACGCAGACCCCTAGTGAGGCCGGGGCGAGGAGGGGCGGCCGCCCCCCTCTGCCCCCTGTCCTCCGGCAGGGTGCGCCGATATTTCCCGGGACCCGAAGGTGTCAAGCGGAGCCGAGCGGGCCCGCAGGAGACCGAGGAGAGAGCGGCGAAAGGAGGACCGATTTCGAGGGCGCCGGCGAGGCCGAGGTGAGCTGGGAGAGCCCAGAGCCGATGAGCCCGACGCCGCCTTCTACCGCCGAGGCCGTCCAGGGGGCCGACTCCGCCGACCCTGACTTGCGAGACTCCTCCGCGATCGGCGGCGAGACCGCCTGCACGGGCTTGATCGGGCGGAAGATCTCTGTCTGGGCATGGACTTCGGGATGCGAGGCCTGAAGGTCGCGTCCATGGCGGGGGCTTGAACCTCGAGAGGGGGTAGGGGGGTACTGGGGGGGGTGGGGGGCGGTGCGGAGACTTGGTCCTTCGGCCAGCAGACCCGAGGGCACGCCCGGGGCGGGGAGCAGCCGAGGCGGGGGCGGCCGGGGCGGGGTGTGGAACCACCCAACGTCGAAGACTCGCACCCGCTGCCCAACTCAGGTCATTAACCCAAGTCGTCGAAGGCCTCAGCACCCAACTGTTGAGAATGGCGGCCGGATCTTCGTCTTCGCGACTTATTTGAAATGAGTAGGGACAGAGAAGGAAAGCTTAGCCGCCAAAACGCGACGACCCACACACGAAACCGACGGTCGGGCGCGCAAATTAATTTGCACCGTGACGTCCAAATTACTAAGAAGTCACGTTGTCCCACCAGGACACTTAATCGCACATTTGTGGGCCGGACATATTGACGCGAAATTTTTGAAAGAGCAAATAAATTATCGGTTATAACACTGAAATGTAGGTTATCCTAAGAAAGTCCGTCGGGTGAGGGGGGTGGGGTGGGGCAACAATTATAACGAGGAGAGTCTCTTCTAATTTACATAGAACCAGTAGAACCAGCGGCGGCAAAAAAATTGGGAGAATTAAGCACAAACCGTAACAGTAGGACTTCTACCCTCTTGCAGTTCCTTTCGGTTTGAAGATCTACGGCTAAATCATATGAAAATCGAATAGAGGAGAATAAAATTTCAACCATTCTATTATGAAGGTCATCAGTCGAGTTGAATTTTCCATATTAAAAATTCTGATTTTATCAACAATATCATCGATATAAACACTCTATTCGTGTAACACTAAATTACCAAAGACGGGAAAATCGTCTCCGTGAAGTTTTGATGGTACCGTTGTCTCATATGGATCAGTATAAAAATTCATCTTATGAAAGAATTATCATCAACCATCGTTCTTCGTCGTAACCCCCATTACTTTGTGTTAACTAACCACAAACCTTTTCTTTCAGAATCCAACTACTGGACCGTGACAGTGAATAAGTCGTTGAGTCCCGGGGAATCCGTTTCCGTCATTCCTCAGACGGACCTTACACCCTCTGGGTCCTAGGTAGGGACCCAACCCTGCTAGGGGACCTCGTCCTTTACCGTTGGTTGAGGTCATAAGAACGGACCTTTTCGGGTAACTACTTCCTCGGACCGCCAGATGTCAGGCACTCTAGTTTTCTTAGCCTGTCCTGTCTCGTTAAAGTGAAAGAATCCTTGTTTTTCATTCCCTGTGTCTCAACTTTTGTTGTGAAATAAGGTCTCGAACATGTCGGATTACGTACCCACGGACGATTTAGCGAAGTTATTACAGACTGAGACACGCTGGGACACCTGACATCGGACGGTGTGAAGAGACAGGTACCTTGAGAGGTCCATTGTTATGACCTCACCCAACGGAACGGGAGGAGGTCCCCTATAAGGACTGGGTCACTACCTTGGATACACAGGATACAGAGGAAGTAACCGTCCGCCCGAGAAATTGTGATCGCGGTGGACCCTTCCGGGATTACGGGACTCTGAGTTTCCTCAGTGGAACTCAACAACGAGTCAATTAGTCTACAACCCGGAAATATATTCGGTAAACCCCTTGTTGGAACACTTAACGGAAGTCAAAAACGTCATCACGAAAGTCTCTTTAGCTCATACATTAATAGTAACAAATTCTAATCTATACTAAATCTTTATCAGTTTTTTAAAATCTCGTTTTCTACTACCAGTCTAAAAAAATTACAAGAATAATTATTACTACGATTAAAAGAATTTACGAAACATTTTACTGTGTATTCTGTAAAGATTTTCTTCTCTATACCTTTACAAAACAGATACAAAGAAAGAGAGAGACAAATTTTTTTTTTTGTTTTGTTGTGCATCTATTTGTAGGGATTCACAAAGAAATTACAAGAAAGTGAAGTTGAGGTAACCCTAACTTCGTCAAAACTAGACCAAAGTACCAAACAGTCTTGATTACTCTCCCTGTTTCCGGTCTTATTTCTGCACCCCCGTCAGGTCACAAGAACTACTTTTTCGACCAGGTTACCCAGGAACACGGAGTGAGACTGGACTTAAGATGAAGACCGGAACCAAGACTCATTAACGGTAAAAGGTCGTGTGTACAAGGTAAATCCGTATAGTTTATCATTAAATCACAAACCGTCGTCATTGAAATTGAAAATCGTAAACTTCTTATTTATTAAAGAGGAAATATTTCAAACCAGGACCAATGATAAGGATAAAAAACAAGTAAAGATTAGTAGGTGAGTCCGTCACATAGAAACCGGATTGTGTTTATATGTTGGTTTGTATCCACGTTTCAAACGAATGATTCGTCATTTCTTTTAAATCTCACCTTTATTGTTGTCATATTGTTACTACCACCTCCGTCAAAGAGTGACTACCTGACAGAATAAGAAGGGGTTACCGGCACAGAAGTAATCTTTCAGGAGTTATATGTAAACAAGAACGAATGGAAAAGACATTGATATTCTTAAAATTTAGTTCACACTACTAATCACTTCATGAGACACGGTATTTTATTTTTAATCTGTAATAAAAGACACTATCCGACATGCTACAGAGTAACTAATGGAAGATTCTATCCTAAAAGGAAAACCGAAAGACGGAAAAAAAAAAAAAGGACAATAAATATACCGCCAATCAACGACATAGTATTAAGTCTGTAGAATCACGAAATTTTGTTACAAATTAACAAGGGCACAATGTACGGTCGTACTCAGTCCGAGAGGAGTACCGTCAGTAAATTCCTAGATCCGACTACTTCGGAAGTAAAACTTTGAACAAAGATGTCACAGTCACCGTTCCTTGTCTCTTGTACAACTTGATACGTGACAAAAGAATGTCGAAAAGGGATCGTGAGTCGATGAAACCGACTAAGTATATAACCGGTCACATTCAGTTTACACTGAAGAGTAGACACACCCACCTTGTCTTTTGTGTAAATACTTGACGTCCTACTTGTTGGATCAACGTCATTATGAACAGATATAGGAGACAAATTCAAATCTATCATTGAAAATATATATAATATCATAACTTAGGAATCTTGTCTTGATGTTCCATCCTTCTCACCCACGCAAAAACAGAAAGGACAAAATGTGTACTTCTTGGACTCTAGACCGGGTCACTACTCAACAAGAGTACTGAGCGACATCGACCTTAATTAGAAAGAAATGATTTTGACAAAGTTGTTCAAGTATTTTTTTCTGAAGAACCATTAAATCGTGTATAAAGAAATAGAGATCATAACCTGTAAAACCTGGTGAATAATCTCGGAACTTCGGTACTATGATATCGAAAACGAGAAGAAGATAATAGAGATCACCAAAGAGGAATCGGAGAAAGTCTAATAATTATATTCTCTAAGAGTCCCGAGAAACAAAGTAAGGAAACACATAAAGATAAAATACTACGTATGAAAGGGATCCGTAAGAGTAGGTAGGGTTCTTAAGGTAGACACATGTCTCCGACGGGTATAGACAAAAGTGGGATTTAGAGGGGACCAGAATCAGAAGACCAGAATGAGAGTCATAGACGTAAAACTACATGAGATTCACATTATGAGTCACACATATTTTGACTTGAATCCCAAAAAGTAGGATTCGGACTAATAGGAAAATATGGGATAGAGGTACACACCATAATTAATCAGGAGAGAGGAAAAGGAAAAACAGAGGTTCAGATTAGTTGTCATCGAGGATCAATGAAAGTTCATATACACCGTGACATAAGGATGACGATAGGAGTATGAGTTCAACGATCATAGAGATTGGACCAAATATTTTTGTCGAGTGTCAACAAGAGAGAAAATTTTAGAAGAGTTGTCAAGGTCCCGAGAATGTCATATCACACCAGACAAAGAGTACTGGATCTTCTGATAATAGACCAGAGACAACTGAAAAAATCGTAGGTACATGGGAGGAAGAGTGAGACATGGTAGATTAGTCTTACCCCGAGTTACATTTGTCCGTCGACCCTACAGACGTTTGATAAGATATTCCCTGTGGTTTTATAGTGATCTTATTGAACTTATCTAGCAATGGTTTACAAATTTCTTCTAGTGAAACTTCAAAAGGCCTTGAAACAAGACAGGACCTGTGCTCTGGTACAAAGCCAGATCGGCACCCAGACCGATACCGAGATCATCAAGTAAAGAAGACGAACGACGTATGAAACGGAGACAGAACAATCACGGACCTGCACGAACTGCTGTGTCCGATCTCTACTTAATGTGCGGAGAGGACTGGAGAAGAGTAGGAGTTTGGAAGAAGGGTGGAGAATGGATGGTGGAACCTTTGGACGTAACATTCCTACGAGTAGGCGACATTAGGTCAACACAAAAACGAGAAAACACAGAGGGTGATGTAATAAACGAGGATGCCCACCCATGCAACAGGCATAAGAACTGAGCGACAATATAAGAGTCCGACATTTTTACCGGACATCCTTTGTCATATCATAAACTTACTTGCTTACTTACAGAAGACGTAAACAAAAAGAGAAAAGATGTGGTCATTCAGAGTCCAGTCGAGTGAAATTCGATCTTTCTAATCGATCCTACCTACCTGTCTTTTCTTCCCCCATCAATGGTCCTCAACACACAGATCCCATTTCCTTACATACAAGTTCATTTTTCGATTTTTATTGGTCTCTTTTATTTCTTTAAACAATAATTAATCTATAAAGGTATGAGGTGTCTCTGATACCCAAATTAGTGACTTCCTTATAAGTCAAATTTCTCTCGGAGTCCAGTTTAACGTACGAGTTCTTACCCTTCTCCAAAAACACTCGGGTCGACACAATTCATAGTGTTAATGTCACTTGTAGGGATAAAACAATTTTTATTTTTATTGAATTTGTGACCACAGATTAGTCTTAATCTTACATCTAATCTCAAACATATAGTCGTCGGCGTAGTTTTTAACTAAGAGTGTCACGTCCTTAAAATATAACATCGACTTACCACGTGAAAAGAGAGCTACAGATCGGTTCAACACCTACAGGTATAAGATCTTCCGTTTTTTCTTAGTTTTTTAATGGTCAACATGGACCGGACGAGAAGACATGACTATCTAAGGAAACAAGAAACGTCCTTCTAGACATGGTTGAGGTCTCAGTGAGGCCTTAAGAAATATCACTATCCCGTTCTCCGAGACTGGAGAAGAGTAAAAGTTTCACGGAATTTTACTGAGGTACCTCGTAAACCAGATCAAATCCGAGATTTGATTTCGGACGACGTGGTAGAGAACTCTTTGTTGCATCACTATTGTACAGTCTCCTAAGTCAAGCCAAGGGTGGTTCGACTGGGGTCAATTAGTAACTCTATTATTGTGTCTGGGACACTTTACACGATAACAAAATCTAACTATTCGTATAGTACGACGAACATAAAATTTTCGTACACGAGGTGAACTTAATACGTATATCTCTATAATTTCCTTTTTGTACTCACAAAAGTAACCTCTCTTGACGACGATAGTCCACCGAAAGTAAGATTTCACTGAAATAATAAAGTGACTTCTCATCTAAGAGAAAAACATAACTACAGGTGAATAGTCATCTCCGAGTGATGACAAAACTCAGGTCCAAAAAACTAGAATTTAGGTTTTAGTTGGGATAAGACAAAACACAAATCCCATTGTCCTCGGGTCATATAGCTTTCTTCCGTTGTTAGGTGTAATCTGTATACCATATGTTAAATGTAAGTGATTAAATAACACGTTTACCGTAATTCAATATCACTGATAGGATTACATCACTAAAGATAACAAATTTTCTAGTATTATTGAATCTAGGATTTAAATCAAAGAAGTGTACCTTATACCGTTTTTTTTTACTTGTATACCGTCTCACAGGTACAACGTTTCACGTTCTCGTTTTACTTCAACCTTAAAATCGACAGTACTTACAATTTATCGAAGTTTGAGTTCCCGTTTAATCAGTTCGAGACACTTGGAATCAAAGAGAGAGTCTTTTTATACTTAACGAGGGTGGAGTATCCCCACAGAACTCCTGCTCCTTATATACATTTCTATTCGAAGAAATTAGGATACAGGACTTTAATTGGTAGTCTACTTTTTGGACTGGTCTTTAAGGGGCGTCGAGAAACGACGAATTGTCGTAGAAATGGAATTCGGAAGAGAAATGGTTGTCACGTTAACACACTTACTCCACTCCTCCACCATCAAAATTAGTAGTAGATTACCTCTTTCTTTTCTCATACAAATTTGAAACTAGGGATTGAACCTCTGTTTTAGTATTTCGTTAACGGTCAAATGATGTTCGACTTCCGTTCTACTCACGACCCTATATTACTCGTGTTTCGAGGGAAATAACTCACTCCATTTACGAACTGACATCTTTGGATTTCAGTGAGAAGAGAACTAGAAGGAAAAGACAAAAAACAGAAGAAAGTACACTGACGAGTCACAAGTATAAGAACCCGTAGTCAGTCGACGTCCCTTAAAGAAGGAGGACTTGAGACCTGCGAACCTCCTTACCAGTATGGCTCAAATGATTATCGTCTTTGTTGAAACTTTTATTCATCCTTTTATATATATTATCGTCGAATTTTAAGACGTTTATTCTCTTATTAGATCACCTCAGACTTAAATATTAGATAATTATTCTTTTTTAAATTTAGGGTACACAATGGAACAATTAAAATAGGAGAGAAAAAAATAGACTACTAAAGTCAATAAAAGTCATACAAACTTAAACACCATACTATGTATTTTGTTTCCTTACTTTATAAGCACACACAAAATCATCTAGGTAACTCCTTATTTGACAGTAATCTACCAAAGACCCATATAGGAGATCCATTATTAGGTTTTACACTATTAGTCTTTGGTTCAGACGTATATATAAAGAATATATACATTGGAACTTCAAAAGGTTTATAAATCGTTCACTCTTTATAAAAAAATGATTATTTTAGTATACAATGAGTTATAGTAGTTACATTAAATAAAAATAAAAGTATTTACTATTCGTTGATCAGTGTCCATCATAAAGTAATACTTATTGACGTATTATGTTCATGTAAGGGATAATGACTTACACTAGTTTAGTCAATGCATAAATCCATATACATTGTCTTTAGTTTGTACGGGAGTTTCTTGTCTTTTAGGATGTTTGACACTGAATACCTGTATCTCCAAATATAAAGAGTGTTTCTTTCACTTCCATTCACTAAACCAAGACTCGTAACTAAACAATAATTAGAAAGTCGAGATGATAGAAATCGTATACCAAAAATAAAAATGAGAATCTTCTACCGACCCGTATAGAACTCTGGTATGGATAGAAGAATCGTCCTTATGTTTGGTTGAGTGATACAGGTAAAATCGGTTCCTACACAATCAAATGGACATTTGAGGTAGAGTAAGAAACTCAAACGTTGAATAATTGATCTCGACAGGGTACAGTACTGGTAGGAATCGACTTACACTCGGACGTATTAGTTACCCGAAAGGTAACGTATGTATAAGAGGACTCTTTACGGAAACTGGAGTAGATAGTGTTGAAGGGAGTCGAGAAAGGAAACGAGATCACTCCTCTGGTATAGACCGATTTGTACTTTACAGGGTCACTCTAGCACGATATCAAGGGGGTATAGTATAGACACATGTTTAGAAAGACTCGTCTTAGGTCCGTAAAGACGAAACCTCTCTTCAGATATCGGTTTAAGGAGTCTTAGTGGTCGGAGACCCCGAACCGAAAGTGAAACGAGATGGGATAGACATAAAAAGGTTTAAGAAGAGGACCTTGTACATGTCTGGAAACACGAACGGAATCAGACTCTACTTGGATAAACAAAGTGGAGACAGTGGACCGTGTCACTAAACCCCTCGTGGCGACAGAAGAGAGAATTTAAAGCATCCATAAAATGAGAATTTTTATACTCCTGCAAAACTCTCCTTTATTCAAACAGTTAATGATTATTAAAAAGGTTCAAGAGAACCCGAGTGAGTTTTTACTAGACGAATTAAAAATTCAATAAACTTCTTATAACATAAACACCTGGATTTTCCTTCTTTTCTTGATATTTCTACTATTCAATCAATTACGAGTCAGAAGTTTGATACTTAACAGAAAACAATGGATTGATGTATGTTCAAATACCCGAAAGTGTGATAAGAAGATTTTCGAATTCTACGCATACGAAACAAGAAGTCTTGTATGGACTATGTCTGAACTATATATGTATGTCCAAAATAGTAGTAGCCGTACAAGTCACAAAGGAGAAACTGTTATTACTCGTTAAACACCTTCTTACCCTAAGAGGAAAAAACAGAATCTGTCACTTCTGTCGTATTACTAAGGAGAAACTATAGTCTTATCTAGTCATTATACACACCCCAGTATAATCAAAAAAAAGATTCTCCAATATCCAGAAAATGGGTACTAGTAAAATATGACGATAAACCTCCAGTCCTCATTGATTACACACTCAATGGTAACGAAAAAGTAACAAAATGTCAGAAAAGAGTTCTCCTAACCACTAGAAAGGTCCTAAGATCTCTAAGTGTTGGTTAAAGTACAAACAGTAAAGGTTCGAAAAAAGGAAGAGATCAAGAATAAAAAGTCGTAATTATTGGGAACTATAAAAACAAACGAATAAACACGAAAACAAATGTACATACTGGTAAAGTCAACCGTCACGAGAAAATCAACACATTTAACACGAACGATCACTATCCTCACCCACTTCACTTACTCAGGGAAAAACGAAGTGAAAGGATTTTACGGGAATAACTTTTGACACACGATAGGTATATCATAATTCCTTTGGAGATGAGTCTTGATGTTGTGTATTCGTCCTTTATGTCTCTTTATTCTTACGATAGTTTTGACTTCAACCAATATCATCCAAATTCCATTGAAATCTCAATCTCCTGTCATTTTTTATGTCACACTTAACACAATCTGACCTAAATTTTTAATACAGTTTTATTAATATCTGGTGTCCTTTAACGTTTTTAACATGTCTCGTCCAAGGACAGGATTATCGGTTCGAACGGGGTCACCATTATACAACGAATTGACATAACGTCAAAGTTTTGGTCCTTTAACTACAACTATGTTAGACGTCTGGAATAAATCAAAAGTTGTCAGAAATGTATATGAAGACACGTCAAAATAGTGTTCATATGTAAGTATATTGACCGTGATGTCACTTCTATGTCTTGGTAAGGTAGGGGTATTTCCTCGAGATGTAAGTAAATATCAATTTGATGAGGGTGAGGGAGGTAGGGATTTGAGACCGTTAATGATTAGACAAAATAGAGAGAGATTATAAAAAGTAAAAAACTTACAATATACTTAATTTAGTATCTTATGTACTATAAACTTTAACTGAAAAAAAAAAGTGAGTCTTATACGGAAACTCTAGGTAAGTTTAACGTATATAGTCATCAAACAAAGAAAAACAGTGACTTATCATAAGTCAACTTACCCAAATGGTGTCAATCAGGTAAATGGACAACTTCCTGTAATCCTAATAAAGGTCAAAAACCGATAATTTTTATAACGTGATTTCGATTCTATATATATAATATAAACCCACAATAAAGAAACCCTCTTGATACATCCTCATATTAACAACCCAGGAAACCGTTTACCTCTTCCTTTACCGTTGGGTGAGGTCATAAGAACGGACCTCTTAAGGTACCTATCTCCTCGGACTGTCAAGAAGATATCAGGTACCTCAGTGCATCTCAACCTACATTGGATCGTTGACTTGTTGTTGTTATCTTTTACATCCAAATGCAAACATACTTTAACGGGTCGATAAACAGTACCATAGACATAGTAAAACATAAGGGTGGTCTTGACATACTCCCTTGATCAAGTAACGTAGGAAGGGTCGTCAACCATTATTGTGAAAATTTTTATAATCGAAAATATAATACAAACATCACTATCCGGTCACATCAAAATTAAACGTAAAAAGATTATCAACTAATACAACTTTCAGAAAATTTTCACAATAAACGGTAAACACATAGGAAAAACCACTTTACAGAGAAAGGTAGAAATCAGGTAAAAGATTGACCTAACCAGAAAGAAAAAAAAATTGGAAACTTAAAACTTTGAAGAAATGTGTAAGATCTATGTTAAGGTGACAGTCTATGAACAAAACCTCCATAAAATAGGATCTGACATTGAAACGGAAAAGTAGAATTGTCACAGAAAGTGTCTATTTTCAAATGTTAAAACTACTTTAGACAAATAACTAAAACAAAACAACACACCCAACACGAACACAACAGTGGACATTCTAAAGAAACAGATCGGGATCCTAGACTTCTAAAAGAGACTACAAAAGACAATCTTCAAAATAACAAAATGTAAAATGTAAACTAGGTAAAACTCAAATTAAAAACGAATTCCAAACTTCCCTAAATTTTTTTTTAAGGAAAAATTCCTTAGTGAAAGTAGAAATTTGAGACTGTCTGTATAACCCCTCGGTGGACTAGTTTTTTTTTATCGGAATCAATCCAGAGTGACTTTATATATTTACTACTGTTAAAAATACATATGAGACCTAATAATTTTCGTCACCCTTGATTAATTGGACAGTCAAAAGAATAAAGATTCTAGAACAAAATTGAAAACCAATAATGGTATACCGTCGGAGAGTTGGAAATCCTTCGTCCTCTTTTTATTAAGCACTTTCTATTATTATTAAATAGGAGTTCATCAATGAACTCTTAAAAATACCAAAAATTAAACGTATAAAAAACAGTAAAATATCGTAATAGGATAACTAAATATAAGGTTTGTGTATATCTATAATGAGATATGTCTATCCTAAACATTAGAATTAAAATTAAAGGTTTCAAAAAGAATAAAGTACAGAAGATGAATCTTGGATGAGTAAACAGTCATAGTATATAAAAAGTCAAGACATAATAATTTTTATAACGAAACTTTTTATAAAATAAGTAAGTTACACAGACAAATGAACTGAAGTCAGTGTCCATTTAAAGGTTTTAAAATACAATATGAGAATAAACATCTTTACTTAAACAATTTAGAATTGTTTCCATTACGATTATAATTATAAAGGGTTCTAATCAACGAAAAATAGACCGACTTTAATCGGAAACCAAAATAAAGTCAGAATTATAAATAAAACTATAAATAGTCCTAAGTAACACGATAATTATTAGTCTTTAGACTCGTACAGTTAAAGGTTTGTTTAACCAATGTACAATACTCTACTTTGTATTGTAGAACAAACAATCATGTAAATAAAATGTTTTAAATACTTATTCTATCGATTTTTAAATGGGTGAAATTGTCTTTTCATTTCACCTTGAAGACTCTTATACATGTAAGATGTCACTAATGATCGATGCTACCCAGACTCCGTGATTTGTAGGTTTTCTCTAAATACTTTTGAGACAACTATCTATTATTTATCTGTAGTAGTAACAGTACTATTAAAAATAATGTTACGTACATTTGTAGTAAAATACACGTGACTCGGACTCCAAGATGTGAAAATTCTTCGAAGGTCAACTACCAAAACTTGACACCATAACCTCTTCTGAGAACTCAGGGAACCTGACGTTCCTTTAGTCAGTCATTGAGGATTTCCTTTAGCCAGAACTTATGATTAACCTTTCTGTATGACTTCGAGGTTATGAAACCGGTGGACTACGTCTTTTGACTGAGTAATCTTTTCTAGGACAAACGACCCTTTCTAACTTCCGTTCTCCTCTTCCCCGACTGTCCTACTCGTGGTGACTGAGCTACCTATACTCAAACTCGTTCAAGGTCCTCAACCGCTACCTGTCCCTTCGGACCGCACGACGTCAAGTACCTCAGTGTTTCTCAGCCTGTGCTGACTCACTGATTTGACTTGTCTACCACGACTACGACGACAATTAGTCTACCATAAAACTCCTCACTACGTTCCACACCAGGGTAGAAATCAAGTTTTGACTCAAAGCAGTACCCGGTTTAATCAAAATTCGTTTATAAGATCCAAAAACTTTTATTAATTAGGTATATATGATCATAACCCGAAGGGTCCACCGCGATCACCACTTCTTGGGTGGATGGTTACGTCCTCTGAATTCTCTGTACGCAAGGTAAGGACCCAACCCTCCTAAGGGACCTCCTCCCGTACCGTTGGGTGAGGTCATAAGAACGGACCTCTTAGGGTACCTGTCTCCTCGGACCTCCCGACGTCAGGTATCCCAGCGTGTTTCAACCTGTTCTGACTTAACTGAAATCGTGCGTGCGTACGTATGATCATAACAATTAGTCTAAAAATAAAGTTACCAATATTACTAAAAGATTGAATGAAAGTCATTTTCACTAAAATAAAATCATAGTTTCAATGAAAAGAATGTAGAATGGTACTTAAAGTGTGACATATCCCCAGAGATCCTAATCTATACCACTAGTGTATTTCTTTTAATAAGAGGTGTATATAAAAAGGTCCCACATGTACCTACATACTCAATATCCGAACAGCCGAATTAAAAGATAAATTGTTTGGTTAAAAACGATAGCAGACACAGGGTCCGTAAAAAGATATACTATCACCTCGTTTATTTTCTATATGAAGGATGAACTACTCCCCGAAGGGACCACCGAGTCTACATTTTATAGGTACACGTCACCTCCCCAACACCGTCTTCTGTGTCAAAGCTAGGGACGTATCCCTTCTAGGGGACCTCCTCCTTTAGTGTTGGGCGAGGTCATAAGAACGAACCTCTTAGGGGTACCTGTCTCCCCGGACCGTCCGATGTCAGGTACCCCAACGTCTCAACCTGTACTGATTCGTGTGTGGAGTAGTATGAACTACCCTGGGAATTAACTTCTCTAATATTCATTTGTGTTAATATCTTCTATAAACACGTATTTTACGTAACATTCTGTTTTGGCACAGGACAAGATAATTCTTTCCTCTTATGTATCGTGTTTCCTCAAGTGAACTTAATGGAATTCATGGACTTTAATAAAGAAATATTTCTCTCCTGAATCAGAAGTTACACCTGTTTCAGATTCCCTGAGCAAAAAACCTTTCTCAGTTTCCTATACTATCAATTCTATAATTTAATTTTGACGTCAACCAGGAGTCTCAGACGTCCAGGGTGTAGACTCCTAAGTTGGTTGGTACTAAGTTTTATAAACCCTTATTTTTTTAAGGTCTTTCAAGGTTTTTCGTTTTGAACCTTGAACGAAACACGACCGTTAATAAATGTATCGTAAATGTAACACAAATGTTGATAAATGTATAAATACAACATAATCCATAACATTCATTAGATCTTTACCGAATTTTACACATCCTCCTACACATATCCAACATACGTTTATGATGTACGATGTGGTTAAATATATTTCCTGAACTCGTAGACACCCAAATCCATAGACATCCCTCATCCCCTTTAACCAGGACCTTGGTGAGGACACACTTATGACTTCCTACTGACGTATTACTTAATATTAAACTGAAGTGTGTAAAAACAACGAAAATTCACCTTCAAATAAACGTTTTTACCAAGTCAACGTCTTACACGAACACATTCTTAACGATGTAACACATTCTTGACTTCGGAGATTTTATCAAATATTTAGTATAAACTATTGTATTGCCATACAAAGAAACATCGTCTATTAGGGGAAAACCTTCCCTACCACCTGATAAAAATCTCCGTTAATTCCGTCAAGGATTCATTCAATTCCTGTGGATAAGGACTTATTCAGTCTCCCTGTAAAACTACTCATAGTGGGTCAGTCCTTCCAACGTGTTTACGTCTACTTGTGACTTACTGAGACGGACTGGGGTGGTATTCACAGAGTAGATCTAATCGGGATAGGTTATCTTTATATTATACTTGGTATGTACATTAAATTTTAAAAGATAAATGGTGTAATTTTACCATTTTTCTTTGTATATTTTAATTAAAAATATTATATATAATAAATTGGGTCATATAAGTTTTATATGACAAAGTCGTAATTTTTTAATGACTACTTTATAAAGTGTAAACGAAAAGTATGATTCAGAAACCTTACACTACACAAAAAACGTAAATGTCGTGTAGAGTTAACCCTGATTGGTATAAAACTCGTGAGTCATTGGTGTATACCCATCACTGACGGTATAATATCTCACGTCGGAATCCAATATATAAGGTTTCTCCTCGAAAAATACTATTCTCAACCATACTGGGTTTTCTGTGACTTCCCCTTCTAATTCTTCCCTCTTTCTACACTAGTCGGGACACAAGTACCATCGTCTTTGTTCATCTGGGTCTCTCTAAAATTAAATCGGACTCTGAGCCTCAGTCTTTAATAACTGACCATTGAAAAAGAAAAATTATGAACTTTTTTCTATTTACCTACCACCGGATTTACAATTGTACCTCTATACGGTGTATGATTCGGGACCCCCACAAATGTATCGGTATAAAAGGGGTCTAATAAACCGTACGGAACAGGTGGAACGGGAAAAGTAAATTCACTAACGAATAAACACAATACAAAAGTATACAATTTACGTAATGAAGGCATGGTACTGTCTGTTGTGTGTGTGTGTGTGTGTGTGTGCGTGTACGTGTGCGTGTGCGTGTGCGTGTGCGTGTGTGTGTGTGTGTGTGTGTGTGTTGTCTTGTTTTTGGACCCAGTCGGTTCCATTTACATCAGAAAGGACTGCTTCATTGACTCTAGTCCACCGAGGAGATACGAGATTAACAGGATCTGGAAAACCCTATACGTCGGAGTGAAACTGAGTCGGGTTCATTGTCGACAAGGATTAAAGGAACAGGACTCTTAGAACGAATACACATCACTGAGTAATACTGAACGTAATAAGGACTCAACCAGAGATGAATCTTCTCTTCTCCCAACCTTCCTAACCAGGAACTAGTGAAAAGTTTCATTACTGTTATAACACCCACAAACACACGTACTTGTGTATATACAAAACCCAAAATACGTGGAAAGAAGTGTCGAACGAAATTAAAGGAGATCTACTATCAAAGAGGAGAGTAAAACATGGATGAGTGAAACGTATGAATTATCACTGGGAACATTATCATCGATTTTTGTAAGGACAAATACTCACATAGACGGGAGTACTCGCCAGTCTAAGAGAGACACCTTATGATAAAAGGTAGATCGAGTCTGAAGACAAAAGGTGTCACATCGACGAGTCTTGAACGACTGAGTGACTCGTAGGGACGACCGACACACAAAACTTAAATTCTTCTCTTCTTATACAACTCCCTTGCGTAATAACGGAAAATCACAAAAGGTACCTCGAATCTCATCTCCAAACGTACGGTCCCCACGAAACGTTTATCTATAACTGACCCCCAGATCGGGTCGAACAAGACATTATAATCTTTATATCTTTATAAATAACGGTATCAACAACCTCCCAGGGATCTTTGCAAACTTTCATTAAGAAGATAGTACATCACCGGACACCACCCGTATTGGAAAGAGTGTATGTCGAATTGGAAAGGGCACGGATTATGATGAGCACTTCTTCTAACATTAACACGTAACACGAAAATAGTCCGACGACAAGGGTCACGTCAATCGCATTAAAAAGTAAAGGATTGTCAGGAGCCCGTTAAGACAAATTGTACGAAAGATAAAGTCTTGTGAGACGATAAATTTTTTGAAGAAAACGGAGTCCGGGTTGTACGAAAAGGTCGGTCCGGTGATTATTAAAGATAGGAACGACCGAAGTAAGTGGAAGTGACCATTGTAAGACATATCTAAACGACCCTGACAGAAAAACACACACACAAATGACGTATCGTCTACGACTCTATTGACACGGAAGATAAACAGCTACAACGACACCGAGTGTGTTAATAACAAAGTAAAAATAATGATTCCCCCGTTGTATGGAACAAAAATTAAAATAAAGTCTAGACAAAATCAAAAGATCTACCATTCGGTCTGAAGAAAATTATTTATCTTAAGATTGAAAGGTGGACTTCAAAATTTCAGTAGGTGTTTTAAAGGAACTTGTCATAAGTGCGATCTTATTCTCTGACAAAATGACTATTTATTTTCTGTAAGTCAAAGTGAATTGTCAAAGTGAATTATCCGTCGTGCAAGAAACCATAGGATTTTCACTTACTTTGTTTAAAGGACCTAACGGAAGGGTTTACTAGTTCTTAATCCGAACTAAAGCCGAACTCTATACTATCGTAAAATTCGACTCTTCTTCGATAAAACCCAGACTTAGGACATTATTTCTTTAAGAGAACTCCCTAAATCCAAAATTACCCCTTTCAGACCATTTGTCTCCGTATATTCTCTTTCGGTAACAAGAGTAGTAATCGACTATTACCGAACGTGACTCTAAAACTTTGTAAACATTATTCTACTTCCGAGAGTTCTGTAAGATCCTTAATATACATATCTCTCTAAGTCCCAATTTTATTTTACTCTTGAGATCGGTACGATAGTTATACATAATATGTAAACATATATAGTATATATAATATACACACGTAAAAACACATATATCTTTACCGAAAATATAGTACAGAACAGACTCAACTTTATTTTCAAAAGGGTAAGTGACTCGACTATAGACATATGTTTGTACTCTCTTTTACCCCTAAAAGGAGAGAACCTCCTATCAGTCGTATCACAATTTTTACTCTTTCCTTCTTATGAAGAAAAAACCCAATACCAAGCGTAAAATTTTAAGTAACGACAAGGAGAGTTGAAGGTAGACACAACCGTAAACCCTTAGAACAGCAACGAGAAAGAGTTCACCTCACCTTTTCGAATCTTGTCTTAAATGTGCAAATTTATGTTGACTCCGAGCTAGTGTAGTACTAAGTAAGGTCCAGACTTATGTAAAAGAACCCGAATTTTTTTAGGTTGCAAAATAACTTGTTTTATAAAGAGTTTGAACATTACGATGACTGATAATATGTAATAATCGTCAGCTAAAACGTGATTACCCTTCAAGTCCGCCTTTTATGTTGCTATCATAATTTTAAAATCCGTGAATTATAAAATACTGTAGTTTTGCTACAAAAGTATATCTATATAACAATCAATTAACGTTAAATAAAAATGGTAACACCAAAATAAAATGAAATGACAAATTCCAAGCCAATATTGGATCATTGTTACTCTTATTCGGTATTTGTCGGTCTAACCCAACGATGTACTGAAAACAACCGAGACACGAGATAAAAAAAAATTTAAAAGACTTAGGGTCAAAGAATCGTAAAAGAACACACACAAACACACACACGTACACAGACACACACTCTTATTGACCGACTTATTAATCACCGGACCTGGAGATAAGTCACTGATCAGTCCAAACCGACTATTTAACGACGGAACCAGTCACACCTGACGATATTGTCTCATGATATCTAACCCACCGAAGTTGTCCTCTTTAAATAAAGAGTGTCAAGACCTCCGACCTTTCCGGTTCTAGTTCAGTGAGAACGACCAAATCTCGACAGACAGAAGAGGAACATAGGAGTGGACCGTCTCTCTCTTCCTTTCTCCTTCGTTCGAGAAAGATTAGAGAAGAATATTTCTGTCATTAGGGTAAGTACTCTCGAGGAGTCAGGACTGGATTAGTGTAGGGATTTTGAGGTGGAGGACTATGGTAGTGTAACCCCAATCACAAAACTGTACACTTAAACTCCCGGTGTTTTTGTAACAGAAATTACTAAGAGATTCTAAAAAAGATCAAGACAAACACTACCTAAGAAAATCTTTTTTTTTTTTTTTCAAAAATCTAAAATTTGTTTAACATACCCACACGTACACAAAAGGTTGTGAAAATCCGTTACATTATCTTCAAGTAACACTAAAGGGTTACTTCGATAGTCTGAACACTAGTAAATTATCACTTGAGTGAAAGTTACTACTCCTGATATACTAATTTTAATCCTTCATCATCTAAAAAAACCCCCCCCAGTAATTTAAATTCATGACCCTTTCCATTTTATATTTATCGTGTCCAAAGGGGTTTAAACAATAGAAGTTTAACCTTTCTAACCTTGGTAACTTACAAGGTCCCAAGAACCCTTAATTTCGTCTCCGGACCAATATCTGTGTATATTCAGTGAATAACTCATCTTACCCTTCTTTAGTAACATGACAAAAAAAAAAAAAAAAAGAGTTGACCTTCATTAAAATTACTAAAGAAAAAAACCTCTTTTTATTACACACACTCCAAGTATATTCTCGACTCTTCCTTTTTTATAATTCTCGTAAATGACGTAAAATCCCCCGAAGGGTCCACCACGATCATCAGTTCTTGGTCGGACGGTTACGTCCTCTGAATTCTCTGTACCCAAGCTAGGGACCCAACCCTTCTAGGGGACCTCCTCCCGTATCGTTGGGTGAAGTCAAAAGAACGGACCTCTTAGGGTACCTGTCTCCTCGGACCGTCCGATGTCAGGTATCCCAGCGTGTATCAACATATGCTGACTTCACTGAGTCGTACGTACGTGCGTGACGTAAAATCTAAAAGAATGTTCTTAGTTGGTATTTATGTTACGAATGAGGTCTGTCCTCCTTATGTTCACCAACAGTATGGTTGTTAATTCGTAAGTAAATTTATTACAAAATCTGTTCTGAGATTCCGTAAAGAAAAGTAGAAGGAGTAACGGAGTAGTAGTCTTTAGACGTCCGTAGGAATATTTCTTACTTTCCGACTTTTATTAAATATGAACTAAAGAAATACAACGGAACACTACAAAGACACACCGTGGTATATCATCTTAACCACATACCGTAACCTTTTCTGACACTACGACCCTCCCTAACCCCCGTGCTCCTCTTCCCCTGCTGTCTCCTACTCTACCGACCTACCGTAGTGACTGAGCTACCTGCACTCAGACTCACTTGAGGTCCTCTACCACTACCTGTCCCTCCGGACCGCACGACGCTAAGTACCCCAGTGTTTGTCAGTCTGTGCTGACTCGCTGACTTAACTTGACTTGACTTGACTCACTCAGATAACAAAGGGACCACCAAGTCCACCATGTCTTAGACGGACGTTACACCCTCTGAGTCCAAGTTAGGGACCCAGTCCTTCTAGGGAACCTCATCCCTTACCCTTGGGTGAGGTCACTCGGACAATCTTTTCTTTCAGAAACAAAGGACTCACTTACTTAAGTACTTCTCATCTCTAGGATAATGTGAATAATCTATAATCGGTACAAAAGTGTCATTGACTCAGAAAAATAGACTCGGTTCATAGGACAAAAGGAAGGAGGACAAACGAAGGAGACGAAGGTAAAACAAGAAACCGGTAATTAACTAGAAGACCGACCAGTCGGTCAATCTTCAGTTCACTATAACTCTTCTCCACGATTATTGAATCACAATATGAAAATATAAACCCCGAAGGGTCCACCGTGATCACCATTTCTTGGGCGAACGGTTACGTCCTCCGTGTCCTCTTCACCTAAACTAGGGACCCGACCCTTCTAGGGAACCTCTTCCCATACCGTTAGGTAAGGTCGTAAAAACGGAACCTCTTAGGGTACCTGTCTCCTTGGACCACCCAATGTCAGGTACCCCAGTGTGTCTCAACCTGTGGGGACTTCCCTGAATCGTGTGTCGTATGTATGAGAATATATCATGTAGACACGATTCAATGAAGTCAGTACAGGCTGAGAAACACAGGGACACTTGACATCGGGCGGTCCGAGGACACAGGAACCCTGAGAGGTCCGTTCTTATTACCTCACCAAACGGTACGGGAAGAGGCCCCTTAGAAGGGCTGAGTCCCCAACTTGGGTGAAGAGAATACGGAAGACGTAAACGTCCTCCTAAGAAATGGTGATCACGATGGACCCTTCGGGTAAAAATATAATATATATATATATACACTTGCTACCACAAACGTCCTACTAGGTTCCAGTCAGTTAACTCTTAAATCCTCCCAAATTCGACACCCTAAAGGGACGACCGAGTCTGTCATTTCGTAGACAGATATTACACCCTCTGGTACCAAGTTAGGGACCCAACCCTTCTAGGCGACCTCTTCCTTTACCGTTAGGTGAGGTTATGATAACGGACCTTTTAGGGTACCTGTCTCCTCGGACCATCCCGATGTCAGGTACCCCAACGTTTCTCAGCCTGTACTGACTCGCTGAAGTGAATGTGAATGTGAAGTCAGTACCTTCCCTTTGTAAAAAAAAAAAAAAATGGACTACAGGTGAGTATTCTTTACAACCAAGAATTTTTCGGTTTTGTTTTGTATTTTGGGAAGTGTTTCTGTTTTGTTTAATTACCTGATGGTCCAGTAAACAACCTCTGGTGGATTGAAAATTAATGTCAACTGGGAACTTCTCCCCGAAGGGTCCACCAGGATCACCATTTCTTGGATGGATGGTTACGTATTCTGTATTCTCTACGTCCAAACTAGGGACCCAGTCCTTCTAAGGGACCTCTTCCCGTGCCGTTGGGTGAGATCATAAGAACGGATCTCTTAGGGTACCTGTCCCCTCGGACCACCCGATGTCAGGTACCCCAATGTTTCTCAACCTGTACTGACTTCACTACATCGAACGTGCGGTCTGAGAACTTCTTGTGTCCAAACTCGATGCAACCAGGTGAACGTACACCTAGAGAAAGTGTTCATTTATCATATAATGATGTACTAACCTCTGAACAACTTTAGTGTTTCCTTTGGACATATATTGCTTTGACGTATATCCCTCCCGGTCGACATTCAGTATATGACTGAAAGGATACACACCTCCCACCCCTGGGGATCGGGGTGACACGACAAGTTGCCACTTGACGTTTATGTGATCCGCCTTCTCTTAACACCACCACCACCACCAAATCAGTTATTCAGTATAGACTGAGAACGGTGGAGTACCTGACATCGGACCGTCCGAGGAGACAGGTACTCTAAGAGGTCCGTTCTTATGACCTTACCCACTTCTCTTAACATTAACTCGCTTTAACGACGTCAGCGATCGGTTTTCGGTGTAGTGTTCCGGACCTAACTGTTAAAATTCTCTTTCGAAATCAGCAATTCTCCAAAACGAAAGAAAGAAATTGTTATGTTTATCGGTTCTTGGGTCGGAGACCTAGGAGACACCTAGAACAATTTTACGTCTACGTCATCCAGACCCCACCCCGGACACTTACACGAGAAACTTGTTCAAGGGTCCACTACGACGACCTAGTCTTAAACTCATCGTTCCGGTTACTTACGGACTTCAACCACTGGCATAACCGGTGAAGGGGGTAGGGTTCTAGTAGCCCAAAGAAGGAAGGAAAGAAAGAAAGGGAAGGAGGAAAGGAAGAAACGAAGGAAGGGAAATAAAAGAAAAAAGTATAATCAATGGTTTTGTATAAATGGATACAAGAGTTACTTTAGTCAGAAAATCAAATAAGATTCTTAATCTTAAAGAAGAGAGAAAAAAAAAGAAAATGACATCACGAACATTACGTATTTTTACATAGTGATGGTTAGTTTAAGAACGTGTAAAAAGTCGATTCAAACTAAAACACGGAAACAGAGACGAAATGTTAATTCCTCGGACACGACAACGATGAAACTTACCGAATAGATTCTACCATCTTAAAGAGAAACATTCACGAATTGAGACAGATCATTAGAAGTGTAACACGATGTTATAGGGTACAATTTTATTTGTCCATAAGATCACTAGTACACTAACAAAGTCATCTTCAACATAACACGAAGTTCCGTGTAAGGAATACAGAGAGTCTCGAAAAAAAAAAAAAAAAGAAAACAGACACCTTGTCTTAATTGTATAGTCCTTAAGTGACGTTGGTTTAGTACTAAATCTAAAGGTTAATCTTTTAGTAAACAAAACGGTTGATTTAAAAGTAGATCGTAGATGATGAATGTACGGGTGTTTAGACCTCTTTCTTTAATAAAAGAACATTACGGGACCTCTTTTAATTACGTTCCTTTATATACAATCGTTCNGTCATCTTTAACATAACACGAAGTTCCGTGTAAGGAATACAGAGAGCCTCGAAAAAAAAAAAAAAAAAAAAAAACAGACACCTTGTCTTAATCGTATAGTCCTTAAGTGACGTTGGTTTAGTACTAAATCTAAAGGTTAATCTTTTAGTAAACAAAACGGTTGATTTAAAAGTAGATCGTAGATGATGAATGTACGGGTGTTTAGACCTCTTTCTTTAATAAAAGAACATTACGGGACCTCTTTTAATTACGTTCCTTTATATACAATCGTTCGACGAGCCATCTTCACTAATAATATCTTCCTCAGACATGGAAAATGTCTCCCCTCCTTCACGTGTATTATTTGTTCTTGTACCTAAACCCCCGTTCTCATCCAAATGTAAAACCGAGACGTAACTCTGACAAAATAAAGTACCTCGGTATCAAAGAAGTATACACTTTTACTCCGTTCTTATGAATACACGGTCTCAACAAGGTTCCTAATTGAATCACCCTTCTATATAAATTCCGTCAGTCGCACAACGGACAGTCTATGATTTGTGACTTTATTCATCATCAGTGACAATTATAATAAATTATAGTACAAAAGAACTTCGATTTTAATTTATGTCTACACTTAATCTGTTTACGTACCTTTTCATATCCCAATTTATTTTCATGATATTATATCAAACATAAGAATGAACGAACAATACCCGATATCTTTTTTTAAAATCTTTGAATTCGTTTTCGGTGGATGTTTACGTCCTCTGCGTCCAAACTAAGGACCCAATCTTTCTAGAGGACCTTCTCCTTTACCGTTGGGGTGAGGTCATAAGAACGGACCTCTTAGGTGACCTGTCTTCTCGGACCGTCCGATATCCGCTACCTCAACGTTTCTCAGTCTGTACTCACTTGTGTATTGTCCCTTTTGTCCTTCGTTTTCGGTACGGATCAAATATATTATAAATCCATATACAAATACCAATTTTTATTCTTTCAGCCGTCTTTATAAAAAGATGTCTTCATCTTATATATTTAATCAGGAGTTTACCACTGTACGGTTTCTTTATAACCAAATGGACAAACTCTTCGGAGTACCTTTTCTAAGTTCGACTCTTACTTTTGTGAGAGTCATTTGTAGTTCAGTCGACGTCTTAGACACACTGGTATAATAACACAACGGATTCGACTACCCACCTCATTTGATGAAATAAAAGGACAATTCCTTTCAATCTAAAAATGTAAGTTGGAGAGGACGTCGTCCGTAATCGAGTGAGTCATAAATGGTCGGTCTTACAAACTAAAATCCTCTACACGGACATTAAAAACAAGAACTCGTCGTCAATAACGGAAGAACCTCCATTATTCTCATTAAGTCACTATTTGCCATCATAACTTTTCAATGAACTATTACTTATATATCTATTTAAAGAGTGAAACTTCCCGTATATGTGTCTTATGTACTTCATAAAACGAATTCTGTATATTTGACCAATTAACTATCCGACTGTTATACACGTACTAAACGTCATTAATTTTCGACTCTGAACCCAATCAACTGGATACAAGTTTACAGTTGAAGGACTGAATAATCAATACACTGTACCTATTCAATAACTCGAAGGGATCAGAGTTAAAAATTTTAGAAATTATATCCCTAATATTATAATCGAAATAACCTTAAAACTTTACTCTTTTAGACAAACTTCTGACGAACCGTCCTTCATTCACAGTTATTTATAATAACTACCATTATTCCTCAATACCTACTATTTCGCTAGAACCGTAATGTAAGAACCCATATATTAAAAACACTACGATTTCTTACTCTCTCGTTCATAGTGTATGTGTTAATATCAATCTTAAAAAGGGATCCAAAAATAGGAGTTCACTAAAGTAGATAATGGTTCGAAATTTAATCATGAAAGGTTGAATACCATGAATGTGTCTTACATGTGACCTGTCCCCTTTGTCTGACAATCTCCCGTGTTTGTCTTGGAGCACCCGTAGTCCTGGGTCCCTTTTTCCTCGTCACTGGGGTGTTCTCTGACTCGGTCTGAACAGACACTCACAAGTCCGTAGAGTCGTCCCAGTCTTCCCTCCCTTGTGTCGGGACTGGAAGTTGTCTTTTAACCTAATTTCTATATGACTCGTGGCGGGACGGGTAGCCTTGTTCTCGATCAAAGGGGGAGTCAGTCAGAGAGGGTAGTCCTTCTAAGGTATTCGGAGAATAAGAAGAGGTAGTCTCCCGTCTGTCTGACTTTTGGTCAGTGTCTTTTGAATGGTCAGACTAGTGTACCTGGTGTCGGAACAGATTGAGTTACTTTGATACTCGGTACGGTACATCCCGGTAGGTTCTGCCTACCCAGTACCACCTCTCAAGACTGTTTTGCACCAGGTGATCTCTTCCCTTACCGTTTGGTGAAGTCATAAGAACGGAACTCTTATGAATGGGGTATTTGTCATACTTTTCCGTTTTTTCTATCCTGTGACTTTCTACTTGAGGGGTGCAACCATCCACGGGTTATACAATGATCTCTAGTGACCTCTTTATTGAGGTCTTCCTTTCTTCTCCGTCTCGGTTTCGTTTTTGTTGTGGGTCAACACCTATACTGACCACTACCTTCACTTCAGACTACGAGATTTCTCGTTATAACGTATATTTGGTCCTTACAAGCCAGGTACTCAGTTCCGTTTATCCTTCACCAGTTTGTCCTCTGCTGTTCTTACTTGTAGTTGTAAAATCTTTAGTCGTTTGATTTTACCAGACCTTACCCACTTAAATTAAGTCTACTGGTAATATAGATGATGACACCCGTTCCTACGGAATCCTTTTTACATCATCGGTAGTGTCAGTTGTTTTCTCAGACTTCATGTCATGAACCTACGTTAGAGTTTTTGCGGTCTTACTAGAGACAAGCAAAGGTCCCGTTTGGCAAGTCATAGTGTCATTAGGTTCAGATACGGGACTGGTCATTACGACTTCTTCGACTTCAACTTTCTTAGATATTTCTGGATGTTATAGAAGATCTTGATTGTCGGTTTTTTCTACAGGAAAAGTAATATCCCCTGTTCTTACGTTTTCATCCTTCAGTTCTTTGTGGACCCCATTGTCCGTTTAAACCGGAACCTCATGCCTTACTTCGTCCCGTCTCCGATTATCTCAAAACGGTTCTCTTACATGACCAGTATCGTTTGTGGGAAAAGGTTGTTGTGTTCTCTTCTGAGATGTGTACCTGTAGTGGTCTATCAGTCATGGTTTTAGTCTAACTAATATAAGAAACGTCGGTTTCTACCTCTTCGAGATATGTTAGTCGTTTTTGTTCTGGCCCTCGACTGACACCGAGTCTAGCACTTAAGGAATAACGGTTTAAGTCTGAATTTAACTTCTTTCATCCCCTTTGGTGATCTGGTAAGTCCGTACTGATTTAGTTGAGAGAATACTCATATGTCACCTTCACTGTTTATCTAAGTCCCCTAATCTAGACTATGTGTCTCACGGACTTCTTGATACCTGTCTCTAAGGACTGTGACATGTCCTTCGTCCCTAGTTCTGGTAGGGGTGCTTTTTCTTTACGTTTTTCCGTTTTACCAATATACTCCTCCCGAATGTTTATCGACACTTTTCTTCTCTTCGTTTTCCCTTTCCTCTTTCCCCTTCTATATGAGTAAACTTACGTCTCAAGGTTTCTTATCGTTCCTCTCTATTCTTTCGGAAGAAGTCACTAGTTACTTTTCTTCATCTCCTTTTGTTTTCTTACCCTTTCTGTTCTCTAGAGAAGTTCTTGTAATCTCTATGGTTCCCTTATAAAGTCCGTTTCTACCCGTGTCATTTCCTGTCTTTACCATACCTGGATTGTCTTCGTCTTCTATAATTCTCCACCGTTCTTATATGTCTTCTTGACATGTTTTTTTCTAGAAGTACTGGGTCTATTGGTGCTACCACACTAGTGAGTGGATGTCGGTCTGTAGGACCTTACGTTTCAGTCCACCTGGGATCCTTCGTAGTGATGCTTGTTTCGATTACCTCCATTACCTTGAAGTCACCTCGATACAGTTTAGGATTTTTCACTACGACACTTTCGTGAGTCAGACGATCGTTTAAACTGTAGGAGTCGTCACCAGTGTCCCGACCTTTTCCAGTCAAAAGTAAGGTTAGGGTTTCTTTCCGTTACGGTTTATTACGAATTTGATGGCGTGTTAACATGAGTAGAGTGTACGACCATTTCATTACGAGTTTTAAGAGGTTCGGTCCGAAGTCGTTATACACTTGGTACTTGAAGGTCTACAAGTTCGACCAAAATCTTTTCCGTCTCCTTGGTCTCTAGTAGTCAACCTAGTAACTTTTTCGTTCTCTCAAGGTCTTTTTGTAGATAAAGACGAAGTAACTGATACGGTTTCGGAAACTGACACACCTGGTATTGTTTGACCTTTTGACAAGTTCTCTACTCTTATGGTCTGGTGGACTGGACGGAGGACTCTTTAGACATACGTCCATTTCTTCGTTGTTAATCTTAATCTGTACCTTGTTGTCTGACCAAGGTTTAACCCTTTCCTTATGTAGCTCCGTCATATAACAATGGGACGAATAAATTGAATATACGTCTCATGTAGTACTCTTTGTGACCTGACCTACTTCGTGTTCGACCTTAGTTCTAACGACCCTCTTTATAGTTATTGGAGTCTATAGGTCTACTATGGTGGGAATACCGTCTTTCGTTTCTTCTTGATTTCTCGGAGAACTACTTTCACTTTCTCCTCTCACTTTTTCAACCGAATTTCGAGTTGTAAGTCTTTTGCTTCTAGTACCGTAGACCAGGGTAGTGAAGTACCGTTTATCTACCCCCTTGTCACCTTTCACTCTCTGAAATAAAAAACCCGAGGTTTTAGTGACGTCTATCACAGACGTCGGTACTTTAATTTTCTGCGAATGAGGAACCTTCTTTTCAATACTGGTTGGATCTGTCGTATAATTTTTCGTCTCTGCAATTAAACGTTTGTATACAGGTAGATCAGTATCGATACCAAAAAAGTCATCAGTACACATCTACACACTCTCTTTCGACTCGCGGCTTCTTAACTACGAAAACTTGACACCACAACCTCTTCTGAGAACTCTCAGGGAACCTGACGTTCCTCTAGGTCGGTCAGGTAGGATTTTCTTTAGTCGGAACTTACAATTAACCTTCCGGACTACGACTTCGACTTGAGGTCATGAAACCGATGGACTACGCTACTTAACTGAGTAACCTTTTCTGGAGTTAAGACCCTTTCTCACCTCCGTTTTCCTCTTGTCCCACCGTCTCCTACTCTACCGATCTATTGTAGAGACTGAATTACCTGTACTTAAACTCGTTTGTGGTCCTTCATGACTTCCTGTCCCCTCAGATCATTCGACGCCAAGTACCCCATCGTTTCTCAGTCTGTACTGAATCACTGAGGTGTCGTTCTTGTTGTTATCTAATTAAAGTTTTAAACATAGATATGGGGTCAGGGAAAAGACTGGAAATTTAAATGTGAACCTTTAACGGTAGAGAAAGAAAGTCCAGTTACTGTCATGTATATATAAATCATCTTTAGACGATAGTAGGTAGGAACATAGGGAAGAAAGGATACAGGGTAGAGTGATTTTATACAGGATAACTTACAGTGCTAATAAAATACAGAGACCACGGTTATAAGATCAAGTTCGGTGATAGGTACAGACTAGGTTAAACCTTGGCCGGAAGAACGAAGATATGAGATCGGACAAGATAAAAGGTATATAGACGTCCTTAACAAAAAGATTCTTTCATTTAGAAAAGTATTAGAAGCTACAGAAGTACAAAAACAATGTCAAAGGAACCGACTTACCATACATTGTCAATGTAAAAGTCTCACAATTCTCCATTAAAGTCGTGAGGCCATTCACTAATGTCATAGAATCTTACCCCACCATCAACACATTTACCTTTTCTTTTCGTGACTAAGTTCTCTAACGGTTCATACTGTCACTTATGTTTATTTGGTCTCCGTACCTCTAGTAAACAGTCAAAAAATCGTTTTCCTTATGATAAGAGAAGGTCTAGATGAAAACAAAGAAAACTAAAGAAGTCCGGACATTGACTCGGATCACAAAGTATAGATCTGAAAAGTGTCCAAACTACCCGTATAGTCGATTCGTTCCATTAAACACAGTCGTCGTTGGACCTTCATTACATGACCCGACTTAAGGCTCTTTTCATCTGACTCCTTCTACCTTATATGACTATGCTTATATCAATTAAGTCTACCTTGGTTTAAATAACTATATTCACAAGAATTCTTAGACCTAAATTATATAATCGACCTCGAAGACCTTTACCGTGATTGTCAAGTGAACTAATAAACTGATCTTGAACCTGAGTCGTCACCCCATGAAAATTACTTCAACTCTACGGACTTGTAAAAATCTGACACCACCTTCCTTCTTCCGTATCCTTCTACCCTTATCATCTTATCTAAATAGTACCTGTCAAAACAGTAAGTGGAACAATGAGACGAGACTCTATCGCGTGGAAACTAATTTTTAATTCTTCACATAACTACTCCACTTGTCTGGAAACCATCCAAATCCGACCCTTTACAGTAACCCTATACGATAGTAACTCGATCGAAGTAATAAAGTCACTCCTAATATCCTAAGACCTCACCATCGTCTTACGAAACCGTCACGAATCCGAAGTAACCATTTCATCGATATTAACACAACCGGTTTTTCCTACGTATCGTACTCTCAACGTTTAATTTAAAACAACCCCGTTTTACTCCTGACTTCGAGCCTCTGACGTGGAGTCTAACGAGACTCTTTGACGAGGTTTCTCCATCACCCCTTTCCAGTCATATACACTAAAATCACTTTCCCCTCAAGTACGTCAGTTCGGGAATAGAATGTTTTCCAAAAGACATTCAGTCCTCCTCGACTACAGTGATACTTCCCTAAATCACGAAATCATCTATCCTCCTCTACGTTCCTAACCCTAGTACTTGAGACAAGGACTTTTATAGATAGACTCTGGACAAGGTGGTCAAAAGGACCTCGTGTCTCACGGAGTAAGAGAGGGGACTTACGGGAAGTCCCGTACAACTTCCAGTCGTCGACGTCGTCGTGTCCTAAGTTAGAGACTCCTCCTTCTATCTACCGTTTACACGGTTACACATCAACAGCCAACAGTACAACTACGACTTTTGAGTCGGAGACGTGGTCACGACTTACCTTATAACCTCTATTCTCAAAACCCACTTATCGAAATAACGAAAAAGTCCGGTTCCCCCTGTGTTGAGAACCAATCTTTTTTGACACACAGGGTTTGGATCCTCCTAAACCACACCTCAAAATATCGTTTTCAAGTTCCTTTCTCACCGACTATTCCTAGTCCAACACACGCCCCGTGCGTGAAGAAATTAAACCGAAGTCCACCAGAGGACTACTCGAAGACCTCCAATTGTTTGATACTGGAGACCTCACTTCTTACGATTGTAGAAGGTAAACAACACCCAAAATCAAAACATTCACTCGAGTTTTTATAACACACACAGGGAACTCCATCTTGGTCCTGGGACTACGAGGAGGGAAACGTAGAGGAGGGAAGGGAGTAATCGTTGACAAACCTGGACGGACAACTTTGACTTCAGATAAGGGATGTTTGTACTTTGTCCCCTGTATCTTTCCGAAAGAACAGGTCCCAAGGTGTCCCAGGACGGACCAAAGTTATTATCCGTAGTACTCACCTTATCGTCAGTCACAAAAACTTTATGTCCCAAAACACCACACATGATTAACTAGTGGTACAGAAATCCTGACACTATATAACTGACTAATAACTTAAAAATGGATCAGGTATATTGACCCTTTTAAGATCCATACAACTAATCCTTGAACTGACCATAATAACTTTGTCCCTCTTGTTGAAGAGGACTAATTTCCTCTCCGACTAAAGGGAACTCTTCCCTGTATTTTACGATGGTGTTGTATATGAAATTTAGAAAGTTCTGAAAGGGTTTCCGTTAACCACAAATGGTCCTTTTTCGGGTCTGAAAACTCTTAATTATTTTTATCCAAGACTTAAATAGAACCCCTACATTTACGGTGTCACCGGGTAGTCAGTCTCAACTCCGAATACCTCCAGTGAATGAGAAGTAGTCACACCCAGGTTACCGAACAGTCGGATTAGAACACACACGAAAGGTCGAAGGACGCCGAAGTCACCGTTATCTGTACCCTTACCCGGTCAAAAGTACAACTTCAAAACACCTTAGTCCTGATAAATCCTTCCTGATTCATCTTCGGAGACTTAAACGGAAAGTGATTGTTTTTGACATTCTTCACGACGTAGGGACCTTCCTAACAGTACTCGTCCCGGTGGACGTTTCTGAACTTCCCTAGTCGTCACCTCTAAGGATATTGTAAAGGAAAAACCAAACGACCAAACTACCTACCCTAGAACCTCTTATTTATATCTGATTCCTTTAGATTAGTCAATCAACGAATCGAACGATTTTACATCATAGTTATGTCAGAAACCGTTGAACATACGTTGTTGACTAGACCGAAAAAAAAAAAAAAAATGGAAATGGTTAATCACGTTAGTCTCCCGTCTACCGAAAGTTCAGTGTTTTCCCGACTTGTGGAAACAGACAAATCTCGTTCTCGTTACTAGCAAAAGAACTAGAGACAGTATTATCCAAAGATTCCCTGAAACGATTAAAATACATAGGTGAACTGATCCGGTACCCCACGGGAATATAAACCGAATTGTAAAAACGAAAACTACAGAGAGACTCCCATAAAAACTCACTCTAATCAGGTACCCCAGCAGTTCCGATTCATCTGACTTGTTGTTGTTTTTGGAAACTTAACCATCTCACTCATTTCGTCTAACGGAAGACATTACACCCACCCAAATTAGATCAGGTACCCTCCGGACTCGTCTTGTTTTTCTTCACCTTATCCCTATTAAGGGAGAGAGATGGATTGACATAATCTCGACCTTACAACTAAAAAGGACGGAAAGTCCGAACCTGACTTTGAATGTGATGGTCGAGAGAACTAAGAGTCCGGAAGTCCAAGTTCGACCTTGATTTAGTAACAGAGAGAATCCAGAGGTCGAACGACGACTGACATCTAGAACCCTTAAGAGTCAGAGATATTGATACACTCAGCTAAGGAAATTATTTAGAGGTATACAGATCATAACCAAGACATAGACACTTGATTAGTAAACTTATAGATCTCCTATGTCTTGAATTAGTAAACTTATAGATCTCCTGTAGTATGATCCGGTCGTATGATTCCGGTAGTACTAAAAACATAGACTTCTCACTCCTCTGATGAACAAAGTTCTACGGAACCAACCTCTTCCGTTATCGTGGGGTGAGGTCATGGGAACGGACCTTTTAGGGTACCTACCTCCTTGAACCACCCGACGTCAGGTACCCCAGCGATTCTCAACCTGTGCTGACTCGATGAAGTGAAAGTGAAAAGTGAAAGTACGTAACCTCTTCCTTTACCGTTGGGTGAGGTCACAAGAACGGACCTCTTAGGGTCCCTGCCGCCTCGGACCACCCGACGGCAGAGACCCCAGCGTGTCTCAGTCTGTACTGACTTCGCTGAATCGTCGTCGTCGTCGTCGTCGTCGTCTACGGAACCACTCTGAGTGTACACGGTCTTTCATCTACCACTTGAGACGAAATTAGACCATAGAGACGTTTTGAATAGATGTATGTCACAAGTTTATAACCAAGTTGTTAAGTCACAGACATCCCGAAAAAAAAAAGGAAAAAGGTTTACTTACCATAAATCAATTTATTTTTGTTTCTTAAGGTATAATTAAACTTTTTCTTTTAAGTGAAACTTGTTGACTGTGTCAACGTCTGGAGACTTTGTGTGTAAAGACATCGAAAAACTGAACTGAAACAGAAATTTATGACCAATAAATAACAACAGTTGATCTTTTTTCTGACACCTTAAATCACATGAATAAAATATGTATATGTGTAGGTATACATTTTTAATGACACGACAAACTTTTATTTTGATACCAAATTACTGAATATACAATTTGACTCACAATTTCAATCAAATCTTTTGAAATCTTTATTTAGATCTATAAGGACAGTAATTTACATAATATGATCTAATATGGATTATGAGAATTTGTTCGTTTTAGAATAAATACAAATCATTTGGTTGTTTATTGACGTATTTTATTTATTAAGATATCCATTTTCTCCGTTTAAACAGGTTCGGAATGGGAAACAAGTTCATCTCTTTATCCTAAGTAAAGCCGTCAAATAAATCTCAGGTGAAAGACAGTACACCCGAAGGGACCACCGAGTCATCATTTCTTAGGTGGACGGTTAGGTCCTCTACGATCAAGTTAAGGACCGAACCCTTCTGGGAGACCTCATCCTTTACCGTTGGGTGAGGTCATAAGAACGGACTTCTTAGGGTACCTCTCTCCTCGGACCACTCGATCCAGGTACCCCCAGTGTTTTCCTGTATTGTTGCTTCTCTCTCGTTAGGCAGTCCACGACAACATTCCTAAACTATGGATTGGTACTTGTTTTGTCTGATTTTATGCATTGAAATTCCTCGAATGAAAGAATGTCGTCCTCCGTTCATCATGTACTATTTAGATTATGTATACTCCACTATTTACGATACTGTTTTTCTTTTGTCTCTTCATGTTCCCGGTAACCTTCCTTCCCCATCAAAATTTATCCAAAAAAGTTTCAGTCTTGATAACTCTCTTAGATCGTAAACACGTATCTGGACTTACCCTTAATCAATACGTCTATAGACACCTTCTCGAAAGATCTGGTCTCCTTTACCGGTAACGTTTTCGGGAATCCGTCCCTAAACAGACCTTATAAGTCCTTTTACCTTTATCTTATGAGACAAACCCTATTACTCAATCGCTGTCTCGTCATTCTTTACTGTCTTCTTTCACTGCCGAGTCTTACTTATACGTTCACGAACACTTAATGACATTTCCGACCAACCGAAAATGACCCTCATTCTACTCCTCGGTGGCCTCTCAAAATTCGTCTCTTTAATATACTAGAATGAATGTTGAATTTTACTAATGACATAATAAGTCCCAAGATATCTCTTTGTCTAGTTATATGTATTTGTAAGTATTTGTGTGTGTGTGTACTTCTAAATAATACTCCTCTAACGAATATACTAATATCTCCGACCCTTCAGGGGACCACACGAGAGACTTCGACCTCCGGGTCCTTTCGACCGTAAAATCAAGATCAGGTTCATGTTTGTTCATGGGTGTTACTTCCTCGACATCCAAGTCAGGGACCCAGTCCTTCTAAAGGACCTCTTCCTTTACCGTTGGGTGAGGTCATAAGATCGAACCTTTTAGGGTACCTGTCTCCTCGGACCGTCCGATGTCAGGTACCTCAGCGATTCTCAACCTGTGCCGAATCACTGATATTCAACGAATGTGGTTCATGTTTCGAGATTCTTGGTTCTTTTGTCTACCACACTCAAGATCAGGTTGAGGTCTCCGGACTCTTGGTCCTCATGTCTACAATACTTAGAATTAGGTTTCCGTCTTCTAACTACAGGATCGAGGTATCAGTCTGTCGCTCTCACTTAAGGTAGAAGGAGGTGGAAAAACAAGATGACTTCGAGAGTTTTCTAACTTACTACGGAGGAGTGTAACCTCTCCCGTTAGACAAAATGAATCAGACGACCAAGTTTACGATTAGACCTTCGTAAGAGTGTCTGTGTGGGTCTTTAAATCTATGGAGTAATCCGTCTATTAACTATGGAGTACCAAGTAAGTCCAACTGAATATTTTAATCGGTAGTGGTAATAAGACTCACCGACATAACATGTTCTAACATCCTCGTTTCTGTATTTGTTCTTCTCAATACCGACAACGTATTAGGTCCACTTTCTACTATCGCCAAACTGGTCATAACACCTTTACCTCACTAACTTAAAACCTAAATGATATTTTTGATTCAGTTTTCCTGGAGGATTACCTAACCTATACTCTTTTTCTCTCCTTAATTCCTACAGGGACTCCAAAAACAGTATTTACTCCCTTCTTGACTCCACTGGACCCGACACCGATAGTAGATCAATATCCTTGTCATGATCTTGAACCTACAGTTATAAACATCGAACGTCTAAATTCACAAATTTAAAGTATCTACCACCCTTGTTACTGGTATAAATAAACCCTAAAAAAAAATTATATCAGCTTAGACCCTAAAATCAATGAAACCTACCGTTACCCGGACAACACATACAAGCCGATTGTATTTCCACGATACAACATCAGATTACAGGACAAGTACTCACTATTAATAGAACTAATTATCGTCCGAAAGGTAAAGTAAACTGAATAGCCGTACCGAGGGACGCTAAGAGCATCACAAGTACATATAAGTAACTAAATTGTCAACACAAAGCTACCAATGAGACACAGTCTACATAATCTACGACACGACGTTGTTACTTCTCTATTTCGTCTGTCAAAGGAGTGCCACGATACTTGTCATATAGACTTTCCAAAGAACAAACAATAACAAAACAAAAACAAAAAGGATAATAAAGGAGATCTGATTAAACCTTTATCTTCAAATAAACCCCTTATTTCTATTCAAAAATCTGAATAACATAGACAGTCCAGACGATGTCCTTTGTCTACTGTTAGTTTTATAGTAGAATTACCACTAAATAAATATTTCTATGTTATCATCCCTTTGGTGTCACCTATTACCTCACTGGTCCCGAATCGAAGATTCAATGATGGTAGACATCGGGTCTTCCTTATTACCTTTCCCTATCAATCATATTAGTCTTTCCTCTTATAGTCCACTTCAGTAGACAAAACTCTACCAGTCACCAAAAACCAGGTCCCTGTCCCTGTTAAGTTAACGTTCCTTCTTCGGACCTCTTGTCAATAGGGCTGAACGGAAGGAGAGACACAAAAAGACCTAGAGAGGTCACCGGTGTGGAGATCTGTTGTCTTCAGACAACTATGTCAGGTATGTCCAGTATAAGAAGTCCGTCTCTTGTCACACGTCTTACTACCTCTTACCCGGACATCCCTGTTAACTTTCTACAGACCGTGTTAGACGGGAAAAAGGGAGACACGGATACGAGAATACGAAAAAATTCCATTTTTCAAATACTAAGGTTGTGTCCGTCACGTGTTTCAGGGTAATCGAGAAAATAGTAGTCCACTATAGTTTGACCAGTATAGGAGTAACTTTATATTTTGTAATTAAGGTCCAGAGGTTCTGACGTCCGTCTAGGAAATAGCAGACTCGGTGGTCCTTTCGGGACTAATGGTGTTATAAGAAGTATATTCTATCGTGTCTCCTTTTTCCTTTCTTTTATATACTAATTCACTATGTTTTGTATCCACGGTGTCCAAGACAATTTTAGTATCTACGGAGGAAGATGAAGAGAATGGGAGGTGGAACCGACCTACCTCAATACACGTTCATCTTGAAA
Organism: Capra ibex; assembly: GCA_006410555.1. Classification (NCBI taxonomy): domain Eukaryota; kingdom Metazoa; phylum Chordata; class Mammalia; order Artiodactyla; family Bovidae; genus Capra; species Capra ibex. Next base: position 23,122,459 of record SJYO01020080.1, on the reverse strand, counting down.
ATACCCTTGTAAATGCTCCAAGTAAAAATATCCTAGACTCAGGAAACACCAAAACAAAAATAACCTGAAAAGGAACGACCCTGACATTCCGAAAGGTCTTATGAGGAGCCGGAGGTAACACTTTGACATAGAGTCAAAGAAAGAGGAAAAGGGCACCGAGTCATCGTACTTCTTGTGTTCCACCTGTTTCTCAACAATCGTCGAAAGTTAATCAACTTTTATATTGGTACAAAGAACCATCTTCTTAAAAGAGGAACCCTTGACTTTGGAGATCTATATGACTCGGATTTTAAGGTCACACTTCGTTTTAAGAGGGACAAGGAACAGTCTATACTCTCACTCTCCCCGATACGAGTATAAGAGGTAAACAAAGGATATGGACACAAGACAGATACCTCCTCTATTGTGATATAGAACCGACAATTAAATTTCGGATATGACATAAAGTAGCACACACGAGTCAGTACAGGTTTGAAAGATGTTGGGGACCTGACATCTGGTGGTTCGAAGAGACAGGTACCCTAAGAGGTCCGTTCTTTGGACCTCGCCCAACGGTAAAGGAAGAGGTCCCCTAGAAGGGCTGGGTCGCTAACTTTGAAACGAAGGACACAGAGGACGTAACCGTCCACTTAACAAATGTTTCATGTCATCGACTTTGAGAATCCGACAGTGGATTGTTTACGGCAGTATCGTCGGAGGTCGTCCGGTAAGATGGTAAAAAATTTCCCAACTTTTCCTACAAACCCACTATTTTGTAGATCATTATGGTCACTTAACGGATTCACATTGGAACTGCTCCCTAAAGAAACCTTCCTTACTACGATTTCGACTTTGAGGTCATGAAACCGGTGGAGTACGCTTCTCAACTGAGTAACCTTTTCTGAGACTACGACCCTCCCTAACCCCCGTACTCCTCTTCCCCTGTTGTCTCCTACTCTACCGACCTACCGTAGTGACTGAGTTATCTACACTCAGACCCACTTGAGGTCCTGAACCACTACCTGTCCCTCCGGACCGCACGACGCTAAGTACCCCAGCGTTTCTCAGCCTGTGCTGACTTGCTGACTTGACTTGACTTGACTTGGAACTGATCTCCTCACGTTAACACGCCATCAAACTCGTAAGAAACCGTAACGGAAAGAAACCCTAACCTTACTTTTGGCTGGAAAAGGTCAGGACGCCGGTGACGACTCAAAAGGTCTAAACGACCGTATAACTCCCGTCGTGAAAGTGTCGTAGTAGAAAGTCCTAAACTTTATCGAGTTGACCTTAAGGTAGTGAAGGTGATCGAAACAAACATCACTACGAAGGACTCCGGGTAAACTGAAGTGTAAGGTCCTACAGACCGAGATCCACTCACACTCACTTGTGTGGTAGTACTAATAGACCCAGCACTTCTAGAAAAAACATATCAAGAAGACACATAAGAACGGTGGAGAAGAAGTATAGAAGACGAAGACAATCCAGGGATGGTAAAGACAGGAAATAGCTCGGGTAGAAACATACTTTACAAGGGAACAATAGAGATTAAAAGAACTTCTCTAGAGATCAGAAAGGGTAAGGTAACAAAAGGAGATAAAGAAACGTAACTAGCTACTCCTTTCGAAAGAATAGAGAAGAACGATAAGAAACCTTGAGACGTAAGTCTCCAAATATAGAAAAGAAAAGAGCAAACGAAAAGCGAAGAGAAGAAAAATGTCGATAAACATTCGAGTTTGATGGTGTGTTAACGTGAGTAGAGTGTGCGATCATTTCATTACGAGTTTTAAGAAGTTCGGTCCGAAGTCGTTATACCGTTGACACTTGTGGGTCCACAAGTTCGACTGAAATCTTTTCCGTTTTCTTGGTCTCTAGTTTAGCGGTTGTAGACGACCTAGTACCTTTTTCGTTCTCTCAAGGTCTTTTTGTAGATAAAGACGAAATAACTAATACGGTTTCGGAAACTGACACACCTAGTGTTATTTGATACCTTTTAAGAATCTCTCTACCCTTATGGTCTGGTGGACTGGACGGAGAACTCTTTGGATATACGTCTAGTCCTTCGTTATCAATCTTGACCTGTACCTTGTTGTCTGACCAAGGTCTATCCTTTTTCCTCATGCAGTTACGACATATAACAGTGGGACGAATAAATTGAATATACGTCTCATGTAGTACTCTTTGCGACCCGACCTGCTTCGTGTTCGACCTTAGTTCTAACGGTCCTCTTTATAATTATTGGAGTCTATACGTCTACTGTGGTGGGAATACCGTCTTTCACTTCTCCTTGATTTTTCGGAGAACTACTTTCACTTTCTCCTCTCACTTTTTAAACCAAATTTCGAATTGTAAGTCTTTTGCTTCTAGTACCGTAGGCCAGGGTAGTGAAGTACCCTTTATCTACCCCTTTGTCACCTTTGTCACAGTCTGAAATAAAAAACCCCGAAGTTTAAGTGACGTCTAACACTGACGTCGGTACTTTAATTTTCTACGAATGAGGAACCTTCCTTTAAATACTGGTTGGATCTATCGTATAACTTTAGTCTCTGTAATGAAACGGTCGTTTCCAGGTAGGTCGGTTCCGATACCAAAAAGGACACCAGTACATACCTACACTCTCAACCTGACACTTCTTCCGACTCACGACTTCTTAACTACGAAAACTTGACACCATAACCTCTTCTGAGAACTCTCAGGGAACCTGACGTTCCTCTAGGTCGGTCAGGTAAGATTTCCTCTGGTCAGGACCCACAAGTAACCTTCCGATTACGACTCCGACTTTGAGCTTATGAAACCGGTGGAGTACGCTTCTCGACTGAGTAACCTTTTCTGAGACTACGACGCTCCTTAACCCCCGTCCTCCCCTTCCCCTACTGTCTCTTACTCTGCCGACCTACCGTAGTGGCCGAACTACCTGAACTTAAACTCATTTGACGTACTCAACCACAACCTGTCTCCTGGACCGAACGACACTAAGTACCCCAGCGTTTCTCCACCTGTGCTGACTCGCTGACTTGACCTGACTTGGAACTGCTTTCACTTTCTCCTCTCACTTTTTTGACCGAATTTTGAGTTACAAGTCTTTTGATTCTAGTACCGTAGATCAGGGTAGTGAAGTACCTTTTACCTACCCCTTTGTTACCTTTGTTACTCTCAGAAATAAAAGAACCCGAGTCTTTAGTGACGTCTACCACTGACATCGGTACTTTAATTTTCTACGAACGAGGAACCTTCTTTTCAATACTGGTTGGAACTGTCCAATAATTTTTCGTCTCTGTAATCAAACAGTTGTTTCCAGACAGATCAGTTTCGATACCAAAAACGTCATCAGTACATACCTACACTCTCAATCTGATATCTCTTTCGACCAACGGCTTCTTAACTACGAAAACTTGACACCACAACATCTTCTGAGAACTCTCAAGAAACCTGTCGTTCCTCTAGGTTACTCAGGTAGGATTTCCTTTAGTCAGGACTTATAAGTGACCTTCCTGACTACGACCTCGACTTTGAGATTATGAAACCGGTGGACTACACTTCTTGACTGATTTTTTCCACCCTCCTCTTCCCCTACTGTCTCCTACTCTACCAATCTACCGTAGTGACTGAGTCACTTGTACTCAAACTCATTTGAGACCCTCAACCACTACCTGTCCCTCCGAAACGAATGACGTCAGGTACCCTACCGTCTCTCAGCCTATGTTGACTCACTGACTTGACTTGACTTGGAGTAATAGACATATTATACGGGAGACCCTTCTCCGTCCCAACACAGTAGGTTGTACCGCTAACTATTCCACAATCTAGTACTTACCACTATGGTCACCTTAGTAGTTTCAGTAGATATGGATCTTATACGACGTGGAGAAACTACACTCTCCAAGTCACATTAGTGGGGACGATGGTTCATCAATCAACAAGTAGGGTCTCTTACCATTGTAAGATCCCCAAATACCTCGGTCGAACGAGAACCGACCGTCGTTCGAGTCGTATCCACCATCGGTCTAATCGAACCCACTGTCCTTCTGGTACAACAACTTAGGTACATCTCGTAGGTAAGGACGGTGGGAGTGTTGAACCATGTACTCCTTTTTGAAATAAGTGACTCCTTTTACTCACTGACTGTAGGTGACTTATCCAGTTGAACAAATGAAATCAAATTCTCGGACGGGGAAGTGCATACAAAAGACTACCCCATAAATGCACCCCGTCCTATCGTTGTACGAGAGCATAAATAAGAATCTTCAGGTAGTATGGAGAGACTCTCAGTGTATGGAGAGACAGTGACTAAAAATTTAAAGACAAAAGTTCAAATATACAACGACCGGTCTGGTACATCAACGATCGGGTAATTAAGTCACAGCTTGATATGAAGATCAATGAAAAATAAGGTCAGTTTCACTTTTTGGTCCACATAACACGTTGGGTCAGAGCGAGTGATTCCTCCAATGGTGACTCATCTCAACATCATACGAGGAAACTTCGTACGACACGTCTACGTAGGTAATACGTCCGAATACGAAAAAGTAGACAAAGAACCGGTAGTTTTCGAGGGGAACTTCGGTTTACACATCTAAATCTCTCCGACAATATATCATCTTCGTTCACAGAACCACCAGACTTAGTGATTAAATATGTTAAATCAAACGAAAACGAAAGTCTTGGACGAACCCAAACCAGAATACATAATATAATGGTGAAGGTAAAACAGTACCTTAAGGTAAGACGTACAGGTAAAATTTCTACACCACTTAGTCTATTGTAAAGTTGTACCCGTCAAGTTTAGAGAACAGTGAACTACAATTACCCGTCCACCAATTAAAGACGAGGAACAACAACGACACAATCATCGAGTCGGGACAGATTGAGAAACGACGGAGGACCTGACATCGGGTGGTCCGAAGAGACAGGTACCCTGAGAGGTCCGTTCTTATGACTTCAACGGTAAGGGAAGAGGTCCCCTAAAAAGGCTGAGTCCCCAGTTTGGACGTAGAGAACGTAACGTCCATCTAAGAGATGGTAGACTCGGTGGTCCCTTAGGGTCAAAGACGATCTGGATTATCATTCAACCTCGACGTAAAGTCAACCTCTCCTCAACAGACGTCTCTGCCTGTACCTAAGGAAAACTATGACGAAAAACTTCTATTCCACCTTCTTGAACCTACCACTTAAACCTCCTTTTTTTATCTTTTATAAGAAGTATAAAACTTGTGAAATTTCTCAAAGGAGTGTAAAAATTACTATTTGTACATTAGTGAAGAAAACAATAATATGCCCTGAAGGGACTATCGAGTCAACCATTTCTTAGACGGACGTTACGTCCTCTGGGAACAAACTAAGGACCCAACCCTTCAAGGGGACCTCTTCCCTTTCGGATGGGTGAGGTCATAAAACCGGACCTCTTAAGGTACCTGAGATATCAAGTTCCCAGTGTTTCTCAGCCTGTCCTGACTCGTTGAAAGTGAAAGTGAAACAATAATATATAGTAAAACATACCCGAAGGGTCCACCGCGATCACCATTTCTTGGACGGACGGTTACGTCCTCTACATTCTTCTGGAACAAATAGGGACCCAGTCCTTCTACGGGACCTCCTCCCGTACCGTTGAATGAGGTCATAAGAACGGACCTATTAGGGTACCTGTCTCCTTGGACCGTTCCCGTGCTCATCACTAAACAAAATTTTAAATAAAGTATTATAACCAAAAAGTATACCATGTAAAAAGAAACCTCGTAATTAAAGGAAGGAAGGAGGAAGGGAAGGAGGGAGGGAAGAAATTTTTAAAAAAATCTACTAATTCATAATTAATCCTACATAAAAATAATATCTAAGATAACGCTACAAACCGATTTGATTTCTGCAACCGAACTCTGACCCCTTTAGTGACGATCGGTCTAAATGATGAAAATCAAAGAAAATTATGGACGGACAAAGACGATAAATCTCCTTTTTAATCTCCTCTATTTAAACATGAAAAGGACACTTGATAGATACAATTCCATCCAGACACCGGTTCCATTAATCTTTCATGTACTTACATAATCAACCTTATTCAGTCAAAGAAACGTAACAATATCAAGAACGAGTGGGGATGGATATCTCAAGAATGAAATATTTAATAATGTAAAATATAAAAAGGGTTTCAAACTTAATGAAACTTACATAAATTGACAGAAATCCTACTGACTGCAGAAACAAAGATATAAAATAAACTCCGTCTAAGAACGAATCACTCTGTAAAATTTAAGTCACAAACTATCGTAAGGAAAAAGGGGAAACATTATAATATAGTAAACCGAATAAACGTTACATAATACTACAAACACTAGATTGTCAATTATGTGTTTATTTTATCTATGACGGTCCTTTGATTAAAAATAATTGATAATTCAATTGAAACACAATCGACCCTTCAATTAACTATTAAGACATATTGATCGATTATACTAACAAATAAGATATTCGTAGAAATTTTTATTAGAATACGAAACTATTAAGACCGATCCACAGTCAAAATCACGTTTATGTAAATTCTTAGACAATGAAACCTCCGGTAGTCCTGTCCGACCTTAAATACTCTTTGGTTTACAGTGAAGTTAAATAAGTCATACTTAAATAGAAGGTTTTCTTCGAATTTTTATATGACGAACGAAGGGAGGGGTGGATAAAAACGATCCTCAGAGTAAAATATAACTGTAGGTATAAGACAAAACGTGAAATTGAATTTTTGACAATTTCAAAGAGTAGTTTACTTTTTGATTTAACCTCTATTGAACCGAAATGTAATACGTCACTAATAAGTTACAGTCCACTAATTTTTTAATAAATGTCGATTCGTAAATTCACATCTTTTAACTGTACATACCTAACTATTGTGTAGTATTTTTCATCAAATAGCAATACCCTTAAGGAACCAGTTTAAGGGTAGATAATCAAATTTCTAAAAGATTGTGAGTGATGCATTAAGTACTGAAAAAAAAAACAAAGAACATTATCTAATGATTAGTCACTGAAAGTAAACAAGAGTTTATTGACATTCTAGACACCCAAAGGAAAACTACAACGTGTATGATGTGGTTTCCGTCTCTGTACACTGTAAACTTCTTAAGGCTAAACTTCCCGCAAACCGGGTCCTTAATTCGTATCAAACACAAACATACAAAAACGACTTCTTATGGTTCATAGGAAGGGTAACTTCACGGAGTCAAATTATTGAACCAACCAAACTGATAGTGGTACCCGTAGTAAAGACCTGGTCTTTGGGGGGTGACTATGGGGAAGTAGAGGGAACGGTGGAGAGTAACTTCAATAGTTCCGTATCGGTTCATAGGATCGACGTGTTGTCGTGAAACCACGGGTTTTGATTCACTCGTAGTAGTCGAGACCCCTTATGACGACCCTACGAACCTTATTAGGGAGAACAACCATGTTCGAACTTTGTATTGAGTACATTTCGGGGTTCCAACGAATCGTTGAAGATATATATTGAGAAACTTGGTAGAGACGGAGAAGTACAGGACTTTACTTGTAGAGTAACAAGAATTTTTCTTTGACTTCCGGAGGAAATCTCTTCCTGTAAAGACTTCACAAAAGAGTTACGTCTACACAGAATCTCTTAGGACTCCAGTGAAACTTATGTTTTTATAAGACTTCCCTCTACATAACAATGTACTATAATAGGACTATCTTTATACTAAAATACTTTATATTTATATAAATTTAAAAGTTTTTTAACTTTGTATTTTAACTTAAGAACTATACCAGTAAAGTAGGAAAATTTTTCCGTTTTTTTTTGGAACTAATACTTAAGTTCATTGAAATAAATTTTTCGTCATATTCGTAGGCATCTGTAAATTCTGTCAAACTACACATATTATCACTACACTTTTTTTAAAATATTCCCAAAGACACCCAGACCACCGAGTCAACCATTTCTTAGACGAACGTTACGCCCTCTGAAGACAAACTAGGGACCCAACCTTTCTAAGGGGACCTCTTCCTTTTCCGATGGGTGAGGTCATAAGACCGGATCTGTTAAGGTTCTTTACATATCAAGTACCCCAGCGTTGACTCATCCTGCACTGACTCACTGAAAGTGAAGTGAATAACGATCTTTAACCCAGGTCATTGTGCGCAAAGTCGGTCATAGAGTTTTGAGAACTAAAATCAGACTGACACAATCTACATTCTCCTTATTAGAAATGTCTTTATGAAAAACCTTTAATTTCAATTTTACGTAAATAACTGAAATCTCTGAAATACATTGAGTTTATGGATTTCAATCATAATCATAAACTAAAATCTCATAAACCCATACTTCCCGATAAAATGAAAAAAAAAAAGGGTTAAAATCAAAACATAAAAAATAAGAGTTTTTTAATTAAAAACGAAGATTACTTACTTGACAAAAGTCACCTTCTGTGGATAAAAGTATATAAGGATACTTTAGAAATTTAATGACAAACGATCGGACACCCCAATCATGATGTTTCCCCAAAACCCTGATACTTCCCCTCGACATCTTTGACCTGTATCTTAAAATAAAACTTTATGAAATAAAACATTAACCAACTCCGAAATCGTAAAAAAGATGGGAACTTGTTCTCTTTTCTAGAAGAGACAGGACTTTTTAGAAACTAAGAAAAATAACTGACTTTTTTTTTTAGAACCGATCACCCTCTAAAACCATTTTCTAATATTAAAATTTAATGTAGAACTATGGTGTCTTGTCATCCTTTATTAATCACTTGTCATAGTATTAAACGAATAATAGTATGAACTTTCACAAGAGTAAAAAATTTAAATCTTACAATTATTCTTTTACGGCGGTTTATGATAAAAATTATACTTATACTTTTTTGATCAAAGTGAATTTGACTCAACGTATTTTATACAATGTATATATAAAGGACATCCTACTGAGAAAGGACCGTAAACCTGAAGAGAGTTAATATCGGCACAAGCGACTTGGCCATGTCCTTGACTCTTACCTCAGAACACCTCTTTTTACAGTTTGGATGAAAAGAGTCGTCAACAACTCGACGGGTCAAGAACTACCCCATGTTAATAACAAATCCACAAGTAAGAGCATCGTTCAATTTCCCTCCCTTAAACTTTGGACCACAAAAGGGTCCTACTCTTTATTTTGTTTCTTTCGTTTTGTTCTTCTGTGTGTTGACTCCGGGGTCGAAACTAAAACCTCACCTAAACACTCTGGCTTACTGATTACAAAAGGTATCAAGACGTGTGACAGATACTCGTCCTTCGTCCCGTCTAACTCACCGACGTCTATGTATTAATGTACCGGCGAAGACAGAGGAGACCCTCGAAAATTTATCTTTATTACAATGAGTACTCCCACGTCTCGACCTGAAAACACGACACCACCATTGGTCAGAAGCTTCTCTTACTCATACAGTACGAAGTCACGGTGACGAAAATCATAAATAACAAACATTCGTACCAAAACTCTTACAACGATCTTCAGTCTTCTTTCCTCCCTTTATCCACAACTTCGTTTGTTATTATTTTATCTAGATAGTGACCCTGAGACGTTGTCCGTCACTTAACTAAATTCTACATAACGTGACAAAAAATTCTTTTTTTTATATTCCACTTTTTAACTTACTAAATAAGAAAACAGAACGTCTACCACCAAAGGTAAATTTATGTCGTAAAGACTATAACGTCAGAAGTAAAATTTGTGAATGTAAATAAATTGTGACTCCTAAACACAGTCAAAGGTCTACACGGTGAAAGTCTCACTTCTACCTTCAGACTCCTTCTAACACTATCTAAAATATAGACTCCTTTCCTACGACGTTCGTTTATTACGATCCCTCGGGACGGTTTGTCCCTAAAAGAACTTCTGTCCGTGTCTTACAATAAGAAAAAAGAAAAATCAAGTTCCCTATAAAATAAGTCCTTACGAACAACAATCCATGGAATAATCCATAACTTATAAATTTTATACACTCATACACATTCTAGTAATATATAGCTCTCTCGTATTTGTAAAGAATTCACCTAATTATTTACCTAATTTCTCCCACCCTTTTATATAAGTCACCATTAGTCGAAGTTCCACACATTCTCGTAGTCTGTAAGTAAAGTCGTCTCGATAGTCACCATCGTCTAATTTGACAACTCAGTTCTCTCAACACGGAAGATAATGTCACCAGACTCACCCGAAGGGACTCCCGAGTCAGGCATCTCTTAGACAGACGTCACGTCCTCTGGGGCCCAAGCTAGGGACCCAGTCCTTCTAGAGGACCTCTTCCTTTACCGTTGGTTAGGTCATAAGAACGGATCTCTTAAGGTACCGTCTCCTCGGACCACCCGACGTCAGATACCCCAGTGTTTCTCAACCTGTACTAACTCGCTGATTGTGTGTGTGTTAGGTAAGAGATTCAAAACAACTATACTTCAACACAGGATTAAGGAGGTTGGTTCTTTCCTTTTTACCGTGGCATTATGTTTCCAATAAAACCAGTAGAGGATNATAAGAACGGATCTCTTAAGGTACCGTCTCCTCGGACCTCCCGATATCAGGTACCCCAGCGCTGTCAGTCCGTGTTAAATCGCTGACTTGATGGTGATGATATCACTAAACTCATCATCTTCTCGATTACTCTACATTCAAAGGTAATGAACCAACAGGAGGACAGAGAGAAAGTGAACGAAAGGTTGTGTAAAAAAAAGTTTGAAAACACTTTCATCTGTCAACCTAATGTATACGAGATAGAATCTTTAAAATTTGCTAAAAATTTGTTATTTGAAATTTTATGGTTAACATCTAAGAAAGTATCAAATGAAGTATAGACAATATAAACGTACATATATCATTTTTTTCATTTCTATTTTAAGTCTTTTTAGTAAATGTTGGAGTAATAAAACTCTAGTACCCATTATAAAAAACAACATATTAGAAACTCCATGAGAAGACATGAAATCACATGCAAGTATTAATTTGTCGTTTTGTATAAAATTTGAACTAAGAAAAAGTGAATTGTTACATATTACTCGTAAAAATACAGTTACTTATATCTAAATTGTGAAGAATTATAAAGTACCTACCATATCGTACGTATAAGTAATTTAAGTATAGACACTATACGTTCCGTTACGAGTTTTAAGTCTCCATCATACGTACTTATAATTAGGAATGTCGATTTTATAAAAGTACTTTAAACCCTCAAGAATCTCCTCTAAACTTTGACTCAACTTACATGTCCGTTATCCAATTGTTAACAATAATTCAATAATACAACTATTAACAAAAATTCCATTGAATTGTAACTTAATCTAGAGATTTTTAAGACCAAGAAGGTCATTGAACGACTCGCTAGAACCACTTCAATGCATTCCAGAGACTAGGAACTTAAAGAGAAAAAAATTATTGATATCTTAAACATTTAGTATCTTTATACTCTTAATTTACTCTAAATAAACATCTTGTGAATCGTATTACGATTCATGTATAACTAACGAGACATTATCCAGAGTTAATAATAACTTTATTGGGGTCCAACAACTGTAAAACATGATAGTATCCACGAAGCACCGTTTTGTAAACAAGTCAGGTAAAAAGAATTACCTACGATATGATCTACAACTCCTATACTTTAATTTTCTACTAGGAACAGAAATACCGTAGAGATTAGAACACCCACTTTTAGAGCCTCTTTAAATATTTTGACATACTTACCCTCAAGGGTCCACCAGGTCACCGATTCTGAAGTCCGAGGGTAACGTACCCCGGACCCAAGCTAGGGACTACCCCCTTGATCTCGGGTATACGACGTTGATTTTTTCTTAAACGTACGACGTTGCTTCTGGGTTACGTCGGTTTTTTTTTTTTTTTTCGACATACTCATACGGTAACCCTTTGAAACTGGTTTTGAGAAAAACTTGGGTCGGAAACCCTTCCAACCGGATACTCATTACTCCTCGGATATACTCAAGAGTTAAGGTCATCAAAAGCTAATACTTATCTGAAGTCAATAGTCATGATGATACACTAGACTAGACTCGGTGATCTCTGAAGGGATCACCGAATCTACCATTTCTTCGACGGACGTTACGTCTTCTGGACCCCATTTAGGGACCCAGCTCTTCTACGGGACCTCTTTCTTTACCGATGGGTGAGATAATAAGGACGAAATTTAGGGTACCTGTCTCCTCGGACCACCCGATGTCAGGTGCCCCAACGTTTCTTAGTCTACACTGACTCGTTGATTGTGTACACTAGACCGGTCTTGTAAAACCCTTGTGACTTAACCTTTTGACACTGGGTATTCGTCATTCTCAAGATCTACTTAAATTTCACAGGTAAAATGACTACAAATTATCAAGTGATTTAATTCGTAGACCCCCACCGTAATAATCGTTTGTCTAAATTGACATGGACTTACCATAAATTGAAACTCCAAAAGGAAGTTTAGACGAATAGTGTAATACCAGAAACAATATCATCAAATTAAACCACATCTATAAGAACTATTATACCATTTACTTTAAATTTTTACAAAATATAGGTATGAAGTAATGTTTTTGGATATTCATAACAACCAGTTATCGTAAGTTTATGAATTAGAGTTAAACCCATTTATACATTTTCTTATTTTACACATTAACCCTTTTTCTTATTTGACTCTGTACGTCTGTTAGATCGTCTGATGAGATGAACAGGTTGACAAGACCCAAAATCTGGATAATACCGACCAGACACAATCCAGTAACCTACATTTTTTCTGTAGACACACACACACACACACGTGCGCCGTGCGAACACAGCTGTGTGTTCATCTACCTATCTATCTACCTATATCTATACTTTGAACATAAAAATATTGAATTTTCTCTAGAACGGTTATACAATCCTCAGCGACACTTTCGAGAAACTAGAAAACCAAAACATCGACTGTCTTAAAACTTTGGAAACAGAGGGAGTCATTTCCGTTTTTTGAACAGTCCCACAAACTATCTGGAAACTATAAAGTACCGATAAATCAGGTTTCCTACATTTCAAAAAACAACCTCCATATATATAGAGGAATCTAAGAAACTATATAATCATATCACACACGACACGATAACAGTTTCACTTTTAACTAAGGAAATAGGACAAAGATTATATTTTTGTAAATACTCCTATTTCACGTACCGGTAGACCGATATAAAATTATTTAAGTATACACACCAACCCAAACAACCAAACGGTTCATGGGTATATATTCGAAAGAATAGAAACCATTAAAAATCTACTTTTTTTAATCACAAGCAATCAAAAATAGACCATTTTTATATTTTTAGTAGGTAAAACTTTGATATACAGTTCTTGATATTTGTCAAGAATAAACGTATAAAAGGAAGTCGAGTCAATTAAGTTCAAGTAACACTGTCCATGGAGACATTTTAAGAGACCCACTAATCTTAGTCATGTTTACACTAAAGACGGAAAACAATCTGAAATGTTTCATTATGTCTTTTCTTTACGAAACATCTAAACAAATAAATCACATTTATACTGTTCAAAATTAAAAATTCACTCAAAAAGACTACTGAGAAACTGGTAAAAATAGTGAGATTGTATGTTGTTTTCTAAAAAAAGTAGTCGATAAATCATATACTTTTAATAAATTGTTTATGATTCACTGTTTATTAAATTTAAATCATATCTTTGGGTTTAGTTAACTCTTTGATATTGTACGTTTTAAATAACCCACAATAATACTCATTACAAAATTGGGTAAGGTCACAAGAACGGACCTCTTGGGGTCCCTACCGTCTCGGACCACCCGACGGTAGATACCCCAGCGTGTCTCAGCCTGTGCTGACTTCGCTGAGTCGTCGTCGGCGTTTTGCGACCTTCGTTTCGGAACCTAAATATAAGGTCGAAGTAGGTTTAATTATCAACACATTGGAATCAATTTTGTGACCCTCTTCCGTTACCGTTGGGTGAGGTCATGAGAACGGACCTTTTAGGGTATCTACCTCCTCGGACCATCCGACGTCAGGTACCCCAGCGATCCTCAGCCTGTACTGATTCACTAAAGTGAAAATGAAAAGTGAAAGTACGCGACCTCTTCCTTTACCGTTGGGTGAGGTCATAAGAACGGACCTCTTAGGGTCCCTGCCCCCTAGTAGATACCCCAGTGTGTCTCAACCTGTACCGACTTCGTTAAATCGTCGTCGTCGTCGTCAGTTTTATGACCTAACCAGTTTTCAAGTAAACCCAAAAGGGTTTTGTCGATTACCTTTTTGGGTTTACTTGAAAAACCGGTTGGGTTATCAAATTGGAGAACAAAAAAACAGACATAGTACTCTTACTACTACACGTCCACACACACGAGCCAGAGAGTCAGCACAGATTGAGACACTGAGTTACCTGACATCGGGACGTATGACTCAATAACAGTTCCGAATTTATTCAATTATAAATTGTTACGAACCTCGTATCATACATAAGATACTCCACAATCAAGTAAGTAATAGTAAATACTTAACACTACAAATATTAAGTAACATTAAAAAAGTCAACTATCTGACAAACGAAACGTAAAATACAAAGTATCAACGGAATATCCGACGGAAAATAAAATCCTATTTACTATGTAAATTTTAATAAAATGAACACGTACTATTTTATATGTATGAGACATATACATCCTCTACTGGTTTTATTGGAAACATAATGCCACGGTAAAAAGGAAAGAACCAACCTCCTTAATCCTGTGTTGAAGTATAGTTGTTTTGAATCTCTTACCTAACACACACACAATCAGTGAGTTAGTACAGGTTGAGAAACACTGGGGTACCTGACGTCGGGTGGTCCGAGGAGACAGGTACCCTAAAAGGTCCGTTCTTATGACCTCACTCATCGGTAAAGGAAGAGGTCCCCTAGAACGACTGGATCTCTAACTTGGACTCAGAGGACGTAACGTCCGTCTAAGGAATGGTAATGTCTATTTCTCGATAATGTACAGGAATCTGGACCTACTTTCACTTTTCACTTTCACTTCCAACGAATAAACACAGGCTGAGAAATACTGGGGTACCCGATATATGTCAGGTACCTTAAGAGGTCCGGTCTTATGACCTCACCCATCGGAAAGGGAAGAGGTCCCCTAGAAGGGTTGGGTCCCTAGTTTGATCCACCTAAGAAATGGTCGACTTGATGTTCCCTTAGGGTCTTTATGACCTCACCCATCGATAGGGAAGAGGTCACCTAGAAGGGCTGGGCCCTTAACTTGGTGCCAGAGGACGTAACGTCCACCTAAGAAATGGTTGACTCGATATTTCCCTACCATGGAAAGTTAAGTCGAAGAAGTAAAATATCTTCTATTTCGATTTCGGAACCCACCAATAGGAGGACTTCAAGTACATGGATCATGGAATTTCAGACAGAACTAGAACATAGAAAACTAAGGAATTGGAGGGAGAGATAAACCCCTTCATATCTTAAAAACTGTCATAAACTCATTGTCACTGTAAGTATAATTTTCTATTTTCTGTATTGGTAGTAACGAAACTTAGATAAATAACTATGTCACTTAGTATAATTCTTGTTCAAACAGAACCATTAAATTTCCAACCTGAACGTAGAGGAGTCCAACCGACTGGTGTGTATGAGTCCTCAACACACCAACACACGTCAACAACGCGTCTAACACCAGACGTAGTACCTTCTGGAGTTCGGGGATAGAGACATCGGGTTTGGTGACCAGAAACGGTACATCAAAAAGGGTCTTCTCTTTGGACTGGTGTCTAGCCTCACAATAAACTCGGTTCTCGACAACTTTGTCATTCAATCATAAGAAGGATTTTTAGTCATCTGATTTTGACACAATCGAGTACAAAGTATAATGTGTTCTCTTTTATTTGACTTTCCAGTCAACTTGTCAATGTCGTAACGGGAAAAGGTTCCATTAGTCGTCTCGTACATCGTTTCTACACTTGTCCTCGCACTGACCTTTCTCCCACCGACTATTTCTCCGACCGACGAATTCCACAAACCCTGTTACGAACTGTGAAGGTCCGGACTGGTCTACCCGGTAGAGTGTCCCGAATGGAAGTCATTAAGACTAAATAATGTAAGTCTCCTGAAAAAGAAAAGATCAAAGCGTCAGTCCAAAAACGTAACGGTCTTCTGGGGTCTTTAAAATTATGACTGGTAATTAGTATGGAACCATTTGACGTTCCCGTTATATAATAATTAAACAAACGTCGGTTCTCTGTTCTGTACCACTAATTTTAATTAAAGATCGATGTAAAACAATTAAATAAGATTAATTAATTAGACAATTCAGTTTTATACAAATATAATTACCGATATATCATCCAAGAAATACAACACAGTAATTTACAGTAAAGGTATTAGGATTGATAACTTAAGATTTTTTTGAATGAAAAATAATTTTATCTCTCAAAACATTTCGAAAGATTATGGTGGCTCACTTGATAAAGATCGAAAAGTAATTAACTTATACTTGTAAAGTACTAAACCCAAGACACCCTAAATCTAAACCTTCCTACAGTCACCACTGGAGGAAGGTGGGGAAGTGGAGATACCGGGTCATGGTCTTAATCCTTTCTTGTAAATTGTTTATTGTCCGTAATAAATGAAAGTCCTGTGTTAAAATTTACCATCGTTGTGATCGAAAAGTTTCAATTGTCAAAACTAACCGGAACAGGAGGAGAAAGGTTTTTTTCTATCTAAATTACTAAAAATATACTAGAATTAAATATATATAATTAAACTCTATGTTTTATCGGTTTAATGTAAATTGAAAACCGGTTCATTCTTGTTTTATCAATAAATTTATCGAAAATAAGACATTGTAGTCTTTTATTCTTTAGTTGATAAACGAGAATTTATACGAGACTCCTATATAAATAGTCTAACAAGAATCACGTAAACTAACACAAAATCTCTACCACTTTCTACTTATTCTAAAATAAATTTTCCAATTTTTAATCATTGTACGAATGACAAACGAACATTGACCTAATTGTAAATATAAAAGAATAACATAATATTAATCGTACCTCGAAGGGACCACCGAGTCTACCATTTCTTAGGCGGACTTTATATCCTTTGGACCCAAACTAGGGACCCAACCCATATAGGGGACCTCCTCCCGTACCGTTGGGTGATGTCATAAGAACGGACCTTATAGGGGTACCCGTCTCCTCGGACCACCCACGCAGATACCCCAGTGTTTCTCAGTCTGTACTGACTCCCTGATTCGTGTTGTGTATTCATCGAACTACGACGACGATTCAGTGAAGTCAGCACAGACTGAGACACGCTGGGGTATCTACCGTCGGGTGGTCCGAGGGGGCAGGGACCCTAAGAGGTCCGTTCTTGTGACCTCACCCAACGGTAAAGGAAGAGGTCACGTACTTTCACTTTTCACTTTCACTTCGGTGAGTCAGTACAGACTGAGGATCACTGGGGTACCTGACATCGGATAGTCCGACGAGGCACTATATTGATAAGACTATAAAAGTTATAAAATAAAAAAAAGATGAATCTTTATGGAATTAAAGAATAAACTTTTTCCCTTCTACTCCGGACGGTATTTTATTAAATAAAAACAAACCGATCAAAATATATTAGTGTCAGCATCAGTAGTATAGTTACTATAATAGAAAGACAAAATATTTACCCGTCCGACTTTGAGACTCTAGTAAAGTCCCTTTTTAGATTCCAGTCAAACGATTACTCCCATCGTTATTTTGGATTGAAAAATAAAGATTTAAGAACGGAAAGTTAACACACAGTAGTACGGACTTAGTATCATGTACCGGATATGGTCAATCAGGATCTAATCAAGATATACAATTTCTTGAGTAAAGTAATTGTGGGATTTGGGTTTGACATCTCATATCCGTAACCATTCCCAATATTTTCATTCTTTTTGACGAACTCAATTTTTAGTATAAGTACGTAAAATGATAGTCAAACTTATCTTTACTCTACTACCTTCACTTAACAGAAGGAAAGTAAAACCCTCGTCAACCACAGAACTGATCCAATAGTGTATGGGACCAAAAGAAAACTGAAAAACATCTAAGTATGTAACGTTGAACTATATTATAGGTTCACTTAGTTAGTCCCAGGATACACTCTATTACGTAAAGAAATATTTCGACCAACAAATGAGTGTGTCTTGGACGTCTTCGTTCCCACTCTCTAAATATACTCCTAATAAAGGGTAAAAGAGAATAACCAGTTTCAAATAGGAAAATTTTCAAACTGGAAATAAAGAGATGTGAAAGTACAATATAAGTCAAGTCAAGTCAAGTCAAGTCAGCGAGTCAGCACATGCTGAGAAACGCTGAGGTACTTAGTGTCACACGGTCCGAAGGGACAGGTAGTGGTTGAGGGCCTCAAGTGAGTTTGAGTGCAGGTAGCTCAGCCACTACGGTAGGTCGGTTAGAGTAGGAGACAGCAGGGGAAGAGGAGGACGGGGGTCAGGGAGGGTCGTAGTCTCAGAAAAGGTTACTCAGTCAAGAAGTGTACTCCACCGGTTTCATGACCTCGAAGTCGAAGTCGCAGTAAGGGAGGTTTCTTTAGGGTCCCGACTAGAGGAAGTCTTACCTGACCAACCTAGAGGAACGTCAGGTTCCCTGAGAGTTCTCAGAAGATGTGGTGTCAAGTTTTCGTATTTAAGAAGCCGTGAGTCGAAAGAAGTGTCAGGTTGAGAGTGTAGATATGTACTGGTGACCTTTTTGGTATCGGAACCGACCTACCTGGAATCAGACGTTTCATTACAGAGACGAAAACTTATATGATAGATCCAACCAGTATTGAAAGGAAGGTTCCTCATTCGCAGAAAATTAAAGTACCGACTTTAGTGGTAGACGTCACTAAAAACTCGGGGGGTTTTATTTCAGACTGTGGCAAAGGTGACAAAGGGATAGATAAAGGGTACTTCACTACCCTGGTCTACGGTACTAGAATCAAAAGACTAACAACTCGAAATTCAGTCGAAAAAGTGAGAGGAGAAAGTGAAAGTAGTTCTCCGAAAAATCAAGGAGGAGTGAAAGACGGTATTCCCACCACAGCAGACGTACAATATAACCCAACCACGTTTACATTAAAACTAAAAATGTAACAACTGTAATCGGTAAACTATCACCTCATGATTAAGAATTATTTACACCAATACAATATGTAGTAAAATTACACATAAAGAGTGAAATTCACAAAACGATTACTGAATAATGAATATCAAATAAAAGATAGATAAAATCTGATTCCTTTACTACATTCTACTTTTCGTTTAAACTCATTAAAAGAATAAGTTCAAGTTTTATCCAGTATTTAGTCGTCTCTGTTGAGACTTGTAGTTGTTACGTAAACCGGGTCCTTGACGGTTACTTGTATGTTACGTCACCACCAACTTCTTCAAAACGTTTCCTCAATTATCGAAACTTCTACTCCTAACATCACCAACCGGTACCCTTCAACTTGTTACTGGTCCACTCTCGGCAGTAACTTCGACTAGGAGAATGTTGACGTACTCTTTAACGGGTTCTTGAGTTGTAGTTAAGTGGTCGAGTCACCGACCTGACTCTTCATGATTTTACACAATCTACGAGTCAGTACAGGTCAAGAAACATTGAGGTATCTGAAGTCAGATGGTCCGAGGAGACAGGTACCTTAAGTGGTCCGTTCTTACGACCTACCTAACGGTAAGGCAAGAGGTCCCCTAGAAGGCTTCACCCCTAGTTTACGTCCGGAGGACGTAACGTCCGTCTAAGAAATAGTAGATTCGTGAAGGGTTTCGGTTTGAACGTGGTTTTTTTCTGGTACCAGTGAAAAACCACCAGACGACGATCAGATTAGGTGATGTCAAAAGACTTAGGACCACTTTGGTAACGTAGACTCTTCATACGAGTCGTTTACCTACTCTACGTGGTTTTTGACGTTGTGGAAGTCGGTAGAAACCAGTTGTCTTTCCCGGGTCAAGAAGAGACACTGTTATACAGTGTGTTGGTTACGAAATATTCAACTTTCTTAACCCAATGTTTGAAAACGCAGTAGATGGTATAAGTGGATTAGAGAGTGGCTGACTGATGATGAAGAAGTTTGTAGAGTTGTTGAAAAACGTCCCTTTAGTAAAGGTTTTGGTCGTCCTCCGACTTTTACGAAAGGTTCTCAAACAGTTTAGGACTTAGTATCTGAAAATACGATATCCTCATACGTTTGAATAAAAAACAACCTTTTTTACACAACTAACCTTACTAAGGATAAAATTAATTATGTCTACATAAACTCGCATCAATATTTCTAAATTTAAAGTGTCAGACTTTGGGTTAACGAAAACGTGGTTGGATTATCATAGACCGAAGAAAGTCCTCGAGGAACGTTCGGTGTGAAAGTGTCCCGGTCAGTTTACTCACATGTCTCGGACCTGGTTTCATCTTGACTCCCTTATGTACAACAACAACAAGTCAGTGATTCAGTACAGACTAAGAAACCGTGGGGTACTTGACGTCGTGTGGTCCGAAGGACAGGAAGTGATATAGGACCTCAAACGAGTGTCAGTATAGGTAACACGATAGGTTGGTATAGTGGTAGTATAGGTAGTATAGGTACGATAGGTTGGTATAGTGGGAGACAGCGGGGGAAGAGGAGGACGGAAGTCAGAAAGGGTCGTAGTCCCAGAAAAGGTTACTTGACTGAAAAGTGTAGTCCAATGGCTTCATAACATCGAAGTCGATGTCGTAGTTAGGAAGGTCAGGTTGGGTCAGGATGTCCCAACTAAAGGAATCTTAATTGACCAAACTAGAGGAACGACAGGTTCCCTGAGAGTTCTCAGAAGAAATCGTGGTGTTAAGTTTTCGTAATTAAGAAGTCGTGAGTCGATGGAAGAAAAAATTTTTTAAATTCAATAAGCAAAAGTAAAGTTCCTATTAACGAAATGTCATGCCACAACCAAAGATGGTTTGTAGTGGTACTTAGTCGGTATCCAAACGGGAACAAGAGAGGGTGAACTTGTAGGGAGGGTGGAGGCAGGGGTAGGATGGAGACATTCAACAATGGCTCGGGGCAAACCTAAGGGACTCAGTATCTCGTTTAAACGTAGAATAAAATGTAAACCATTATATATAAAGGTACAAAGGGAGAGGTATGTGGGGTGGGAAAGGAAGGACGGGTGGGTCAGTACAGGTATTTAGACAAGAGATACAGACACAGAGGTTACGACGAGACATTTATCCAAGTAGTCATGGCAGAAAGATCTAAGGTATATCTACGTATATACCTTATACTATCATATACTATACCATAAACAAAAAGAGAAATATTGAATGAAGTGAGACATATTATCCGAGATCTAAAGAGATGGAGTAATCTTACCTGAGTTTACTTAAGAAAAAATACCGACTCATTATTAGGTACACATGTATATATATATATGTGTATATATATACGTATATGGTGTCGAAGAAATAGACAAGTAGACAACTACCTGTAGATCCAACGAAGGTACAGGATCGATAACATTTATCTCGACGTATCTTGTAACCGTATGTACACAGAAAAAGTTAAAACCAATGAAGTACTTCCTATATACGGAGTATCATTTACTCAGAATATATCAATACCACCTAATATAGAAAGAATATAAACTTCTCCGATAACTAAAAAGATACGACGAGAGTTTAGGTTGTTAGTATATCATATAAATAACAAGATTGTCACACGAATAAGTAGTACAAAACACTTTCCACAATACGATTTAAAAAATCCATATAATAGATTAAAGTAATAGTAAACCAATAGAATACTTTACACAAGACAATAAGAATAAATCTATCTGTACAACTCAGAATCAATATCGACTATCCTCCATCCTAACCTTAAGTTCCAGTCTACGACAATAAATCAACGAGTCAGCACAGGTGGAGAAACGTTGGGGTACCTGACGTCGTACGGTCCGAAGTGACAGGTAGTGGTAGAGGGTCTTGAACGAGTTTGAGTACAGGTAACTCAGTCGCTATGGTAGGTTGGTAGAACAGGAGACAGTAGTGGGAAAGGAGGACAGAAGTCAGAAAGGGTCGAGGTCCCAGAAAAGATTACTCAGCTGAGAAGCATAGTCCACAGGGTTCCTAACCTCGAAGTCGTAGTCGTAGTCAAGTAGGTTACTGATAAGTCCTGACTAAAGGAAATCCTAACTGACCAAACTAAAGGAACGTCAGGTTCCCTGAGAGTTCTCAGAAGAGGTTGTGGTGTCGATTTTTCGTAGTTTAGGAACCACGAGTCGAAAGAAATACCAGGTCGAGAGTGTAGGTATGTACTGATCACCTTTTTGGTATCGAAACTGATATGTCTGGAAAAACCCGTTTAAGTCTACATTATTGGGATTAAAATTTAGCTTTAGATTGGTGGGATAGTGGTAAGAGATCGGTGTCAGACCCTTCATTATCCATGAGTAATTTATAAATAAACAACTCATGAATTATACACGGTCATAAGATCTACTGATCCATATAGATACACGCTTTGTACTAAAAAGGACAGAAAGACCATAAATAGAAGATCGACGAAGATAGAAGACTCATATTTAGAAGTAGAATGTGTTACGAAAGAGTCAGGAACCAAAAGAGAGATGGTAAATAAAGGGTGTGTATTGTTTCTTACAGAACTTCCGTACCCGAAACAGAAAATAGAGACAAGAGTCACTGAGTGTATCGTAACCAACATATTATCTACGAATCATTATAAACACCTTATTTACCTACCTCAAATGGGGAAGAGTGAACAGTGAAAATAAATTTACCAGGGTAAAAATGACAAAGGACTATCTACTTTTAATCTCACATACGATTTAACTTGTGTCTAACCTTCACAGTGATTTTAAAATCCACTTTAAAACTTTTAAATATGTAAATAAATAACTAACTAATCATGTATATTTGTAAATTTATATTCCTTTCGTAAGTTTTTATTCTTTGGTACAGATGATATTACAGTGAAAATTTTAATAAAAGTAACTGGTCATATTGTCCTCTCAAGTGTCTGAGACCGTAAAATTACAAGTCAGACAAATTATTTCTGAACCAATTAGAATAAGACTGACGATTGTAAGTAGGAAATTTGACGAGGGAAATTTCTGACAGAGACTATCATAGTCAATAGAGGAGAAATTTCAGAATTTCCAAAAATAAAAAGTAAATTAAATAATAGAAAAGGTAGAACTAAATTGAGATGTAAAGATGGGGAGAAGGACAGGTCGATGTATTTCGATCAGGAGTACGGGTGTTCCTGGTGGAATTAAACATGTGCATATAAGTTTTCGTCTCTGTAATGAAACGACTGATTCCAGGCAGATCAGTTCCGATACCAAAAAGGACACCGGTACATACCTACACTTTCAACCTGACACTTCTCCCGACTCACGGCTTCTTAACTACGAAAACTTGACACCACAACCTCTTCTGAGAACTCTCAGGGAACCCGACGTTCCTCTAGGTTGGTCAGGTAAGACTTCCTCTAGTCGGGACCCTACAGAAACCTTCCTTACTACGATTTCGACTTTGAGGTCATAAAACCGGTGGAGTACGCTTCTCAACTGAGTAACCTTTTCTGAGACTACGACGCTCCCTAACCTCCGTCCTCCTCTTCCCCTGTTGGCTCCTACTCTACCGACCTACCGTAGTGACTGAGCTACCTACACTCAGACTCACTTGAGGCCCTCAACCACTACCTGTCCCTCGGGACCGCACGACGTTCAGTACCCCAGTGTTTCTCAGCCTGTGCTGACTCGCTGACTTGACTTGACTTTCGAGAAGAGACAGAACAGGGAATTAACGATTTCTTATGATGAGTAGGAAACTCTATGTCGTGTTTACGGTCGGTGAAAAATCTCGGAAAAATTTAGAACGGAATAGGGTAATCAAAAAGATAACAATATAAATAAGAAGACAATCGTAAACAAATAGAGTGGGGAAAGGACAGGACTCAACTTGTCAGAAGAGAACCTGACTATTTGAATAGTTTCCCTCCAAGAAGTTAATAACCGTGTGCTATTTATAAAAATGGGACCTTATTTATACAACACCCACAAAACAACAACAACTTATGAATAAGAACTAACTCCCTGTCTTTGATAAGTGAAATTTCAGAGTTTACGGATGATAAGTGAACTGTCTAAATTATATATCTCCAGACATATAAAGTCCATGAAACACGAAATTCTTCTTTTAAAGACGGTCAGTGGAACTTCAGAAAACTTTCCCACTAAATTTTTCGTTAAAAAAATCAAGGTTTTTTAAGTCAAAGGGAGAGGAAATCGGAATAAAAGGGGAAAACATCAAATAATTTTTAAGGACAACTCGAAATGAAGGCACGAAAAAGAACGGAGATAAGCTTCAGAGGAAATCCTTTGTCTACTGATATATTTTAGAACTTTTCTTAATTCGATCGTACCTTCCTTGAAGGGGGTACCCAAGTAACACAAAGTCCGGGTGAGTCTTCGTGAACTCTTTCTTAAGATGTAGAACCCACAAAGGTCTATTCCATACTAGGTAGAGGGGACTGTATAGAGGTCACAAGTGTTGGAACGGACTTTAATCTTGAAGTCATACCTAGATTCTACTTTACAGAATGTCTTCTCGTTTCCAAAAATCGGACAAAGAAAAAAGAAAAAAAAGTTTGATTCGTAATTGATGAAGGGATGTCATTAAAAAAAGGGGGATCCGATAGGTTAAATGAATCAAAAGAAGGTTTGACAAATATTAGGTATGTAAGTCTAATTAGACCTCATGGATCATACACAATACACAATCATACGGATATAAATATTGAAAAGTATCGTCCTTTTTCATTTATAAGAATTTGTGAAACCTTTAAATTCCTCTTTGTCAGGAATTACAAATGATTATTAATCGTACATGTAATTTTAGATTTATTCACAATATTAAATTCTTTAATATTTAAATTTTCATATTATGTTATCACGAAGAGTGACTCCTCCACTTTTCGATGTCAAATGTTAATAACTCGTATACGACCAATGACACCCCTACTGAGGACCATAGTAAAGAAACTAAGGAATCTTTGATAGTCTAAAGGGGGTGAATTGTCCCCTTCTTTAATTCCTTTTCCCTCCAATTCATTAAACAAGTTCCAATGTATATGATACATTGTCTTAATCTTAAACTTGGATGTGACAAATAAAGATTTCGGAATGGACTAGGAGAATTAATATTCTAATTATTGAAATACTTAGTTTCAATACCCCGAAAGAAATTTTCCTTTACACTGAAAATTAAACTCTAATACAGAGGACTAAAAAATTTTTATGGAAAACACTACTTATTATGACGTAGAGACAACGAATAATGGAAGAACTGGAACTCGTTGAAAGTATAAATAGACACGGAGATAAAGAAAGAAAGACATTTCTCCTAATTTTTGTAGTTACTTCTATAATTTAGAATATTATAAAAATATAGACATGTTTTACGATCAACGTTATAATTGAGTAAAATACAAGAACCAATGGTTCTTAAACTGGGTCAAAAATTTATAGGATATTTAAGTATCGTTTTATAATTCTCTCTGCTGACATCATCCTCTCCCGTGTCCGTACTACTCGAACGATATAGGAGTCCGTAAAAGAAAAAACTCGGTGTCACTAAAGTTTCATCTTACACATAAAGACATAGTCTTCGAGATCCCGACTGGAACTCCTACAGTTCTATAAATCAATTTCATTATAGTACGATATTAGGATAAAGACAAGTTAAAAATCATTTACCGTGTAAACATATATAGAAAACTTTACAGAATTCTTCCTAATAAAAAATTTGAAATTTATTTAGATTTTAACACAAAATTTCTATAATATTGGTGTAACTGTTATTTTAATAACGGTGTAAATAAACGGGAGGTTTTCAACTATAGAATTTTTTTTATTAGTCATTAAAAAGAACAAAATACTATTATATACACATACATAAAAAAAAATGGGATTCAGATCTAAAAAGAGAAGATCAAAACAATGAAGATAGGGTCAAATAAAACAACTAACAAAATATGGTAAACTAGTAATTTACGACAATAAATACGTAGAGGATACCTAATCTCAAAGGTGTGTAACTCTCAACATCGACTTACCATAGAAATTCTCCATTTTTAGTAAAAAGAGTATCTTAAATCTCATACTCTCTCAAACGTATGTTTAGAGAATAATCTCGATATCTGACTCCAAAAGAAGACGACGAAAAAGAAAACGGATCTAGTCATAAATTTCATAAAACTTTATCAACCGACTACAATCCCTCCTAAGTATCTTTTTAGACCTTATAAAAAGTAAGAACTTATTAATGAACTAAACCGTTTAGAAAACATTGTCATGACGACGACGATTCAGTGTAGTCTACACAGGCTGAGACACACTGGGGTACCTGACATCGGATGGTCCGAGGAGACAGGTACCCTAAGAGGTCCGTTCTTATGACCTCACCCAACGGTGACGGAAGAGGTAGTATTGTTATCCGATCTCGAAAATTTGTCTACGACAGTGAAAAGGGACCCAAAACAGGAGAGGTAGAGTTAACTCGAGGAAAGATGAAAGACGAGGAGGTATGAGACTCCGATCGGAGTAACCAATGAGAAACTAGTAGTACGACAAGAAACCCAAAGAATACGCCCTCGTAAAGAAGTATAAATACGATGAACGGACCGAGGACAGTCATTAAGTCAAACGTAGGAGACCCCATTTCTGACGGTCACTATGACCTCAATGTAGTAAAGTAATTTTCAATTAAACAAAGTTCATTATCTCATTTATATTAAACGTAAAAGTATTTTGGTACCCCTACACGTGAGTGTCCGCCCGTACACATAACATATACAACTCATATATATCTGTTATGTTTTCCCCCAGTATAAACTTTATAAGGTGAGTGTGGATGGTATGGGTATCCGAAACGTGAGGTGACTAGTCTAAGACACGACATATAGAAGGACAGAAACTTCATTTACACTCGCACCACCCCGATCCTTGAATTCCAGGGACGAGCGAGGTCGGGTGACCTTAGGTTGGGGACCACGTCCCCTTCCCCGGGACACTTTTATGGTAGAGGTACGGTAGACATCGACATACTTATAAAGAAATATGTTTCTCTACAAAACACCTTGTGACTAAACGTTGAATAAAGGGATTCGGTAGATAGAACCCTGTAGAAAAGTATAAACCATGTAAAGTAAGATGGAGCAAGAAGTATTACTTAGAGTACATTAAACAACAAACACACAAGGTGTCAATTAAACTGGTCGGAGAGAACAACTTGTCCAACCATAAAAGATACCAAACCATAAAATTTATTACGGTATTACTAATGGATATGTAATGTGACATGTACATCTACAAAAACGAACGAAGGAACACACTATATAAGTTACCCATTTAAAGATCTTTACCTTAATGAATCAACTTCTGACACTAGATCTTTAAAAATATCGATGGATTACGGTTTATCAATAGATTAAATATAAAACAATTTCTCATAAATCTTTACAGAAAAAGGACGTGGACGTGAGACAGACGTGTCTGATAGTGTAAAATGCCCAGAAATTCACCTTTTACCTTAAAACTTTAAATCTTAAGTTAAACTCACAGAAAAGTTACACAAACGACCGGTAAACATAAAGACACTTGAGGACCAAAACAAATAAAAATTAAATTATAAATATTGAAACTGTAAAACTTCAATAAAACTAAAATTTCCAGGTTAAAAATTTGAATCTAAGGTTATAGAATTATCCATTCGGTAACGAAAGAAAGAGAAAGTGTAAAGAAAGAACTTTACAGGAAAATAACACACAATTAAAGAAATATACAAGTTCTGGCAAAGTTCTTGGATCAAAACAGGGTGACTAGATAAAGTTTAATAAATTTAATGGGTTCAAAATATCTGTATCAAAGTATATGGGTAATTTTACTACTTATACATTATTGATACCCAATATATCTACAAAATTATGAGATTTTTAAAATATCAAAATTCTTTTTTTGGAAATAAAACAAATTTACCGTAAAGAAACAATATCAATCTTATTACGTTCCTTTTTTCTTTTATCTTTACGATGGTTTTCTTAGTAGTGACTATAATTCTCTTGTAGTAAAAACTATAAAAATACACGAATATATATCCATTCGATATATATAACTCCGAAGGGAACATCGAGTCAGTCATTTCTTAGACGGACGTCACATCCTCTGGACCCAAGTTAGGAACCCAACCCTTCTGGGGGACCTCTTCCTTTACCGTTGGGTGAGGTCATAGGAACGGACCTTTTAGGGTGCCTGTCTTCTCGGACCACCCGACGTCAAGTACCCCAACGTTTCTCAACCCGTGCTGACTCACTGATTGTGACTGAATATATATCCATTCTCCCATCTTTTCATCGAACTATCTTTATTATATTACTTTGTACTCCTTTTATTTATACAATTTAAAATTTGTTTGAAGACTTTGTTTTACTTTCTTTACTGAATTTAGATGTGTATTGAAAGAAATTTAACAGGTAGATTCAAACACTTCTCTAATTTTAATATTACTACTGTCAGAACTTAAAATAAGGCACAACCTCAGACTGGTGGGAAAGGAAATAAGGTAGAGGGAAAGTGAATAGACAACAAAAATTATTTAGTTTAAAAGTGGGTAGGTAACTCCAAGAAAAGAACAATAGTGTACGTGTATTAATGTGTTAACAGATCGGAACCGAGATATAAATTTCTGAACCCCGAGTCGGTTTACCGATGTTACTGATAGGCAAACAGACCACACATAAATCAGAAAATTAACGGATTTATAATACTTTTCACTAAAAAAAAGTTCTTACTAAGTAATCACAGTATCTGAATTTTAATAAAAATTTAAACGTTATAAATTTCTTAAGAAATTCAAACTCATCCGTACACAGAGTATATTATGGGAATCTTATGATGAAAAGAAAGAGTCTTACCACACCCGAACCGAAACAATAGAAACCCAGAAATGACACTACAAGGAAATGGTTTTTTATACAGTGGTAGGGGGAATGTAAAAACATGGTCAACAGGAATCTTAATGTAAGAAAGAGATTATTACTCACTACAACTCATAGAAAAGTACACAAACAATCGGTAGGTATACAGAAGAAACCTTTTTACAGATAAATCAAGAAACCGGGTAAAAAACTAACCCAGCAAATAAAAAGACCTTGACTCAACGTATTCAACGAACATATAAAAACTCTAATCAACAAACAGTCAACAAAGCAAACGATAATAAAAGAGGGTAAGTCTGCCGACAGAAAAGTGGAACGAATATAAAAGGAAACAACACGTCTTCGAAAATTAAAATTAATCTAGGGTAAACAAATAAAAACGAAAATAAAGGTAGTGAGTAATAATCTCTTTACGTTTAGTTTTGGTGTCACTCCATGGTGAAGTGTGGTCAATCTTACAGACGCTAGGTTTTTAGACGTTCGTTATTTACGACCTCTCCCACACCTCTTTTCCCTTGGGAGGATGTGACAACCACCCTTACGTTTGATCATGTTGGTGATACCTTTTGTCACACCTCTAGGGAATTTTTTAACGTTTATCTTGACGGTATACTGGGTCGTTAGGGTGAAGACCCGTATGTGTGACTCCTTTGTTCTTAACTTTCTCTGTGTACATGAGGTTACAAGTCGCGTCGTGACAAATATTATCGGTCCTGTACCCTTGTTGGATCTACAGGTAGTCGTCTACTTACCTATTCTTTCGACACCATGTATATGTGTTACCTCATAATGAGTCGGTAATTTTTCTTATGTAAACTTAGTCAAGACTACTCTACCTACTTTGACCTCGGATAATGTGTCTCACTTCATTCGGTCTTTCTTTTTGTGGTTATGTCATATGATTGTGTATATATACCTTAAATCTTTCTACCGTTACTGCTGGGACATACGTTCTGTCCTTTTCTCTGTGTCTACACATATTACCTGAAAACCTGAGTCTCCCTCTCCCTCTCCCACCCTACTAAACCCTCTTACCGTAACTTTGCACATATGATAGTACATTCTTAGCTTAGCGGTCGGATACAGACTGCGTCCTATGTCGTACGAACCCCCCACGTNTACCGTTACTACTGGGACATACGTTCTGTCGTTTTTTCTGTGTCTACACATATCGCCTGAAAACCTGAGTCTCCCTCTCCCTCTCCCACCCTACTAAACCCTCTTACCGTAACTTTGCACATATGATAGTACATTCTTAGCTTAGCGGTCAGATACAGACTGCGTCCTATGTCGTACGAACCCCGACCACGTACCCCTACTGGGTCTCCCTACAATACCCGTCCCTCCACCCTCCCCCCCAAGTACAAACCCTAACGTACATGTGGGAACCACCTAAGTACAGTCACATACCGTTTTGGTTATGTCATAACATTTCATTTTATTTCATTTTTAATTTTAATTTTTTGTTTTTCTTAATGTAAGAAAGAGGAAACTTAAAGTTATCAAATTTGATCCACTACGAGACACACGTACACACACACACAAACGAAAGGTTTAAAAAGAATTTCGTGTCATACAAGAAAAATTGTACGTATAAATTAAGATATTCTTTATAACATGGTTAAATATACTAAATATAAGTAAAATAAAAACAAGAAGTCTCAGTGGTCAATAGGAATAAAACTAGTATAAACAAGTAAAACGTAGCTAATTGAAATATAAGCTATTTCCTGACTTTACCATACTTGGATTGTCTTCGTCTTCTATAATTCTTCTCCACCGTTCTTATGTGTCTTCTTGATATGTCTTTTCTAGAAGCGTTGGGTCTATTAGTGTTACCACACTAGTGAGTGGATCTCGGTCTGTAGGACCTTACACTTCAGTTTACCCGGAATCTTTCGTAGTGATGCTTGTTTCGATCACCTCCACTACCTTAAGGTCAACTCGATAAAGTTTAGGACTTTCTACTACGACACTTTCACGACGTGAGTTATACGGTCGTTTAAACCTTTTGAGTCGTTACCGGTGTCCTGACCTTTTCCAGGCAAAAGTAAGGTTAGGGTTTCTTTCCGTTACGGTTTCTTACGAGTTTGATGTCGTGTTAACGTGAGTAGAGTGTACGATCATTTCATTACCAGTTTTAAGAGGTTCGGTCCGAAGTCGTTATGCATTTGGCACTTGAAGGTCTACAAGTTCGACCAAAATCTTTTCCGTCTCCTTCGTCTCTAGTTTAACGGTTGTAGACGACCTAGTTACTTCTTCGTTCTCTCAAGGTCTTTTTGTAGATAAAGACGAAATCACTGATACGGTTTCGGAAACTGACACACCTAGTGTTATTTGACACCTTTTAAGACTTTCTCTACCCTTATGGTCCGGTGGACTGGACGGAGATCTCTTTGGATATACGTCTAGTCCTTTGTTGTCAATCTTGACCTGTACCTTGTTGTCTGACAAAGGTTTATCCTTTTCCTCATGCAGTTACGACATATAACAGTGGGACGAATAAATTGAAGATACGTCTCATGTAGTACTCTTTGCGACCCGACCTTCTTCGTGTTCGACCCTAGTTCTAACGGCCCTCTTTATGGTTATTGGAGTCTATACGTCTACTGTGGTGGGAATACCGTCTTTCACTTCTCCTTGATTTTTCGGAGAACTACTTTCACTTTCTCCTCTCACTTTTTCAACCGAATTTCGAGTTGTAAGTCTTTTGCTTCTAGTACCGTAGGCCAGGGTAGTGAAGTACCCTTTTATCTACCCCTTTGTCACCTTTGTCACAGTCTGAAATCAAAAAACCCGAGGTTTTAGTGACGTCTACCACTAACATCGGTACCTTAATTTTCTACGAATGAAGAACCTTCCTTTAAATACTGGTTGGATCTATCGTATAAGTTTTCGTCTCTGTAATGAAACGGCTGATTCCAGGTAGATCAGTTCCGATACCAAAAAGGACACCAGTACATACCTACACTCTCAACCTGACACTTCTTTCGACTCGTGGCTTCTTAACTGCGAAAACTTGACACTACAACCTTTTCTGAGAACTCTCAGGGAACCTGACGTTCCTCTAGGTAGGTCAGGTAAGACTTCCTCTAGTTAGGACCCTAAAGAAACCGCCCTTACTACGACTTTGACTTTGAGGTTATGAAACCGGTGGAGTAATCTTCTCAACTGAGTAACCTTTTCTGAGACTACTAGGACCCTCCCTAACCCCCGTCCTCCTCTTCCCCTGTTGTCTCCTGCTCTACCGACCTACCGTAGTGACTGAGCTACCTGCACTCAGGCTCACTTGAGGCCCTCAACCACTACCTGTCCCTCGGGACCACACGACGCTAAGGGACCCCAACGTTTCTCAGCCTGTGCTAACTCGCTGACTTGACTTGACTTGAAATATAAGTTAAACAGAAAAAAACAAAAATAACTAAAGCAGCCATTAGTTCGGAAAAAATTTTAAAATTAATAAATAAATATAAAGCAACTCGACCCAGAAAAGTAACGACACACACTTGAAAGAGATCAACGTCACGCACCCCAAGAGAAACGACACCGGAGAGAACAACGTCTTGTCCCAAATTACCGTACTCTCGAGTCATCAACACCGAGCACCCGACATCTCATGACCGAGTCATCAACACCTCGTGCCCGAATTAACGAGATACAGTATACCTTGACAGGACCTGATCCCTAGCTTGAGTACAAGGGACGTACCCGTCCGTCTAAGGATAGGAGATATGGTGGTCCCTTCAGGCGAAACAGAAAAACAGGATTAGTATAGTTCAAGGTTAACAAGTAAATGGATAAAGAAACAACAACAACAACAACGTACATGTGAATCAAGGAACGGTCAAGATTAAATAATAAAAAGATTACTATATAAAACAATGAAAAAAATAAAGGAACCCAGACATCAAAGTAATATGAAGAGTAAGATAGTAAGATAGTATAATTATATTAGAGAGTCGAAGATAATACTAACTTAAGTAAAAATAAATTCAACTTCATGTCACACTTCGCCCGAAGGGATCACCGAGTCACCATTTCTTAGACGGACGTCCTCTACGTCTAAGTTAGGGAACCAACCCTTCTAGGGAACCTCTTCCTTTACCGTTGGTTGCGGTCATAAGAACGGACCCTTTAAGGAACCTGTCTCCTCGGACCGTTCGATGTCAGATACCCCAGCGTTTTCTCAGTCTGCACTGAATCGTTGATTCGTTGTTGTCCCACTTTGTAAACATATTTCTAAGAAAAAGACAAGTGGAGTCAACTCCACAAGAAGTAATCAATCGAAGACTGTAAGACGCATAAAGGAAATATGGAGACAAACCTAAGTACTGACAGCAAAACCCTGAAAATAACAAATGGGGGGTCCCACACCGTTTCGCGTCCCTTCAAATACCCGTAACCAGTCAAGTAATGTGTGAAGACTTTGAAAGTGAGGACTGTCTCTTATGGGCGGTGTACGAAGTGAAGAGATCAAAACGGTCAAAACAAGATGAAACGAAGAGGGGCCTGAACCCCATTAGTCACGTTCCCTATTATACAAAAACCACATGGTCAGGATTGGCACCCGAGACCCCCAGACCCTCTCCCAGTTCTCGTCGGTACATAATAAGAACTAGGACGAACCTTTCCTTAGAAACCAAAGAAGAGTACCGGCGAACTAAAGTATCAAACTCCACTACTTACAAGAAAAGTACCAATCAAAGACATCCCGTCCTGATCCGTTTGATATTGGGTATCCGGTTTAAACCGGGACGATGGACAAAAACATTTATTTCACAATAACCTTGTGTCGGTGTGGGTAAGTAAATGTATAACAGACACCGGTTAAAGTAGGAAGTCTCTGTGTCAACTCACTAATGCTGTCTTTGGTCTACCGATCGTTTCGGATTTTATAAAGGATAGACGGGAAATTGTCCTTCTCATATGTTCTGGACGACATCCCATTAAAATAAAAAGAACGACCAAAAATTGATATAAAAGAAAGTCACAAAATCTTTAATATCTACATCCTTACGAGGAAGTAATATGACAGAACTGCATCTTCAACGATATTACGACTAAAATTTTATAAGTACCTTATTGTATTGATAGTACAAAATATGGCATTACGAACTTTAATGTTTTTCTTTCAATCAACCTAATCAAGTCAAATAAACTATATTCTTACTATAGAATGGTCCATTGAAGATCGTTATTTATTTTAATAAGTGTAGTAAGGAGAAATTACTATAGAGGGGGGTGGGGTTTACTCTCATTTTGTCTATAAATTAATGTCGTCGAAAAGACATTCTAATAAACTAAAATGTTAAAGGAAAGAAAACATGAAAAAGTTTCCATATTCGCCAAATTGGTCTGAAACTCGTCGTAACCTCTCTTACTTCCACCATAACTATCCAAAAGGTCTCCAATACTTAGTAAACCGCAGGTGTCTACACGACTACCACCAAATATGACGTTTCTTACCCGGGGTCCTCGACTTCCTCAAAAAGAATGACCTCTGAAGTCATTCATAAAATCTTGGTAATTTCAGTCAACATCGTAAAGTAAATAAATGAATTTTGTATCTACAATATATAAATTGAAAATACTTATAATAACTAATGTTTATAAGATGAAAAGTCTATCTCGGGCAACTCAAAGAACTCAGAAACGGAAATACACGATTTTCATAAAGACTAAACTACACTATGTACATAAAAATTTTTGAAATATAAGATATATGGTTCACGGTCTTTATTGTCTCAAACACTCTTTTTAATACAATCCGTCTGATGAGGGTTAAATAAGTTGGAACAATCGTTCGAGACTGTTTTGGTTATGGTTAAATCCATTTTTAAAACCAAATCCGAATCAGAGGTGATCGTGAACGAGGACCAACAAACCGTAGTATCAAGAACGTAGGAGATTAGAAAAAAACTCTGGAGTCATTTACATTTGTAGATTTAATCTCCCAATTGAAGAAGTAGTCAGTTAAAAAACAAAAAAGGGAAAGGAAAGAAAAAAAATTATTGTGTCACCCTTTATAGAAGAGTCGGAATAATAGACGTGACAATTAAAGTGATCTGTTAATTCACATCATCAAGATGTTCAGTCCGAAGATCGAATGTCAAATCATCTTCGGAACATTCATGTATTGATTATATGTTAGACGAGTCAAAATAAGATATTCATATTTATTTAATGACATTATCACTGTCCCCTTCTTCGAGTCAAAACTTTGATCTTATTGACCTTTTGATTCGGAACCGTTTTACAAGTATTATGTTCCTTTCCTTTATAGTTTATTATTATTAGGAAATCGTGGTATCCTATCATAATAGAAGTTTCAAACTAAAAGGACCTGAGTCTCCAGACATACGACAGGACAACACCTTTCTAGTTTTGATATCTGTCTTTTGACTTAACAGTCCCAAACCCCCATCCTCCACACTCAACTGTTCAACTATTCTTTGTATTCCCCTGTAAAAAAACCCATTACCTTTGTAAAATACAACACTAAAACAACCAAAGTATTAACATATGTAAACGGTCTTAAATATCTTCGTACGTATATTTTCCCACTCAAAATGACACACGTAATGGAATTCATTGGACTGAAATTTTTTTAAAAACAAAAATAAATATATCAGATTCCGTCGTGACGGGTTATCTTTATATTCCTCGTAGTAAATATATTAAATTTTTTAAAGTACCATTATAATTTTTTTATTTCCCCTTTTGTCACTTAAAATTATTACTATCCAAAAATTTTAAATTGGGGTATATAGTTTTATATAAAATTGTACATTAGTTATATTTTAAACAATCACTCCATAAAAGTAAGAAAACATAACGAAGAAGATTTAGACCACCCATAAAAAGGCAACCTTTATGAACTAGATATAAATCTGAATTACGTCAAACGGCAAATTTCACGTATGGGTTTAAAAAGGTTTATTACAATTTTCAAGATCGTTGAGTTGACTCACCATCAAAATTTAAAATGCAAATTATTTCATTAATTTTAATTTATTTTGAAATTTAAATAAAAGAGCCAATATGACTCAAGTAAAATTCGTGAGTCATCGGTGGAAACAAATCACCGAGATAATAACTTTTCTTGTCCAGTTTCCAGTTTATATTCAATAAGAAACACATCAACGGTTTTACTCTACTCCAGTAAAAGGACACAAAGATCTCTTCAATCACTTTTGAAATCCCTCACAAAATTCTTTCTAGTACACTAGACGACTAAGTCTAATTGTACCGGACCACTAATAATACTTTATATAAAACTTCGATAGTCAGAAAAGTGAATTTAACAATTTTAACAATATTAAAAAAGAACATATATTTGTACTGATAAAGGGGTAGAAGAGACTCACTGACGTAACTGACGATCGAAAAACAATTATCTAAACAAAACATAGTTGGAGATTAGTTCCACGAAACCCCGTAATATAAAATAATAAAAAAAAAAAACGACGGTAAATAACTCTTCATAACGAACTCTGATAAATTCAATCTAAAAATACATGTATATGGTTTTTTTTTTTCATGATATTCTTAGAGTCAATTTTGAACCATGAACGCAAACCATTGGAGAGGGTGTATAAATACTAACTTAGGTCATTTATCCAAAATCTCTATATCTTTATACCCTTTGATATACTTTGATATAAACCATCGATATCTCGACACGTAACATTTAGGTCAACTCGGTACATATACAAACCTTTAACATAAATTTTAAAAATTCCTAATCCTAAATTACGAATTTATAATTTTCATATTATTAAATATATCAGAAAACATTTCTCTTGTGATTTTTAATAGATCAAGGA
Source organism: Capra ibex (assembly GCA_006410555.1). Lineage (NCBI taxonomy): Eukaryota > Metazoa > Chordata > Mammalia > Artiodactyla > Bovidae > Capra > Capra ibex. Next base: position 23,085,637 of record SJYO01020080.1, on the reverse strand, counting down.
TAAAATCACATCTTATCGAATTGAAATTTTTTAGATTAAACTAAAAACTTTTAAGATGAGAAACACTTCTATACAGTGTATTAAATTTTAGAGAGGAACAAGAACTTTATTGTGAGACAGTTCAAAAAAGTTAGTTCGTCATAAATAAATCATAGATTCCCATCCTTCTTATAGTCTAAATTAGACACCTGGAAATAAAAATGGTCTCTCCATCCTTACAGATTATATTTACTTTGACACTATCTTCCATCCTTCATACTATCTTATATCAATTGACAATTTTATTAATTGTTCGCCATATAACCCTTTTAAATTTACAGATTATATAAATGAATAGATCTGCTTCCACAAAAAAAAAAAAAAAACCAGTACACATACCAGAGTCTTTCACTTTTACAATTAACAAGTCAGTACGGGTTGAGAAACCCAGGGGTATGCCCCTCCGGACAGCACGACGATAAGTACCCCAGCGTTTCTCAGTCTGTGCTGACTCGATGCCTTGACTTGACTTGACTTGACTTGACTTGACCTGATATTGGAGACAGGTACATTAAGAGATCCGTTCCTAATACCTCACCCATAGAGGTCATAGATCGTAGAAGAGGTCCCCTGGAAGGATTGGGTCCCTAGTTTGGTATCAGAGTCTAAGAAATGACAGACTCGGTGGTCCCTAGAAATGACAGACTCGGTGGTCCCTAAGAAATGACAGACTCGGGAGTCCTAGAGGAATATAAACCATAGAGAGTTGAAAAGAGTGACTTCTCGAAACCGAATTTTTATTTATTTTCGTTGAAAGTTTAACTGTCATCCCGGTTTTAAGATCTAATTATTACGTAAATTTTTATCACACAGAAACTTTCTCTTACAATGTGGACTCATATTTAAATTATACTGAAACATATTATGTCTTAAAACTACTATGACTGTCACATCCACTTTTATATGTAATGACTTGATTTGTACAGAAAAATTTTTTGTGTTAATTCCTTAAGAGATAAAATAAAAAGGGAATAAATGTATTTTTAGATAAAAAAGTACACAGTCTCAACTGATTCTTCTTTCAATAAAAAGAAACAATTACAAAAAGAGTCGTAGTTTTTACACAAACTAAAATATCATTCAGAAGGTTACATATTTGCATGATTTGACTTCACTTTTATATTAAACACAATTAATCGATTTTTTAATATCAACTAAAAAATTTTAATCTTTTACGTTTACTTCAATTAATTTTAATAAGATCCACGAAACCATTACTATAATTTTACAAAAATTTTCGTAAATTGACATAAGTATATTGAAATATAAATAGTCGATTCAACTTTGTCGTCATTTGTTTTCTAAGATATCTTTATTGAAAATTGACATTGTACTAGTAAAAATTCTTAAGCAAAGGAATGAAACAGTAGATTATATTGTCATTCGAATTGAAAATAGATATATGAATTTTATAGTGGATTTTATTTGGATAAAAAAAAAGTCATCGTCGTCGTCGTCACTACATTTTTCATTGTATTAAAATGAATACAAAAATAGTACTTTCACATATGTATATATTAAATTTTGTAACGAAAACATGGATGGAGAAGGGATGTGAAGGTTTCTATTACATTTTGTATAGAAGTTTTTTGTTATATTTTTGGAGTAAAGACACTTCCGTATGTAATTGACAATGAATATAAGTGTCATTATCCTTTTATCATTTTCCTTTAGAAGAATTTAGTTAAAAACAGATTTAGTAATCGGTAGATAATGACTCTTAAAAAGTCTCCTTTACTTTTAATTTCTGACAGATCTGAAATTAAGACATAATATTCTTTAATATGGTCATCAGTTTTATACAATCGTATAACACTACAGAGAAAGGAGAAGATTAGTAACATCTTTAACGTGACAGGAAAGGACATGAGTATCTTGACGACCATTTAAATACAAAAAGATCGTAAAAAAAAAACGGTTGACTGGACTTTTATAAAATCCATGTTTACAAATGACAACATTTTATATTTACTAGAAATTCTTTCTTAATGGTCCTCAACCACATATCTCCTTTTTTTTTTTTTTTTCTTACCGTGAAACTCAAACTTGGGTTCATCTCGAGAGTCTTGAACCGAGAAGTAGACCGAATCATCCCTATTTCCGTTACTATCAGGAGAATAAAGAGATTGACCAAACGACATCTATGATTGATCCACTAACATCATCTATGATTGATCTAACGTTTACACTTCTGTAAAATATGTAGTAAATCACGATGTCTTTAGAATTGACTTTTTAATGAGATTAAACGTTTCAAGAAAGAAAAAGAATAAATTTTGCGTAACGTTTTTAGTCAACTATTATCAGAGTCACAACGGGTTTGACTTCATCGAGACCGAAAACGGTAGGTGTAAAAATTCTGAACCTTTCGTGGAAGTGAAATTTATATAATGTGTATAAAAAGAAGTAAACTGTCTTTTACTTTGTTAGTAAAGAAAAGGAAAGTCAGAAAAAAAAAAAAAAAAAAATTTGATCGAAAAAATTCGTCGATCGTCGACGACGTCGATGGGTCCTGTCACACATATATTACTGTAAGTAGTTCTAACCTTAGAATGGTGGGTTTTTCATAGAGACTCGGTCTGTCTTCGATGAAATTACCGAACTCTACTCAAAGACTTTGAAACTTAATAGAAATTATTTCCTTTCTAAGTAAGAAATCTTTTAATTTACGCTAAATTTTATATGAACCCCAAAATCTTGATTTAGTACAAATAACGTCCAACGATTTATTAACTTCTTTTGATCGACGAAAGGTCATCGATCTACTATTATTCATCTCTCTTTCCGTCATTTGATGTATACAGTTATATTTTATTAACCCAAGGATAAGCGATATTGACTTTTGTAAAGTAAATTTTAATGATTCAGACCCTCGATCCGTGAAAAGTTTATTGGATTTACAGATAGTAACTATCTGACTTTTTCTTTTCCCTTTCTTTTTTTTTTTTTGTGGACTCAAAATACGGATATCTTTTTTCCTTGGTGTCTATAAAAACGTCTCATCCTTTCTATGATTTCTTTTAAAAATGAATTAAAGACCCGTTTTAAACAGATGTTAAATTAAAGGTGAATATGTTAATGGTTCTTCAAATATAGTAGTGTTTTCGTAAATACAAAGAATTAAAGTGTACGAGACTTTGTCACGAGGAGTTTCACACGAGACACCTCGTCACACCAAGACACAGGACATTAACCAAATGTCATTATATAAGAGTCTTTAACCCTCATGTGTAAATCTTTGGATTATCGTCAAACTGTCTCCTTAAAATAAAGACAACTTAGATTATTACTATTATATTTATAACCCCGAATTTAAAACTTTCAGAAGAAAGTTAAAAGATTATTAAGTAAAAATTATAAAATACATAACCAGACATTATCTAACCTTTAAACTTGTTCCTTTCCATTGACCGTATAGTAGTATCTATAATTATCAAACTTTTAGAACTAGACTTTTTATCACTAAAAAAAAAAAAAAAAAAACCAAATCTTCAGGAAAGACCAACCTTTCATCTCAAGACTACAGTTGGAGGAAACATAAGAGAAAGAAGTCGATTTAGACACCGCCAACACAAGTGAAAAAGACACCATACCGAACAATGTTTTTTTCCGGTGTTAACGGACATCATTGTGTCAGATAAAGAACGAGTACAACCGACGTCAACAGTCGACACCGAGACAGGGTTCACAGTGTAAGAAAGGTCGTAGGTCCACTACCTCGTCGGGGACACACTCTACACGGTTAGACCACTGTCTCTCTTTCTCGTCATCTCCCTTGGACAGTACCGAGATTTTCGAAGTCAAGTTTTCACCGATTACACCAGAGTGAAGGTAAAGTAATTGGTTTATCAAACCGATTCGGAATACAGTCACTAGGACCTTCGTCTTAAACTAAAATACCTCTGAATATTTTTTATTCCTTATTATTGTATTTACTGGGGGGACCGTTTATTGTGTAAAAGTTTTATATTTCACAATTGGACGACCTCAAAAACTATAGAATCTCAGAAAGGACATTCTCGTCGCCCACGGTCCATCCCATTACGAGGTTTCCTCTAACAATTCTGCAAAAGAAACTTTACAGATGACTGGAATCCTAAGTCTACCTTGAAGTTTCTCAGAAAACGTCACATCTGTAAAGTTGAGGGGTACCCAGGAGAGACTTACGTAAAAACAATCAACCGAAGGAAGTCAAACCGCATAACCTCTACCACTACAAAGATCTTCCGAAGGGTCTACCATGTCACCATTTCTTAGACGGACGGTCACTTCCTCTGTTTTCTCTACACTCAAGTTCGGGACGCACACCTTCTAGGGGACCTCTTCCTTTACCGTTGGGTGAGGTCACCAGAACGGATCTTTTAGGGAACCTGTCTCCTCGGACCACCCGATGTCAGGCGTCCCAACGTTTCTCAACCTGTGTCGTCTCACTGACCCGTGAGTGTGTTGTCCAAAGATCTTTCACTTAAAGGTCCCATCAGACCCCTTGAGACTATGACAAATAAAACCACTAACTCACCGTTCAATGTTTCATCTCCATCTTCCGAAATCCTGACAATTGATTTGGTCGTGGTTACGACTTTTTATTTGAGAAACTACATACACTTGAATTTTATTGATTAATCGATTATCCGTAAAAACATTGTTCAACAGTCTTACAAGAGATCGAGCGATCAGACTACAACTCAGAGGGTAGCGAAAATAGACACAAGTGACTACTTAACATTTAAAAGTCACCTTATCTACATGTCACCTCTAAATGAATTAGCAATAGATGAAAAATCTTAAACAAAGACGAACTGTGCGAGTGACGTTCACTATGACGGACAAAGGGTATCCTACGACTCGCACGTACCCCTCATCCGATACCTAGATGAAGTACACACATGAAGACGACAACGGTCAACGAAACACACGAATATTACTCGGTCAAAGGGTAGACGGAGTTTAGGACACTTACAGATAAGAAAAGTAATCTTAAGACATTACATTACAATACATTTCACTACTTGACACTCACACTGTCACTTCTTTTAATAGTTCATGACCCTTTTTAGAGTCATTCCTGTTCAATCTTTCAATGACACTTAATTCGTACGTGTCACTTAACGTTTTTTTTACTATGTTTAGACTACTAAAGTATACGGTTAATATAACGTACGTGGAACATCGAAAGTAAGATAAAATTAGGTTTCCTTTAATTTTTAACATTCATAACGTAACATTCATATCCAAGTATACTATGTTTTAGGATTAGTTTCCTGGCTTTGAATTTCTTTATCGACATTAAATATAGTCTTCCCCTCACTTATAAATATAAACAGAAAATTTAATTTAGTAAAATTATACATACTAAAAACGATACATACACATTAAAAAATGTCACATATATTAGTAAGAGACTAAATTGGTTATAAAAGTTATATACTTGGTTGAAGACCGGGACCAACAACATGTCCTAATTTCTCGAAACACTATTACGGATTACCCTAATAAAAATTTCCCTTCGTAGAAATGAAAGACCTTATAACCTCCTACGATAATTACGATCTTCTATCTAAAACTTGACACACTGTATTTATTATTAAAAGATCGGAGTACAACGAAAAAACATTGATAGGACAATTTTTATATACGACGAACCTATTATGTCATGAAAAACAATCCAAAGTCAAAACCAAAAAGTGATTAAGAATTACAGATATTTTAATAAGACAAATACCAATAAGAAGTCGTGAAAAGAAAACTGTAAAAGTATTAAAACAGGTAATTTAACTGAAATAATTCGAGTGGTAAATGAATATGTTTCTTCCTTGTAATAAGTATAATAAGAGAATAGTTCAAAAGAATCTCTTCAAGACAAAATTTTATCAATGTAGATCGGGGTTCACACTTACTAATATTGTATAGAGTTGTAAGAGACATAGAACTAGTGTGGATTTGATAAGTAAAATTCAAGTTTAACATAATGTGATTCTTCGTCGACAGTGAATTCTATCTGCAAATTTCGTTGACGTTAGATTAAACAACACTAAAAGAAAGAATACGGTGTCTATTGTGTTGACTTATAGTAAAACATAACATCCCCTCAATTACCTTTACATCATTTAGACATTTTCCAAATGTCGTGACAAACAAAACGAATAGGTCTGTCACCAGGGTTCGTCTAGACGACCTTAAGTGACTAATCGGAACTGCGAAACAGGTACAATAACGGTCTGAACCTTTAGACATCGAGAGCGGAGTGTAGGAAAGGGAGTAAGGGAGTCTGACCCAACATGAGAAATGTAACAGTTAGGGACAGTAACACAATAATTTTTTTTTAACCTTCCTAAAAATTCGAACTTATCTCTAACTTTTTTTCTTTCCTTTAAAAACGAAGAAACATCGACACGTCAAGGAGTACACTTTGACACCTTCATAAGTAAAATTAAAACTGACAGTCTCTGGGTGGAGAATACTACCCAAGGACTTTTTTACTGAATCGACAGAAGCAAAACGAAGATTTAGTCATCGTCTTCCTGGAGTTTACATAATAAATCTCTAATCCTTGGACTTTTAGTATCACGTAAAAGAGTCGTTCATAGTCACTGGAAGTCATCACTATGACACCACGGCTCGGTGACGGCTCGTTGGTACCTCTGATTACTGAAAACTGGATTTAGAACTTCCGAATAATAATATGAGAGTGAAGAATCAATGAACAAAAGAAAGAATAAAATTGTAAAATTTTCAACTCTAGGTTAAGTGTATTGTAAATGGTAAAGTTTAACATGTGAAGTTTAACATCAAAAATCATAGCAGTTTAGTGATACAACACATTGGTGACGACGATTAAAGTCTTGTAAAGGTAGTGAGGGTTGTCTTTGGAGTATCTATAATCGTAAATCAGGGTTAAGAAGAAAAGGAGACAAAAACCATTGGTGGTTAGTTGTTTCCAGCCAGATCAGTTCCGATACCAAAAAGGTCGCCAGTACATATCTACACTCTCAACCTGACACTTCTTTCGACTCACGGTTTCTTAACTACGAAAACTTGGCACCACAACCTCTTCTGAGAACTCTCAGGGAACCTGACCTTCCTCTAGGTTGGTCAGGTAAGACTTCCTCTAGTCGGGACCCTAAAGAAACCTTCCTTACTACGATTTCGACTTTGAGGTTATGAAACCGGTGGAGTACGCTTCTTAACTGAGTAACCTTTCCTGAGACTACGACCTTCCCTAACCCCCGTCCTCCTTTTCCCCTGCTGTCTCCTACTCTACCGATCTACCGTAGTGACTGAGCTACTTACACTCAGACTCACTTGAGACCCTCAACCACCACCTGTCCCTCCGGACCGCACGACATTAAGTACCCCAGTGTTTCTCAGCCTGTGCTGACTCGTTGACTTGACTTGACTTAGATAAAAAGGATTTAGATACCTAAACGGATAAGACCCGTAAAGTAATATTTACCTTAGTATGTCGTACCACGGAACACAAAGACCGAAGAAAGTGAAAAATAATGTGACAAAAGTTCCTAGTAAGTAAAACATCATACATCGTCAGTCAAGAAGTAAGGTAAAATACCGACCTATTATAAGAGGCACATTTATATGGTGTAGAACAAATAGGTAAGGACTCGTCTACCTGTAAACCCAACAAAGATGAAAAATTGACAACACTTATTTTCGATAATAACACTTATTGTGAAGATACTTGTAAACGCGTACACACACGATTCAACGAAGTCAGAACAGACTGAGTAACGTGGGGATACCTGGTATCGGGTGTTCAGAGGAGTCAGGTACCCTAAGAGGTCCGTTCTTATGACCTCACCTAACGATGGTTCCGAACTTGGATGGGTTCCGAACTTGGATACAGAGAACGTCGAAAACGTAACATCCACTAAGAAATGGTGACTCGGTAAATACATGTCCAAAAATACACGAAAGTCACTAGACCCAACGGAACCATTCGGTTATAAGAATGGTCAAGTCGATAAACCGACGTGATCAGTAAACAAACGGGATTCTAGGAACGTGGACGGGAAAAGACGAGACGTAGTATAAAGGGGTTGAGGGTACTTGAGACGAAGATAACTCAACCAAATCAACCTCCGCTTTGTACTACCGTCCAACTCCCTCTTCGGTCCCTTGAAGGGGAAGAAGGGAGTGTGTGAGAGACAGATTTCACACCGACTGGAATAGAGGAACCAGTCGACACAAAAACAAGAACAACGAATAGAAAGTTACTCGAGTCAAGTACGAACCTTTCGAACGGAACAAAGGTCGAAGACGATCTACCGGGACCGAAGACCTAAGGTCATTTAAGAAGGAGAAGGAATCCCCTTAATGGTCTAAGGATAATAACCATTAGGGACCCAATGTATTAACAGGAGGTGAACTTAAGAAAAAAGTAATACTGGATACATTGGTATCCAATATCCTCTTTTCTTTTCTATACTCGTAGACTTACGTCTCAAGGTTTCTTGTCGTTCCTCTCTATTCTTTCAAAAGGAGTCACTAGTCACGTTCCTTTATCTCCTTTTGTTGTCTTACCCTTTCTGATCTCCAAAAAAGTTCCTTTAATCTCTATAGTTCCCTTTTAAAGTATGTTTTAACCCGTGTTATTTCCTTTCTTTACCATACCTGGATTTTCTTCGGTTTCTATAATTCTTTTCCACCGTTCTTATGTGTCTTCTTGATATGTTTTTTCTAGAAGTACTGGGTCTATTGGTGCTACCACACTAGTGAGTGGATCTCGGTCTGTCCTTACACTTCAGTTCACCCGGAATCCTTCGTAGTGATGCTTGTTTCGATCACCTCCACTATCTTAAGGTCAACTCGATAAAGTTTAGGACTTTCTACTACGACACTTTCACGACGTGAGTTATACGTCGTTTAAACCTTTTGAGTCGTCATCGGTGTCCTGACGTTTTCCAGTCAAAAGTAAGGTCAGTGTTTCTTTTCGTTACGGTTTCTTACGAGTTTGATGGCGTGTTAACGTGAGTAGAGTGTGCGATCGTTTCATTACGAGTTTTAAGATGTTCGGTCTGAAGTTGTCATACACTTGACACTTGAAGGTATACAAGTTCGACCAAAATCTTTTCCGTCTCCTTGGTCTCTAGTTTAACGGTTGTAGGCAACCTAGTGACTTTTTAGTTCTCAAAGTCTTTTTGTAGATGAAGACGAAATAACTGATACGGTTTCGGAAACTGACACACCTAGTGTTGTTTGACCTTTTAAGACTTTCTCTACCCTTATGGTCTTATGGACTGGACGGAGGACTCTTTAGACATACGTCCAGTTCTTCGTTGTGAATCTTAACCTGTACCCAGTTGTCTGACCAAGGTTTATACCTTTCCTCATGCAGTTCCGACATATATCAGTGGGACGAATAAATTGAATATACGTCTCATATAGTACTCTTTACGGTCCGACTCACTTCGTTTTCGATCTCAGTTCTAACGGCCCTCTTTATAGTTATTGGAGTCCATATGTCTACGACGACGACCACCATTCAGCGAAGTCAGTACAGGCTGAGACACGCTGGGGTATCTACCGTCGGGTGGTACGAAGGGACAGGGACCTTAAGAGGTCCGTTCTTATGACCTCACCCAACGGTAAAGGAAGAGGTTACGTACTTTCACTTTTTACTTTCACTTCCACAAATCAGTACAGTGATACTGTGGTGGAAATACCGTCTTTCACTTCTCTTTGTCTTCTCGGAGAACTACTTTCACTTTCTCCTCTCACTTTTTTAACCGAATTTCGAGTTGTAAGTCTATTGATTCTAGTACCGTAGACCAGGGTAGTGAAGTACCGTTTATCTACCCCTTTGTCACTGTCTGAAATAAATAAAAAACGAGGTTTTAGTGACGTCTACCACTAACGTCGGTCTTTTAATTTTCTACGTATGAGGAACCTTCTTTACAATACTGGTTGGACCTGTCGAATAATTTTTCCTCTCGGTAATGAAACGGTTGTTTCCAGGTAGATCAGTTTCTATCGAAAAAAAAAAAATCCAAAAAGGTCATCAGTATATACTTACACTCTCGACCTGATATTTTTTACGACTCGTGACTTCTTAACTACGAAAACTTGATAGGACAACCTCTTCTGAGAACTCTCAGGGAACCTGTCGTTCCTCTAGGTTGGTCAGGTAGGATTTCCTTTAGTTAGTACTTATAAGAAACCTTCCTCATTACAACTTCGACTTTGAGGTTATGAAACCGGTGGACTACACTTCTTGACTGAGTCAACTTTTATGGGACTACGACCCTTCCTAACTTCCACCCTCCTCTTGACCTACTGTCTCCTACTCTACCAACCTACCGTAGTGTCTGAGTCACCTGGAATAAAACTCAAACACTACCTGTCCCTCAGGACCGCACGACATCAGGCATCCCAACGTTTCTCAGTCTGTGCTGACTCACTGACTTACCTTGACTTGAGTTGATACATTGGTTAAGGGACATGATTCAGGGAGAAGAACTTTATTCCTAACACTAAAAGTAAGACCCAGGGGTAGTGACTTTATCATAAAGGGAAGACAATCCGGATGAATCAATACGTTCAGTTGTTTTATGGGAAGTGCAACACTAAATCTATAAGATTTCGTAGTGACATTCCCAAATCGAGTCACGGGGACGTAGACAATTTCATGAAACTCATTAAAAAAAACCTCCATCAAAATTGATGAAACACTTAAAAACGTCGAAAAATACTATGTCTTCATGCATCATATTTTAAATTTAACGAGTCTTAAGAGTTTTTGAGTCGTTACTCTCTATAACAATATAAGAACTGGAAGTAACATTGTTTAATCAATACGAAATTAAATTTATCGGAAAAACTACAAGGGAGACAACTTCCTGTCAAGGAAGAAGTAGTACTATAAAAGGGGAGGTCACACACCATGTACACAGTGAATTTCAACTCATCAAACGTCCCCCACAACCATTTTATTTTAAAGTCCCACTTATTGTGAGGAACACTTACTCAAAGAACCCCATCTCAAATTACACCTACTACATAGTGATAGTGAAGATAAAGTGAAAGTGTGATAGTGAAGAGATAAAACTCCTGAAAATAGTAAATATTCGATCACCAACGATATCATAGTGAATAGGAAGGTAAAGTCGAAAGGGCGAGAAAGAACAACCCCCAATCAGTGTTGGTATGACAGAAAAGAAACGGACATCATCCATGCCACGTGGGTTTCGTCGTTGGGGTAAAAAACTTCTCTTAGAAAACTTTCCTTTCTTCTTGTGTAAGAAGGACCTTTCTTAGTCCGTCCGAGCAGTCAATGTCCCCTCCAATCTCTTGTTACTTTATTAATAAAGTCTAAATAACCCACTTCCTTTAAACTAAGGATGAGGGACAGGTGAAAGAGTCAGTCTACAGATCTGTCTATAAAAGTCTATAAATCCTTACGTCCTCGTACCATTACGTAAGAAAAACTTACGTAGGTTTCGTAAGAAGGATTCCTCCAGTACATGTCTACGGTCGGTTCATTCTCCTTATGCACCGTACGGTTAGTCAACGAGTTAGAGTCCTCTCTCATTTCACCTTTTTCATTTCTCGTTTTACACCTTGTCGGTATCTCTCGTTGATTCTTCTCTCACCTTTCTCTTCAGGGTCCTTCTTTAAAGGGCCCTCCTCAGAAGACCTTCCTTTTACCGTTTTACCCTGGAATGTTCTCAAAACCTGTACTTATTTCCAAAAGACGTCTTCTTTTTTCATTCCGAGTTAAATGTGTACTATGACCTTTCGCAAAGGAAATCCACCGACCATTTCTGACAAATACAGGATGGGGGTGGACGTTACCTATACAACTTCACGATGGGTGGGGAGGTGGGGTACACTACCATAAATCTCGACTTCAGAAGTCTTTCATTAATCCGAATCTTCTCCAGTACTTTTGGGACACTACCCTAATTATAGGAATTTTTCCTCTTTCTCTCTAGTACGATAGTGTACTCCTATGTTACTGTCAGACGTTCGGTTCTTCTCCCAGGAGTGGTCCTTAGTCTAGAAGACCCTGGAACTAGGACCTGAAGGTTCGGAGGTTTTGACACTCTTTATCTACAGACAACAATTTTGGTGGGTCAACCACTATAAAACAATACCGTCGGACCTACCTGTATTACCAGGTCCCAGTACAGTAACTTGACACTTGTCAGGATCAAAAGATCAACTGAGACGTTACTTGTTGTAAATGATACCACATTCTTGACAAGTAATCAAAAATTGAAAAATTTAATTGGACATCTTCGTAGTGATTTATGAACCACGAATGTTACAAAAACATTTTTATTATTACTGTTAAAACCTTCTAAAAGACTTTTCTGATAAGAATAAACTCATTGATAAATTTTTTTAACCAGTAAATTCACTTAATTAGAAATATCACTATTAACAAATACTATATGAACGGTTAACTACTTTGTCGGGTCCGACTACATAACGAAATACCTACTTTTACAAGTAGGGGAATTCACTCTTCTCTCGAGGTAGTCCTGACTTCCACTTACTTGGTACACGTCTGACTGTTAAGACTCATGAAATATCCTTAAACAAACAAACGAACAAACGAAAATTGGGGTCGTCAAGATTGCACGAAAGAAATAAAAATGACAGTCAACTAACGAGTCACACGGATCGAGGTCAATTATACTCACAGTAGAAATCCGCCATCACTAAACGTCTGCACGAAGACAACTTCTCAAAAAGAACTCTCAATGTTCTGAAAATGGAAACATAATCAGTCCTTCGTTGTCCTTTGTCTATGTGTGAGTCCCCAGAGTGACTTCTATCAAAATACTTCCGGAGAAATCTCTTCCGACTACTCTTAATTCCCTTGTTAGTCCTAATCTTCGAGAACGAAGATGGAAACACACATCCATACCCTCTCCTCCCCTACCAACGACATCGTATCCGTCTCGACTTCGAAAGTTTCTCAACGGGTCCAAATCTAAGACACCGATCTTTTTCCGTCCCTACCCGCACCTACGATTTATAGAGTACTAAAGAGAATATGGTCGTAGACGGGAATCGGTCATGGTCGGATTTCGATTTCCCGTCCCCTCAGGAGCCTAACGACAGATGACTTCAGTTGGAGGTCCCAGAGTTTCTCGTCCAGACTCTTTGAGGCTTCCTAAAATTCCACCTTGATCGTCTCTTTGCTCCTTATTGGTCTTGTCGATAGTCCAAAGAGTAGTACACTAAATCTCCATGGGTTTAGTGATCTCCGTAAAAAAAAAAAAGTAAGATAAAAGAGGACTCACTACGGTTTGAAGGAATTTAACGTGTAGTCACATAATATATGTAAAAATAAGTTTCTTCTTTTGTAAAAACCATGTCACAAAGAAGAAAGGAACGAGGGAGGGGAAGTAAAAAAAGGAAGGGAGGGAGGAAGGGAGAAAAGAAATAAAAGAGGGAGAACAGGAAAAGGAACCTATATAAAAACTAGTATAATTAACACTTGTTCCGATCATGGATTATAATTCTTCACCTTCTCAAAGTCTAAATGTCTCCCAGACTCAAAAATCCCTTTTCTTCTACCTTAAAATAAATTTCGTTCTTTAATGGAAACAACGTTAAATAGTCTCCAACGACTTTATAGCATTTTGTTATACACACTAATGGTTATACAGATTTGAGATCATTTCCAAAAAGAAAATAAGGGGGGACTCATTATCTTATATCAGAATTTCATTCCACAAATGAGACAATTTCGACATTATAAAGGGTTTATTACATGTTTAGTGATTTATATGACAACACGTAGCCGTATACCACTAAAAAAATCTTTCATCCAAGCGAAGGTTTTAGACAATCTCCGGAACTACAACCGTCTCGTGCACTTTTAGACGTCAAACTTAAGTTCTTGAAGAGAAAGTCGGGAGGACGAAGGGAAGAAAAAGTTGGGAGGTCGAATCCATCGTCATAAATAACTTGTGAAAGTGACACAATTCAGTGCCTTTAAATCTATTTCTTCCCGTCATTAAGAGTAGATCGTTCCCTTTACATACCAGAAGAGAATTGACTGACACTAACGGATTCGAGTACATCATTAATTTGAGACCTAGACTACAAGAAGATTCATAACACCGGTAAGGACATACGAAAAAATCCATCTTTTATTTCTATATAAATATTTTATATTTCTATAAAATGTTTTATTTTCTTAATATATCCCTATAAAAGAATTTATGATAGATTTCAACTTTGTTGAGTCTTATATTAAATCACTATTAATATTTGTTATATGAGAAAGTGTCATGAAAAAACTTTTCATAAAAGACTAACGAATAAACCACTGTAAAACACCAAATAAAAATTTGGTTTTTCACAGTTTTACTTTGAAGACTCCATATAAATATCTCTTAGACATTAACTAAATTTACTATGTACTCCCGAAAAAACAGTTTGACTTGACTCGATCCTTTTTTTAGGGAATCTTATCGACATAAATCTAAAATTACTTTGATCCGTCTTTCCTCTGATTTCACTTAAAGGAAAAATCAGAAAATTTACTTTTTCACGTAGTAAACAGGATATATAGAATAAGTAGTAGTCAGTATCGTTTCGTAAGTAAGGGTACTCTCTCTATTACCTAAGTCTCTCGACTCTCCTTACCTTCTAACAGTAAGTTACGTCTACTCAAAATCATTATAAGAATAGTACTCTTTAACCCAACGTCTTGGAATTCTAAACCTTAATTCAACGGTATCTATATAAATTAATTTTCATCTAACGAAATTGGAAAGAAATTCAATCTTTATCCAAATTTTAGAATTTAATTTAAATATCAATCAAACATAAATTGAACATAAGTTCCGAACGGAAATTATCCCTAAGAAATATTTCAAATCGGGGGTTTTTCATGTAAAATTAACTTGATAATGTCACTTGTATATTTCTTTCAAGGACTTTCTTAAATTATTGAACCATATAACCTAGACTCATACCAAATGAAAAGAGGGTTACCTTTTTCATTGGTTTGATAGTTTGGTTTGATTTTAGACTCTTGTTTTCATCCAAGACGGAAGACTTGAAAAGATTGTAGAGCAATGTTTCGAAGAGTTAGGAATATTTAACACAAAGGATCACAGAGTCATAATAGTACATCATCCAACAATAGAGTAAATAAGTCATATTAAGACAGACTACCCGTAATGAAAAGACCTTCAATTCGTATACTTCTTACTTCTACAGTTTCATCTTTTCGTTCGTATTTAATTTTCTTTTTTTCTTATCATGTACACAATCGATCTAAACGTTTGAGATGACGTTTTAACCAAACTCCAATTTGTCTCTATTGACGTAAAAGATCAAAATTCTGTAGTCCCAGGGGACAAGATCCGTTTACGACTCCAAACCCGACACAAAACCCGATACTCAAAGGACGAACTCTTTTGGGTCTACTCATCTCGGGTCCCTGTCTCAACTATGGTCAACAACGTCGAGAGAAGACAGTAGTCGGACACAGAGGACAGTTGGCAAGTTGTATCGACTAGTAAAAAGAGATTCCAAATGATTCAGTCTTCTCCGCAAAATAGAAGATGACCAAATGAAAAAGGATTCTCGATGAGTAACTCACCATTATATTGGAATTCATGAAATATCGAAATAGAGAGAACCGTTAATACTGAAAAGAAAAAAATTACCGATCCAGTACGATTGATCGTTTTTTCATAGAGTCTTTTCATAGAGTCTAATTAACAAGTACAATTTTAGTTTCATTTCCATTTAAATAAGTGATGTTGAAAGTAAAGGAAAAATTTCCTTTCGAACGATATCTTTTACCAGGGATAAACAAGAAAAAAAAAGGAAGAGAGGTGTCCCACTCCATTAGTGTTTGATTTTAGAGGATATTTATATGGTAGTAATGGGTCTTCCATTAATGTGAACATCTTCACAATTAGAAAAGAGTCACTTCTAGTTCTAAGTAAGTGAGAGTCTCCGAACAACTTTTTGTGTACCAGTACAATCCGTATGTCTCTTATTCCAGGTAACAATGTTTGTTTACCCAATAGGAGTAAATATGGACGTGATCCCGAGATCACGGAGATCAACGGGATCACCGAGTCAACCCTTTCTTAGACGGACGTCACGTCCTCCGACCAAAGGTAGGGACCCACTCCTTCTAGGAGACCTCTTCCTTTACCGTTGGGTGAGGTCATGAGAAAGGACCTCTTCAGGTACCTGTCTCCTCGGTCCGTCAGACATCAAGTACCCTAACGGCCCTCAGTCTGTACTGACACTCTGAAAGTGAAAGTGAAAAAGTCTGAAATATAACCAAATACGGAAGTTATAGTCGGTATATCCCTCTCGGACGATACATGTCACGACATTTCGTTCACTCACGTCTACTTTAACACATTTTTACTATCGACAATCACACCACGGACCGTAGATCATATAAATATTATTTATAAAGAAGTGATTGAGCAAAAATCGAAAACAGGTCGTAAAAATTGAAGTTACCTTTTATACTTGAAAAAAAAGATTATGCAGTTTTGCATAGAAACGACCTAATATAAAACTTCCACACCTGAGAGAACGATCCGAGTGACCACCACTATAACAAGGTTTTACCTTCGTACCGTTCAAAAAAAACCTTATTCATCTAACATGAATTCTTTCGGATGAGAATTCAAAGAGATCTATTTTATAAGGAAACGTACCTTAAACCTAAGTAAAGAAGTGGTTTACTAAGTCATAAAACAAATGTTTCAGTGACCTTGTTATAACCATCTCCCAATTTCTATTTTGATAACTTTTAGGGTGTAAAGTCCCCCGCTCTCTACTCTTTCTTCTCCACCATTTCCGTACTTTCTTCTTTATCGTAATCTTTTTACCCAAAATGACCAAAAGTCAGTGATTCAGTAAACACTGAGAAAGGCTGGGGTACCTGACGGAGTACGGTCTGAAGGGACAGGAAGTGAGACAGGGCCTCAAACGAATTTGAGTACAAGTAACTCACAACGGTAGGTTGTTAGAATAGGAGACAACGGGGAAAAAGGAGAACAGGAGGTAGAAAGGGTCGTAGTTCCAGAAAAGGTTACTTAACCGAAAATCGTAGTCCACTGGTTTGATAACCTCGAAGTTGTAGTCAGGAAGGTTACTTATTAGTCCCAACTAAAGGAAATCCTAACTGACCAAACTAGAACGTCAACTTTCCTGAGAGTTCTCAGAAGAAATCGTGGCGATAAACTTCCGTAGTTAAGAAGTCACGAGTCGGGAGAAATACCAAACGGAGAGTGTAGACATGGACTGATAACCTTTTTGATATCGAAACTGATAGGTCTAGGAACCGTCGTTTCATTAAAGAGACAAAAAATTATAAAACAGGTTCAAACAGTATCGAAAGTAAAGTTCCTGGTTCGTAGAAAATTAAAGTACCGACGTCAGTCATGTCACTAAAACCTAGGGTTCTTTTATTTTAGATAGTGACGAAGATGAAAAAGGGGTAGATAAACGGTACTTCACTACCCTGACCTACGACACTAGAAGCAAAAAACTCACAACTCGAAATTCAGTCGAAAAAGGGAGAGGAGAAAGTGGGAGTAGTTCTCCGAGAAGTCAAGGAGAAGTGAAAGACGGTAATCTCGCTACAGTAGACGTGTAGTCTCCAACAATTATAAAGAGGACCGTTAGCACTAAGGTAGAACTCGAAGTAGGTCGGGCCGTAAAACGTACTACATGAGACGTACATTCAATTTATTAGTCCCACTGTTATATATCGGAACTACATGAGGAAAGGACTAAAACCTTTTCACAGGATCTTCCCTCCTAAAGTTCCTTCTTTAACTGTAGATGTCATAATATACAGAGATTATAGATGTCATAATATAGAGAGATCATAAATGTCATAGTATAGAGAGATTATAGATGTCATAATACAGATATTATAGACGTCACAATATAGATATTATAGATTTTACACTACTTGTTAACTGATACGTTATTCACAAACTTTCTCTGATAAAGTCATTCAGAAGGGTCATCGAACTACTCTACCTAAGATAATGATAGGAGTAAAGGTCTACTCGTTTAACTCTGAATCTGACCCCTTGAGTGTGAACCATTGGACATGGTCTTTACACTAACGTAAGTTCCGCAAGACAGGAGACAGGAGATTCGCGAATCGACCTCCTTCCAGCTCTGGCACTCGAGATTCCTTTCACTTAAGGTAGACGTCTAAGAGAAACGTCACGATCTTTTACTGGAATTGTCTCTCAACAAAGATATAAAATATCTATACCTTTAACTTTAAGTTCTTCAATAAATTGGACGGTTTTCAGTGTATAGATCATTTACCCTTAACTTTCAAAATCGATGTTCATATGCACGTGTATAAATAAGATAATGACTAGACGAATGGTCATCGTAGGGTTAAAGTATGGGAATTTAATGTACGTTGACGGTACTATATGTAGACTTCAGTCAAATACAGAGATCTTCCACTAAACATAAAAACTCTATTAAAACATAGATTTGATATTCCGGAGTCACAACTGACACACATACATTGTAATATATACATGTATATATGTGTATACACACACTCACTATATTATCTATATATTCATTATTTTACCACAAGTAAGAAATGGAAACTCAGTACTCTGTCCTTTTAATTTTCCTCACCGAGTTGAACTTTCTCTTCAGTATAAATATTAGATAACTCTATCTATAACTTCCTTTTGGTCTGAAAAACTCACACTAGTCAACTCAATAAAATCACCCTGAATTAGTACGAATGTTTGTTACTAACATTACAGATCATATCCTTTTCTTTCTGTTTCTTTTAACATCTATAAAATTGGAGAAAAACTTTTATTCCAGTAGTAAATTTTTACACTGAGGACTAATACGATGAGATTTCTCTATAAGTAAGACAATACTATTCATTACCATTGTTTCTACTACTTATTAATCGTTTACCAATGTATGAAATACTACTTGGTATCGTACTAACATCAAATTTTTACATATAATGTAGATTGATATTTTAATACTCATTACGGCCATCGACAAACAAATTACGTGTGATAACTAAAACACGACACACAAACTAGGTCATGATTTCGACCTCCATATAGAATGGAATAATGAAAAACCAAAGATAAAGACACAATTTAAATAACAGCATAAACTAACTATCACGAAGTAGACTCTAGATCAAGTACGCAAAGAGACCCTTGGAATTATTCTCCTTAAATCTCTCTTTCATACGTGACTTCCCTGCAGCGACACTGGAACTGACCACAGATCACCGACGGACAGTAGTTTCTCGAACTGAGATGTTTCAGAATTCATCGTGTCGTCAGGGATACCATCAGTTCTAGAGGAGGGTCGTGAATCACCTGTGACCCTGTCGGTGTCTTTTTCATCTACCAAGAACAGAAGTTTCATATCTAAATTTCCCAAATATATCACCCATCTACCAGTCAACAGTTCTCCATTACCTTCCCCGAAACACACAAGTTTTTCACTATACCGGATCAGGAGGTCACTACCCCCTCTCACTAAATCCTACTCTCCCGAGGAACGTCGCGAGACAATCCCCACCAATTTTCCCTGTCTTTGTAAAGTTACTCAAACAAAATTTAAAATCTCAAAAACTTAGATTAGTCACGTCATCAATTCTTTTCGTACTAATAAGGAAACAAACTTAAATCTACTTATCGATAATACAGTCTCGGTCTTTTGGACTGTTATCATTTACTGAATTTATAAGAAATAAAATAACATCTTAACGGAATTACCGTCAGTCTAAATAAGAACTTGTACAATTTGGAGGTATCTTGAACAGTCATAAAAGGACTTTAACCCAGAGTCTAAAGACTTTACCCTCACCTCTTTCTACACTTTTAACTACCGGAGTTCGAAAAATTTTAGGTTTAACTTTGAACATGATGTTTCTCTCTTCAAATTGGACTCTCAAATACGGACATAGTCGTACTGTATCTCATCGTTAACTTCAAAAGAATGTGGGGTGTCTCGATTATTTGTGTAACCAAGTAAATTTTCACTAAGTTAAAAGAACCTGAAACCTAAAGTCTTTTCTTCCTCGTATCAGATTACTTAATACTGAAGATACAGAATATTTACATCTTTATTGTACATCTCCAGATAAAATCTACTATAAAACAAATATATACCTACTAATAAGTAAAAGACTTAGAAATCTAATTATCAGACAACTTGTAAAATCTTCTAGTCAAAAAATAACCACTATAAATTAATATATGCAATCTTTTCTGGGACGACGACCCTTACTAACTTCCACCCTCTTCCCCTACTGTCTCCCACTCTACCAACCTACCACAGTGGCTGAGTTACCTGTACTCAAACTCGTTCGAAGTCGTCAACCACTACCTGTCCCTTCGGACCACATGACGTCAGGTACCCCAACGTTTCTCAACCTGTACCGACACACTGACTTGACTTGACTTGACTCTAATTAATGTATATTAATATATAATAATATTGTGTGTGTACATATATATGAAGAAAAAACCCACCGACACGACGCTCCAAACGTACAAAATTGAGGGGTTGGTCACTAACTTGGACCAGGGACCGTCACTTTTGAGGTTCAGGATCAGTGACCTGTGGTCCCTTGAGATTGTGAAAAATTGTGCTATTAAAACATTTGAAAAGTGAAATATACATTATATATTAATTAGATTGAATATTGATTTATAGTGGTGAATTTTTCACTGGAGAACTTTGTATAAATATACAATATATTTTATATATGATGAAAAATCTCAAATCATGTATTTATTTTTTTAGTTCTAGATAGAATTTTATTTACAATTATGTAATTAAAGAAAATTAATGATATTAAAAAGAAATATCGATAAATCAATCACCGGGTATAATTAACCTTTCTTATTATTTTACCTTAATGGATCAAAAAACACGAAAAATTAATAAATATAATAAACGATTTACATCTCTATTAATAAATAGTAGAATCACATATTACTTCAGAATGATTTCTTATGATAAATACAAGGAAACCTTTTCATTTTTATTTTAGAAGAAACCGATTAAAACAAGAAACGACTCAAAGGTCAACGGTCAATTAGAACACTAGAAATAAACCGTATTTTCGAACTTTTAAATAAGAAGGTCCTTTTTGATCGACTCATGAATATATCCTCATGATGTGACCAATAACCGTATGTTCCTACTTCTTATAAACTAGAGATGGAAGTCTATGGAACATCAGTTTTTATACCTATAGTTATGTCTGTGTATATTATTCACTTTTGTCCAATTATCATTATCTACGTCCATTATTATCCATGGCCAAATCCGATAAACACCCTTCAAGTCTCCCCATCACGACTGAGAATCAACCACGTGTTTCAGTCGTATCGTAAACATTGCGACACATTCTATGATAAGGGTCGAGTTACACATTTTTGTCACTTGTAAAAAGAGAGTCAGCACATAAATACTTAGACGGTCCCACTGAGACCAAAAATCTCCAGAACTACACGAATCCTTTCTATATTCCATCGTTAGTTCTAATTTTTTTCCAAAAAAACCATCATCTACTCCGACGACTACTCCCTGTCCCCTTTACAACATTTCGTAATACTTTTAAATAACACATTTGCCATGTTTCTAACGACATCGTCGTAAAGGGACAAGATCTGAGGTACTATGGTTAATAAGGTCTGACTTATACTGTAGATTTAGGTACTATGAAAGACTGTACAGACACAGTAACTACAGATGAAATCTAGGGAAAACTTTCGAGAGGTTGGTCAGAGAAGGACCTACAAAAGAGAGGGAACTTGGAACTGGAAGACGACGTAAGTGGAATATTTAGACGTCACTACGAGTGTAGTTTAACAGATTAAAGAGACGAGGACGTGTCGAAGATCGGTGGTACTCCTTTTAGTGCGTCGGTATACTTGACGACGAAAAAACCAAGTTCCGGTAATTGTGAGATGTCGTTAGGGAACGTGTACGGGTCAGTCGAGAAAGAATGTAGGAGGTGTCATCGATATTATGAAGTCTAAGTGGTGAGGAACGTCTTAGGAAGTAAAGTGACGGAGGAGTAAAGGGTAATCATATTATGAACGAAAGTGAAAAGTTTCTTTTATCTTCTGTCGTCTTTCCTTTTAACGTCGTAGGTTTGGTAAAGCGATTTTCCTAGAGACATCGATAGAAGTAGGAAGGGTGTATGAAACTTTTCAATCATCACCTTCAACTACAGTACTTAGATGTACAACTTAGGAAAGAGAAGAGAAGGAGTTTTATCATTTAGACAGATAACTACAGAGAGGACAGTCGGAAAGAAAAACGATAAAGGAAAAAGAGACGTATACTTCAACGAGTTGGGAAATGAAGGAATTTATTTAACTTTTGATTTCTTCTAGGGACAGAATTAAAAGTCAGGTCAAAGACCCTGTTATAACATTTAATGACCAATGGTTTGGAAACACACGTATCGTGTTTTAATCCTTTGAAATACTTTCATGTCGAGATGTGGACCCAGACTAAGTTCCTAGACCCCACCTCAGACAACTAAGGATTGAAAATTTTCGTTGGTATGTCTACCGATTGTTTGTGTACTTTTCTACGAGTTGTAGTGAGTAATAATCTCTTTACGTTTAGTTTTGGTGTTACTCCATGGTGAAGTGTGGTCAGTCTTACCGACGCTCGTTTAGATGTTCGTTATTTACGACCTCTCCCACACCTCTTTTCCCTTGGGAGGATGTGACAACCACCCTTACGTTTGAACATATCGGTGGTGATACCTCTTGTCACACCTCTAAGGAATTTTTTAACGTTTATCTTGATGGAATACTGGGTCGTTAGGGTGACGACCCGTATGTGTGACTCCTTTGGTCTTAACTTTCTCTGTGTACATGGGGTTACAAGTCGCGTCGTGACAAATATTATCGGTCCTGTACCTTTGTTGGATCTACAGGTAGTCGTCTACTTACCTATTCTTTCGACACCATGTATATGTGTTACCTCATAATGAGTCGGCAATTTTTCTTAAGTAAACTTAGTCAAGACTACTCTACCTACTTTGACCTCGGTTAATATGTCTCACTTCATTCGGTCTTTCTTTTTGTGGTTATGTCATATGATTGTGTATATATACCTTAAATCCTTCTACCGTTACTGCTGGGACATACGTTCTGTCCTTTTTTCTGTGTCTACACATATGGCCTGAAAACCTGAGTCTCCCTCTCCCTCTCCCACCCTACTAAACCCTCTTACCCTTAATATTGTACATATGACAGTACATTCTTAACTTAGCGGTCAGGTACAGACTGCATCCCACGTCGAACGAACCCCGACCACGTACCCCTACTGGGTCTCTCTACAACACCCCTCCCTCCACCCTCCCCCCAAGTACAAACCCTTGCGTACATTCTTAATTTCTAAAATTTTAAATTTTTTAATTTTTTTTTTATTTATTTTCGTTGGTACGACCCCTTGATGATACCATTTACTTATACAGGACTGTCCCATTACAACTAGTACATCGTACATCTTTTCCTATGTTTTGATATTCAATTTTTTAAACATATATACATAATCACGTATAAAGACATATTTTAACTGTAATACCACCGCAATCACCATCCCTAGGGTGGACGGTCACGTCCAATCCGTGTTCTCTGTGACAAGCTATGGACCTAATCCTTCTAGGAGACCTCTCCCCTTACTGTTAGGTGAGGTCATAAGAACGGGCCTCTTAGGGGTACAAGCCTCCTCGGATCCCCGGATGTCAGGTACCCCAGGGTCTCAGTCTGTGCTGATTCACTGATTCTTGTAATTACGTATAAAGATATATGTCAACTGTAATACCTTTACTTATACACATTTCTTTATGATTTCATCATGTTTTTTTAATTTTTTGAAATTCCACAATTTCATTTCCTCCAACCTAAATACTCACGAAAATCATCGAAAAATAAATATATAAAAATAAAAATAACATGTCTCTTCTATGAAGAGAAAACACCATTCTTTTTTTCCACCATCTAATCATTATCTTGACTATTATTACATTTATTATTATATGAGTACTTGCACAAAAGGGGGTAATTTGTAGGGGAGGGGATGAACAGAATGAACTGGAAAGACGTCATTATCTACCACACTAAGAGAAGACATAGGACTCTTTGGACATACGTCCAGATCTTCGTTGTCAATCTTAATCTGTACCCTGTCACCTGACCCAGTTTTAACCTTTTCCTCATGTTCCGAAATATAATAGTGGGACGAATAAATTGAAGATACGTCTCAACAAAAAGTCACGAATCAACACAGACTGAGAAACGACGGGGTACCTGACGTCGTACGACCCAAAGGGACAGGAAGTGACAGAGGATCTCAAACGAGTTTAAGTTCAGGTAACTTAGCCACTCTGTTAGATTGGTAGAGGAGACGACAACGGGTGAAGAGGAGGACGATAGTTAGAAAGCGTCGTATTCCCAGAAAAGGTCACTCAGCCGACAAGCGTAGTGCACCGGTTTCATAACCTCGAAGTCGAAGTCGTAGTCAGGAAGGTTACTTATAAGTCCCAACTAAAGGAAATTCTAACTGACGAACGACAGGTTCACTGAGAGTTTTCAGAAGAGACCGTGGTGTCAAACTTTCGTAGTCAAGAAGGTGCGAGTCGGAAGAAATACCAGGTCGAGAGTGTAGGTATGTACTGATGACCTTTTTGGTATCGAAACTGATAGGTATGAAACCTTTTTAGTATCGAAACAGTCGTTTCATTACAGAGATGAAATATTACACGACAGATCCAAACAGATAACGTCTCATATAGTACGTTTTACGGTCCGACTTACTGAGTGTTTGACCTTTATAACATCTTTATAGATGTTAGAGTCTATATGTCTACTGTGGTGACATTACCGTCTTTTAATTCTCCTTGATTTCTCGGACAACTACTGTCACTTTCTGCTCGGACTTCTTCGACCGAACTTTCAGTCGTAAGTTTTTTGATTCTAGGACCGTATAGTGTACTTCCTGTACTGTGAAGTACCGTTTATCTTCCCCTTTTTCATCTTCGTCACAGTCTAAAAGAAAAGTACCTGAGTATTAGCGACGGTTACCACTGACGTCGGTACTTTAATTTTCTACGAACAAGGAACCTTACTTTCGGTACCGTTTGGATCTATGGTATAATTTTTCGTCTCTGTAGTGACTGTTTCCAGGTAGTTAGTTTCGATACCAAAAAAGTCATCAATGCATACTAACACTCCGCTACCAAATCAGTGATTCAGTACAGACTGGGAACACTGGGGTACCTGGGACGGTCCGAGGAGACAGGTACCCTAAGAGATCCGTTCTTATGACCTCACCCAAAGGTAAAAGAAGAGGTCCCATGGAAGGACTGACTCCCCAACTTGGACCCAGAGGACGTCACACCCGTCTAAGAAATGACTGACTCGACACTCCCTTCGGGTTACCTACACTCTCCACCAGATATTTCTTCCAACTTGTGACTTCTTGACTATGAAAGTTTAACACTAAGACCTCTTCTGAGAACTTTTAAGAAACCTGACGTCCCTCTAGTTTGGTTAGTTAGAATTTCCTTTAGTTGGGATTTATAAGCAACCTTCTTGACTAGGACTTCGATTTCAAGGTTAGGAAACCGATGGACTACGTTTCTCGACTGAGTAAACCTTTTCTGGAATACTACCCTTTCTTACTTTCGTTTCCCTCTTCACCCGTTCCACTACTCTACCAATCTATCGTAGTGACTGAGTCACCTGTACTTAAACTCGTTTGCTCCTTTACCACATACTGTCTCCTCGGACTTCATGATGTCAGGTACCTAAACGTTTCTCAACCTGTGTTGAATCACAGACTTGATGACGTTGTTTTTTAAGAGAGGGTGAAGACATAAGAGATAAGAAAAAGTCAGTTGTGGGTTCAATTGGTGACAGAAAGTGGGGATTTATTGGTTTTTGGTACAAAGAAGAGTTAGAATTGAGACTAGATCGAAAGTGAGGAACAAAAAGGAGGGGTAGAAGTAACACACCGAATTCCCTTTATTGACTCTACCCATAGTGACTCCGGTTTTTACCTCACTGGTTCTCAAAGTTTACGGTGATTTTCGAGTACCTTCAACTTCAGACTTTTCTTGTCAACCTTAATCTCACAAGCTCTAACGACAACTGTAGACGGTTTCATAAAGTCTTGTTAAAATCCTCTACTTTTCTATATTCCTTCATCTTTATCCCCAGTCCTTTAGTCCGACAGCCACGTCCTCTTGGTTTCCTACTGAACCTGGTTTTTCTCCAACAGAAGTAACAGAAACTCCAATAAAGTCTTAATCGTTTATGGAGTGAAGTGTCATAAACTTACGACTCTCACTTCTTGGTCCTCTCTCTTCCAAACTTTTGGAGTCTTACTCGATTTTAGTAACTTTTCTATTTTTATTTCTCGTTTTAGTTCTTATTCGAAATTGTTCTTTTTTAGTTTCGAGGAAAAGGAGCGTCCTGTTAGGTATTGATGACGAAGACGGTAGTCGCTGTGTCAGTAGGATAAAAGACAATGAAATCAATGAATTTAACGAAGATAGTATTATTTTGAGAAAGAAGTATATAGTAATCAAAACTCAGTTGGAGACGAGTCTGGTATGGGAAGGATGAAAAAAAAAAAAAAAAAAAAGGAAGAATTCCCTCATCTCACATACTATCCAAATCTAAAGAGAAGGAATGTCCTGAGAAAGTCTGAGGTTCCATTTAAGAATGTAATCGTCGTCGTCAAACTGACTATTAGCGAGTATTTTGATGATTATCAGACCCGGGTCCTCTTCTATATTTAAAAATAAACGAATTTTCGAATGGGGGTGGGGGCTGGGGTCGAAGATTATACCAGTTCAATAAGATGAAAAAGTTTCGGAACTTCGTTAATTAATGAAAGAGAAGTTTCTTCAAAAGTTGATAGGTGGATCTGAGAACTCAGATGAATAACTGGTTCTATAGAAAAGGCATAATTTAAAAATATATACAGAGGGAAACACTAGAAAGGGAAATGTTATAGAGACTACCTTGGACTAAAAACAGATTGAGTTTTCGAGTTATCTTTACTTGTCTATTTCCGATGAACTGGAAATTTTATGAAAATAAAAAATTGTCGAAATAACTGTATGTTAAGTGTATAGTGTGTTGATTGGATAAATTTCACATGTCAAAGTACCAAAAATCATATAACTTTGTCAGTATGTGGTATTGGTGTCACTCAAAATCTTATAACAGTAATAGAGTTTCCCTTGGGACATGGTAAATCGATGATAGAGTCTTAGAGGGGTAGGAAAAAAATCCGAATTCGTTTGTACAAGAGACAGAAATATTTAAAAGAATAGGACTTAAAAAGTATATTTACCTTAGTCTATTATACATTAGAAAACACTGACCACAAAAAGTGAATCGTATTACAAAAGTTCACCGTTTTATTATAAGGTAATACACCTATACGTTGTAAAACAAATAGGTAAATAAACAACTACCTGTAAACAAAAGTGAAAAACTGACAGTACCCATTACGACGACACTTGTAAGAATGTGTTCAATAACACACCTGTATACCAACACAAATATTGATCCTCACCCTAACGACCCAGTTTTACCGTCGAGACAACAAAACCCGCTGTGGGTCTGGCACCAGGTTCCTCAGTCGTGACAAAATGTAAGGGTGTAAGGGTACTCCAAAGGTGAAAGAGATGTAGGAACCGTTATTGATAGATAGAAAAAACCGATAACGGTAGTATCACACTTACTTTATCATAGAAGTCAAGTCAAGTCAGCGAGTCAGTACAGGTTGAGAAACGCTGGGGTACTTAGTGTCGTACGGTCCGGAGGGACAGGTAGTGGTTGAGGGTCTCAAGTGAGTTTGAGTACAGGTGGCTCAACCACTACGGTAGGTCGGTAGAGTAGGAGACAGCAGGGGAAGAGGAGGACGGGGGTTAGGGAGGGTCGTAGTCTCAGAGAAGGTTACTCAGTTGAGAAACGTACTCCACCGGTTTCATAACCTCAAAGTCGAAGTCGCAGTCAGGTAGGTAACTTGTGGGTCCTGACTTTAGGAAATCCTACCTGACCAACCTAAAGGAACGTCAGGTTCCCTGAGAGTTCTCAGAAGAGGTTGTGGTGTCAAGTTTTCGTAGTTAAGAAACCACGAGTCGAAAGAAGTGTCGGGTTGAGAGTGTAGGTATGTACTGGTGACCTTTTTGGTATCGGAACTGATCAACCTGGAAACAAACGTTTCATTATAAAGACGAAAAGTTATATGATAGATCCAACCAGTATTCTTACTTTATCATAGAATACAATGATTAAACGTAAAAGGATTACTGATTATTTCAACTCGTAGAAAAATTACACGAATAATCGGTAAAGATGTAGAAGGAATATCTTTACAGATAAGGCTAGTAAACGTGTAAATTTTTTTTACACAACAGTAAATTACACACACAATCAATGAGTCAGCACATACTGAGAAACACTAGGGTACCTGACATTGGGTGGTCCGAGGAAACAGGTACCCTAAGAGGTCCGTTCTTAGGACCTCATCCAACGGTAAAGGAAGAGATCCCCTAGAAGGACTGGGTCCCTAATTTGACCTCAGAGGACGTAAACACCCGTCTAAGAAATGGTAGACTCGACGGTCCTGTGACTCGATATTTACAAAGAACATATAAGATTGAATCCAGGGGATAGTCTCCATACTAACCGTTTATAAAAGAGAGTAAGACACTTAACAGAAGTGAAAGAAAAAAGAAAGAACGATATGGGGTATCATACGTCCTAGAAATCTAGGGGTTGGTCCCTATCTTGGAGAAGAGGGACCTATGTGCCTCAGAGTGGAGACCTGGTGGTCCCTTTAGGGAGAAAAGTGAAAAAACCACCACGGGAACCTGTGTGTTTGAAAAATTAAAACTTCCTCAGGGTAAATAGTTAATAAAAAGAAAACAGTGAATGTCAAGAACACGGTACAATCCCTTGACTCCAGGGGGTCTAAATAGGGACACAAAAGAAAAATCTCAAAAGATCAAAATCGGGAATGTAAATTAATGAACTAGGTAAACTCAATCAAGACATATATAAAATTTTATCAGGCTTATACAGAAAAACACACACCTCTGGATCAACAGGATCGAGATAACGAATGTTTCTACTAAAAAGGATAACTTAACAGAACCAGTGGGAACAACTTTTAGTTAACTAGAAGCTGTGTGCCCAAATAAAGACAATATAACGATCGGTACAATCTTTTATAAAACGAAAGTAATATCAAAGTATTCACCGATATCCCAATCGTCCCTCTGAATATATTAACTAAATGACCACGGATATCCGGAGAGAACACGGAAGTGTGGTCTCTGACCAAGTTCACCTTGTTGGAATCTACTTTCTAACACAAAATCCTACGTCTTTTCTCAAGGATTTCAGTTTAGTTAAATACCGAAGACCCCTTCAGTATTTATCTAATTTAACGTTAGCTATCACTATTTGATACCTCATTCACGACTACTCACTCGGGAGGTTGATTTGAGGCCTACAAGAAACTGTACCTCCCTATGTCAATACATGATCGGTCAATTTTGTATTAGCTCTGGGGAAGAACCGTGTATCCTCCTGAAGAGACTACTAACTGGTATAACGTAATCATGGAGAGACGGTAAGAAAGGCGAAGGATAAAACAAGGTAAAACGTAAGAAAGATTCGTTTATGACATAAAGAGGAGTCAAAATTGGTAAGTAAAGAGAGACGAAATGACAGTGACTTTCAAATATTTTATTTTCCTCGGTTTAAGTCTGGTTTTTGCTTGAACCATTTTACCGTATCTCTAGCTATTATATTCAGTGTTGTACTTATTTAAGGAAATAGGAATCTAGGGTTTATTATAAAGGAAAACCAGTTCGTATCTACCATTCTCAACAATCTTCGACTTATGTAAAAGTCTAGGTTAGTACTATATTACATAAGCATTGAACGTTACCTACTTCATTTGATTTTAATTTACCTCTTGAACTTTTCTTTTCCGTATAAAATTCCCAGACACCTTCTAGACGTTTCTATCTAGTATGCAACCGTGTATAAATCTTAACTCAAGACTCACTATTCGAGACTCTCTCTCTTTTTCTACACTTCTCCCCAGGTCGATCCATCCTCTTGAAGTTCGTCTTGTCGAAACGAAAATATACAAAACATATCAAGGATACGACCTCAAGAAGTCTTATAGATAAAACTCTATTGACTTACCAAATGTCACCATTTTTATTTATCTAACCATTTATTTATTGGTCCCGAAGGGTCCACCGAGTTACCAAATCTTAGGCGGACGGTCACGTCCTCTGTACCCTCTACGGTCAAGCTAGGGACCCAGACCTTCTATGGGACCTCCTCTACCGTTGGGTGAGGTCATAAAAACGGACCTCTTAGGGTACTTGTCTCTTCGGACCGTCCGATATCAAATATCCGAGCATTTCTCAAGTTGTTCCGACTCGTTAACTTGGGTCGTGTCATTCATTCATTGACTTAACTAATGGCAACATAATCTGGTATTTCTTATGGTGTAATAATATAAAGCTATTTTAGTCTTGATTAGGTACATACCTAATCAGGTATATACTGATCAAGTCATCAGTACATACCTACACTCTCGACCTGGTATTTCTTTCGACTCGTGACTTCTCAACTACGAAAACTTTACACCGTAACCTCTTCGGGGTACTCTCAGGGAACCTGACGTTCCCCTAGGTTGGTCAGTTAGGATTTCCTTTAGGTGGGTTTATAGGTAACCTTCCTGACTACGACTTCGACTTCAAGGTTATGAAACCGGTGGACTACGCTTCTTGACCAAGTAACCTCTTCTGAGACTACGACCCTTTTTAGCTTCCGTCCTCCTCTTCCCCTACTGTCTCCTATTCTACCAACCTACCGTAGTGACTGAACTACCTGAACTCAAACTCTTTCGAGGTCCTCAACGACTAACTGTCCTTTCACACTGCACTATGTCAGGTACCCCAGCGTTTCTCAACCTGTGGTGACTCGCTGACTTAACTGGACTCTTGATTTACTTTTTCAAATCTTCTTTTATATTATAGGTACTGAGTTAAAGAGGGGTTATTTTTATCCTAATTTCTGTTATATTCTGGAATATTACCATTGGACAAAACTTTTCTTTACTTTTGTGACCAATAGTTTCGGTAGACAGTGGTGATCCTGTTATTCCTCTCCGTTGAAAAGAATACGACCAAGACTTAGTGTCTTTTAATAAACTTACGGATAAAAGAGAGTTCACATCATGTATTGTTCATGATAAGATTCTACACAACTTCTCTTCAATTAAATAACGTATGTCACCTAGGCATCCCGTAAGCTAGAATTAAGAGAATCACTTAGGACCAACTCGTTCCGTCGTACGGAACAATAATTTTTACTATTAGGGGCCACGACAACTCCTATACCTATCAACTGACAAGAGTATACGACGACCATTCTCATACTTGACTTTGACGAATAGGTCTTTCGTCAAACAATTAAACACGAATCTTGTTATTTATTTACTTTTAGAATCTGGGAAACCGACTATTCTAGTGAAAAATGTCAGGTATCGTTCCTTTCTCTAAACCTGTTTATGAACAAGTACCTCTGGAGTATTGTATACAAAAATGTAAAAACAATACCTTTAAGGGAGTATATACCTTTTCGTCTCTACTCGAAACAAAACCAGACAAGTCCGACAATATTGTTTTATGATGTCCGACCCACCAAATATATGTTTTGTTTAAATAAAGAGTCACTAGACCTCAGACACCTAGTACAAGAAGTCGAGTAACCGTAAACGTAGTTTCCGAGATGTATCATTCAACCCCGGTAAAGTTGGTACTTACATGAATCAGCGAGTCAACACAGACTGAGAAACGTTGGAGTACCTGACATCGGATGGTCCGAGGAGAAAGGTCCCCCTAATAGGTCCGTTCTTATGACCTCACCCAATGGTCGGTACGGGAGGAAGTCCCATAGAAGGGTTGAGTCCCCAGCTTGAGTCAAGAGGGGGTAACGTCCGTCTAAAAAATGGGAGACTCGGTATTCCTTTCGGGTATTCGTTTTTTCTGTGTCTACACATATTGCCTGAAAACCTGAGTCTCCCTCTCCCTCTCCCACCCTACTAAACCCTCTTACCGTAAGATTGTACATATGATAGTACATTCTTAGCTCAGTGGTCAGATACAGACTGCGTCCTATGTCATACGAACCCCGACCACGTACCCCTACTGGGTCTCTTTACAATACCCCTCCCTCCACCCTCCCCCGAAGTACAAACCCTTGCGTACATTCTTAATATCTAAAATTTTAATTTTTTTTTATTTCGTTGATATGAGGTTATTTTTGGTCACATTTTTTTTTTTTTTTTTTCTTTCGGGTATTCCTTCTATATATAATTTGAGTTTTTGAGAAACCTTTACTCCACCGATTCACGACTACTTGTCTTTATGAAATGACACTCAATTTCACAAACCCTTATAAACTTCTTCCGACTGTAAATTCTTAAAATACACTCCTAATAATGTAATCTTTTTCTTTCCAACAACCCGAACTCTATTTATATCTCAAACACACGGACTACGTTACTGGAATCAATTACAAACTAACGAACACGGCTTACACACAAACGTCAAGTATAATTTGACACATAGTACAGCAAAGAAAAGGTATAGAGCTAAATTTAAACAGACGACCAAAACTCAGATACCTGTTTATCTTAGAAAACGTACCATTTTATGTCACTACTTAAAGTCGGACAATCATTATGTTATGAATGCATTTACAAACGAAAATTTTACACAGTTGAACGAGTTTCAACTATTAGTAACTTTCAGAATCTTGTACAAAATTATTTTATTAAATACGTTCGCCCTTTGTACAAGAATTTTATGGTTTTGATCTTATTATATATGCATAACGAAACTTTCACTTTCAGTTTCACAAAGAGTCAATACAGCTAAGAAACACTGGGGTACCTGACATCGAGTGGTCCGAGGAAAGAGGCACCTTAAGAGAACCGTTCTTATGACCTCACCCATCGTAAGGGAAGAGGTCCCTCTAGAAGGACTGGGTCCCTAGCTTGGACCCAGAGGGCGTAACGTCCGTCAAAGAAATGACAGACTCGGTGGTCCCTTCGGGGTGTGTAACGAAATGATGACGATGACGATTCAGTGAAGTCAGCACAGGCTGAGACACGCTGGGGTATCTGTCGTCGGGTGGTCCGAGGGGGCAGGGACCCTAAGAGGTCCGTTCTTGTGACCTCACCCAACGGTAAAGGAAGAGGTCACGTCCTTTTCACTTTTCACTTTCACGTCAGTAAGTCAACACAGGCTGGGAGTCGCTGGGGTACCCGACGTCGGAAGGTCCGATGAGGCAGGTACCCTAAAAGATCCGTTCTCATGACCTCACCCAACGGTAACGGAAGAGGCTGTGTAACGAAATCCCCAAGGATTAGGAATTTAGATCGTTACAGATCGAGTACCGTCCTTTACCGAGTATCTTTCCTTCCACTGAACTTTCCAATTATGAATTTTTACAATTATAATGAAAAGATCCATCTTCGGAAGTTCAAAAATAAAAGACTAGTTTTAGTGGGTATGTAAAATTGGTACGTTAAAGAATCACTCTTATAAAATCCTTTGTAATAGATATCTAGGAATATTGTCATATAACTTATGAGTAGAAGTATATACAATAGAAAAGTACAAATTTAACATTTAAAATAAGGGACTACGTTTGTGCAAGTCTAAGGAATTACAGAGTCCAGACATGATATTAGAAGTAGAGTGACCAGTAGGAAGACCCAAAATGTTACAATCAGTTAGGGTTTAAGATTTAAAGTACATTATAAACGAAACATCATAATAATTACTATTAAAAATAAAGTCTTAAAGGAACTGGATGACTAAATATTTCAATAAACCATTAGATATTTAGCTTAAATTAGATCTTTTAGTCAGTGTTTCGACACTCGTCTCTTGTGGACTTCAGTCATTGACTTGGTACTTCAACTAAAAGTCACACCAGGGACTCGAACCGCCAGATGTCAGGTGTCCAAGCGTTTCTCAGTCTGTGTCGACTTCGTTGACTCGAACGTACGTGTCCATGGGAGTCGATCGTCACAGTCATAGTGGGTGCCTGAACAATCTGTACATCTAATAATCGGGTGTGAAGTATATATAACTTAGCTTTTTGAGACTTCCACCCCCAGATCGTCAGACAAAATTTGTCAGGTTAGACTAAATTGTTCACTAAGACTATACTTGATTTCGAACTCTTGGTGACTGAATGTCTTGAGAGTTATACATCAAGACACGAAGTATCTCTTCGTTTATTAACAGTGTCCACCACTACCCTACAAAAATCAGGATAGGACTCCGGATGTATCTCTGTGTCTGATAGTCGTAACAGAATTAATTTTCATTAAGATATAACACCTAAGTCCTATATTTGAGTATCTCCTAATTTTACTTTTTACCTATTAGAACAAGATTTTCATACATGAAATCTATATAGATTACACGGAATCTTACTAGTAATAAATATAATGAATTTGGTGAATATAATGAAATTGAAAATAAATAGTAATAAGTATAATGAAAGTCAATAAAAGTCCTTATTTGAGAGTACTATAAAGTATTCTGTATTTAAAGAGGTCTTACATAAGAACTTGAGTAATCGAACGGTGGACACGAAAAGATTTCGTTTAAAGTGAAGTTTTGTTTTGTAAGTTAAAATGAATTATAAAAATATGGTCAGTAACCTAAAAATTACAAATAAATGGATAAAAATTAACACATAAAGGTGTTAATCAAGGGTGTCAGTATGGATTTATATGGAATTAACATCGTCAAGGAAGAAAGAATAGATTCCCAAATCACAACTCAAATACTCTTGTTTAGGTTACTAAAAAGACTAAAAATACAAGGATCTGGAATCTATAGATATAGAACATCTCTTTTCAAGGTGAATAACCGATAAAAAATCCTTTAGTAAAATCTCTACTTGACTAAAATAATCTTCTCTTAGAAAGAATACGGACGTCATGTCATCTTCACCAATCAAATTAGCCACATGTAAAAAGTTTACCTTTCTTCGTTAACGTAAATTATTTTCTCCTTATCTTTTCTTTTAAGTCCCGACTTGTCACTAACCTTTTCCTTAGTTCCTCTATTTTCTGACCACCACACCGACTTCTTCATAAATATACCCTCTGTTGACAGGTTACGTTTTTGGACTTCAACAAAGTACGGACATACGGGAAACGTTTGGAAGGAGAGAGAGAAAGAATTCTTTGGAAATCATATAAGACGTAACGAATACTACCAACCATCTACCTAAAAGAGAACCTCGTATACACTTCCATTAGGTCTAAAAAGTAACTTCCAACTCCAAGCAGTCCTTTTTACTTGGACATCATCTTCAATTGTGTACTTAAAGGTACTGTGATACTTTCCCTTTACACTAAGTCATTTTCATCAAAAGAAATATGTTTATAATTTTGTAATCGGTAAATTTATCTAGAAATTTTGAGTTCACTGACGTTCGATTTCTTGATAAACTTGACTATAAGTTTTTGTTTATAAGTTTTGGTGTAAATAAAAACGTAATAACTCATTTCGAAAATTCATTTAGACGTATACTTTTAAAGGGTATATAAATTTCGAAGTGAAAGTTTCATTGTCAGAATAAATGTCAACTTAAAAATCTCCTAGGATATAATACATAAAATGATGAGTAAAACCACACGACAATGAGTCAAATTGGAAAAGACCTACTTTATGTTGACAGTAAGACTCGTGATTAAAAGTCAAACCGCAACTCGCCCCGGATGTAATTTGTGAGTTATGCATAAATTACTTACTTACTTACTTGATTACTTGACATGGGAAATAAAAGCTTAGATTGATTGGTCCTTTTCTAGACGACGTACAGAATTCAAATAATTGACAGAATTCACTAATCGAATTTTTCTTTAAGTCGTTTACATATTTCGCGACATAATGCATCTATAAGTATAAAGTTCGAGGGACGGGGTCAATACGGGCTTTCAGAAATGACACAATTTCCTTACGGTGTAATATTTGTCTACTTTATACACAAACTACAAAGTCCCCGTCCTCTTATATTATCGTGTCTCGAATAACTCGACAAGGACTTCTATTTGGTGGAAATCTATAAAAGTCTAACAGAAGACTCCCCCTCACCTTTTACAAATCTTCCTAGACAAATTTACGACAAAGAAGGGGGGTGAGACGGACATTGTGAGTCTAACCGTCTCTCACTTTTTGGAAGTCCGTGTCCACCACTTTCACAACCACACTTTTCTTCTTTAGTACCTTATTTTGTTCAAAGGAAAACAAAAAGAATAGAGGAGTTAACTCTTAGATTAAAGTATCGTGATGCCACCAACCATAGTGTCACAACGAATACAAAAAAAAATTTGTCACTTTATAAAGTCCGTATTTGTTTATCCCCTATTACACTAGTCGTAGAGTCATATGTGGTGGATGGGATTTTTTATTTTGTAATGTCTATAATAATTTCGAAGGATACAAGAGAAAGGAGATAAATCACCTTTAGTGTTATCTTAAACTACAAACTGTAAGAATCAAAAGAAAAGTATAAAAACTACGTATAAGAATAAATACTCACTCGAACTCGTAGTAACATACAAATACCCAGTGAGTATACAGGAGGGGACTTAAAGAGAACTAAAAATATAACCAAACAAAAGAAAAAGGGTAACTAAGTATCTAGAAGTATATAAAACCTACGACAAAGAACTATTATGAGTAATCTTTATATCAAAGGGTCAACTATTAAACAGTAAGATAAATAGATACATACTTCTATTCACACATTAAAAACACCGGTTGAAATAATCCGAAAAGGAATTTCAAAACACACACATATACTCACACGTACGAAGACACAGAACAAATTTTTGTGAATGTTTGAGTTATAATATTTATATAAAAGGACACAAAAGAAGATTTTTAAAATGTCAAAATAGATAACATAAATTCGTAATATAAATACCTAAGAAGTAAGAAATCATGTAATAATTCTTCTCTAAAAAAAAAGAGTATTTCTATTGGTTAATAAAGTCATGGTGAATAATCCGTCAAACAGGAAATGAGTAACTAAATATCACGGTGGAGATAGTGTACAATTTAAAGGTACAGAAATACCAGAAAACAAGTAAAACCGAAGGAAAGTCGTAAAAGTCAAGTGGAGAGAAAAAGGACAATGTCAAATATCGGAAGATGGAAAGAACAAACTCCGTAAAGAAATCTAAAATTGACTCAAGACTGTGTGGTGTGTGAACACCTAAATCAATTATACTAAAATTATTAAAAAGTAGTAAACAAAGATGGTACTGTACATAGAATCGATTAACGAATCTTACGTGAAGATAAAAAAGAATAATAGAGGAAAACAACTACCACAAAGAACTTTTCCCCGGGTAGTAGGATAAATAACTAGTTTATCTTGACTTTGATGTTACCTTTTACACAACATTAAAGTTAAAAGTCTATGTTTTCCGTCTCCCGAAGGATCCACCGTGATCACCATTTCTTGGGTGGACGGTTACGTCCTCTGTATTTTCTACACCCAAGGTAAGGACCAAGTACTTCTAGGGGACCTCTTCCTTTAACCTAGGGTGAGATCATAGGAACGGAACCTTTAGAGTACCTCTCTCATTGACCGCCCGATATCAGGTATCGTAGCGCCTCAACCTGTGCTGACTTCACTGAGTCGTGTTCGCACTGAATGAAAAAGGTTTACTAATCACAAAGCAAATCGTGGAATCCTTCGTTACAAAAAATCCATTAAACTAAGACATATTCATCCGTCATTAATATGAAACTGACTTTACATAGTTTATAATAAAAAATTGACTGGAAGGAATAACATAAAGTCTACTAACCTTGGGTAAAAGTGTGGGTATATTTTTTGACCTAAAACCTTTTACCCTCGACATATAGGGTGGTTTCGTCTTATCTAGACAGAATCATGGAGTACCTAGGTTTGATTTCCATAAAGGAGGGAGTACAAAAGTAAACTTGAATGATAAAAAAAACAGGACAAACGTCTCAAACTAAATTTTACAATCTTACATTTGACTACGAACTATTAATATCCTCTTTGTCACATTTAAAAATTTATCTCCTTTTAAATTCTCTTCAGTAGTCGTTTAACTTTATACAGTCTGCCGTTGACCAACCATTCTATTACTTGAATGATCAACAATTGCTGAAACCTTTAGAAAATCTTCTTACTGACTTATTAATGTTTTCAAGTAGGACCCTTTGTATTTCAAACTAAAATTTTTTACTTTGGACAGAAGTTTAGTCGGCTCGTCTCTTAAAAATGGACACTTCTGTGTGAACTATATTAACTAAAACACTACTCGGTGCCCTTACTCCGTTATGACACAACCTCTGGGTGTGGAAAACCCCTATACTAAAAAGAACACAAAAAAAAAAAGGACGAGAAACTAAAGTCCCGAGACCAAACAGGAGAAGAGAAGACAATTCGGGAAACTTAATCGGACCCCGGACGGACAGGAGATAAACAGGAGAGGATCCGACTGATGCATCGAGACGTAAGTCCCACATGTCTCGGTTGTGTCACCGGAGAGATCAGAGGAGTTCCCACCCAGGGTTTAGACCTGATGTCTAATGTCCAAACTAATACATTTTCCGATAGATTTAGGAAATTGTAAACGAACTAAAATCGGGTAACCAGTTTATTTATATACAAAGGTACAGGGAAAGAAAGGGGAGGAACCTGTATTTTGTCGTAAGTAGTGTAAATAGTGATTTAGGACATTGACTGTATAAAAATAACCGTAAACAATAAATTGTCATAATTGGTCTCAATTTTATTCCTTACGTAACATACAAACAAAATATCTAAAAAGATAGAATGTCTATGACTTTAATATTCATATGGACTTTTATGACTTTATAACGGTGTGTATTAAGGGTCCTCTCGTATAACAGACCTTATCTCTGTAAAATTATACCCTACCGTTGGTCTCAAGAATTAGACTTCACTTTTCCTCCTTTTTCATCAATGTCATATGTCATTCTCCCTAAATTTAAATTATATATATTAGGGAAAAGGTTCAGTCACATTCGAAGTGTTCTCGTCCTGGGAAACGAGAAGACAAACGATTGTGACATATAAGAGTCACGAATCTTCTCACGGACCGTGTCTCATCCGTGAGTTTTTTATAAACGACTTACAATTTCGGTAAACATACGGGTCAGAAACTTCCTTATTTGGTTTCCCGAACTAAAAGGATACCAGACATTCCGGACTGAAATCCTTTGACACTTCGTTCCACTGGTACTATGGTGACCAAAGTAACAACAAAACGCAGAAACCGGTAAACAATATAAAACAAAATTTCTTGACTCAAAATGTTAATAAACTTCACGACGTCTATAAAAAAAAGACAAGAATCTAAAATACTCGAGACTGTACAATAGATGAGAATCGTAATTTACAACTTACTTAATAAATAAAAAAAACATCAAAAATTTTGACTTCATATCAACTAAATGTTATAACATACTCAAAGTTCCTCTATTTTATCACTAAGTTATAAAAATATCTAATATAGAGTAAATTTCAATAATGTTTTGTTACCGACATAAAGGGACACGACATGTTAAATAGGATCAATGAATACAAAGTATTCATCGTCAAACGTAGAGATATAGGGTATGAGAGAGAAGAGGGTGGGGGGAGGGAGAAGAAATGACCACTGATGATCAAACAAGAGATATAGAGACTCAGACAAAGACAAAATAATGTATGTTACTTACTTAATTAAAAGTATGTAACACCCTAAAAAACTTGAAAATTAAAACATAACCTCATATCGGTTAATTACCAAAACACTATCAAAGTCCACCTACCGTTTCCCGAGTCGGTATGTGTAGGTAAAAGAGGGTTTGAGTGGAGGGTGGAACCGACGGTGTTTGTAACTTTTCTCAAGGTACACGATACGACATCTTGGAACAACCAATCAGTAAAATTTACATTGTCACACATGTACAGGTAGGGTTTGAGGGACGACATAAATTTCACCTATTGGTTCCTGCCAGTATACAACAAAAATATGGAGTCTTTTTACTAATGATCCTTACTTACTAATAATTATACATGTCATTATTACTATCTTTAAACGAAGAGGGTCGATTGAGGTCTTGAAAAATATGAAATAGGATATCAGACTTACAAAACACAGGAGGAGTGTTTAGTACACGATTTTACGATTAACGACTATACTACCGTGATCATACACTACCATGATCCCGAAACTCTCCAAACGCACTCAGTACTCCCATATCGAGAAATTTATCTTAATCACTCGAATATTGAGGTCTCTCTAGAGATCGGGAAAAGTGGTATACTTCTATATTGGTCTTCAGACGTTGGACCTCCTTCCGGGAGTGGTCTGGTACGACCGTCGACTGGAACTTGAAGGTCGAAGGTTTGACACTCTTTAGTTAAAGACGGGAAACATTCGGTGAGTCAGAGACCACAAAACAATATGGTCAGGTTTACCTATTTCCACAAAAACTATGATAGATACATGATATGATACGAAAGAAAGTATTTAAGTAAACTGGACCTACTTTACTTTATTAGTTTCTTTTTAAAAAATTTTTCGTAGAAAAGGGAAAAATGAACGAACTTTTAAAATATAGATTGTCATCTATTTGTAAGTCTTTTATAGTTCAGTTGACAACACATTCGAAAGAATTAATAATAAACGATTCCTAAAGTTACTCCTAATTAAATGACCTTTACATCCGGGTTTCATAGTGAATATCATAAATCTACAAAGTTTAAAACTCCTTCGTAAATCTACGATAATATTACAGTTATACCACTATATTAATCAAAAAGAGAATACCCTTTACTACATAGTCGAAAAGAAAGTCCCTTACCCCAATTTAAAAGGTATTTTTTTAGTCGATTGTATTCCAAAACCGGAACGCTAGACTTTAATAGGGATCCATCAAATGGATCCATTAATTTTTAGAACAAAATTTAACTTGAACTTTAAAATAAAGTCAGGTGTTTCCTAACTGGAAATATTGAGTGAACATCTACAAAGAGAATACTTAATAGACTATTGGTAAGAGTTTTTTCTTATAATGGATGATAACTTTATTATTGAAACAAAAGGAACGTTTTGGGACCAGAAAAGTTGACTTGTTAAACCTTCTTCTATGGAGTAATGAATGTAACAGTACATTTATAGAGGAAAAGTACAAAAATTTATTTAAATGATTTTTTTTATTTAATTCATTACAGGATTCCACTTAATTTGAAAGTTCCGATATTTCTATGTTCTTTTCGTATCTTCTGATACAAGGACTCCCTATTACTCTGTACGATGAACACACAAATTATAAAAAAGAAGACCTGTGTATCGGTTTGATTAAATACACTTCCATAAAAAACAAGTAATAAAATTTTATATATGGAAATTATTTTAATATAATTTTGTTGAAACATTCAACAGAACATCCTTAAATGTATTAATAACTCTACGACACAGTCCATGATAGGAACTGGACTCTAAGAACTCAGCTTGACAATATATATGTATCCCACACGCACATACGAAATTTTTATTCCACGATAACATCGTTTTATAATCACTTGTCAAATAAAAAGGACACTACCATTGTCCTCTTTATTGACTTCCCGTTACTGTAAGTTCGGATGAACCATTGTATAAATCTTCAACTGGTCTGTCTATCTGATACGCTTATTTTCATATACATAGCTAACTTCAAAGTTGTCCTTCATTTACCGGATGTCTTTTATCCTGTCAAACTTGTCAAGGGGATGAGGTGGGAGGTGGGGTTTACGACAAAAGTTTCAAATTGCGTGTTCCCTAGGTGAGATCTCAATTTTCGTCCCAACCCACTCTCTTGAATCCTTCTGGGTTTAACAATGGAACGGATCCGGTATGTCTTGTCCATAGTCAAGGATCTTGGGTCTCCCTCTGTCTTAGTCGGTAGCACACTCCTTGTGACTCAAAATGACTCTCTGTGTCAATTAAGTACCATTGGAACGTCCTTTCCTCGGTCTCCTTTTTCCTCTGTTTAAGAGAGTAGAGGGTGTGAGGAAGGAAAGAGACTGGAGAAGGACACCGAGTTGTAACCGGGTGGGTTATTCTTCCGTCTAAAGATCTCTGATACCATGTGTACCCAATCGGAGGACCCCGTCTCTCAACCACTCTTCACCCAACTCAACTGACGATTCTACATCGAGTCCTCAGTCACTAGTCCTTTTCGTTCTCCAGTCCTGTCATTTGAGCTTTCTACCCAACCTCCGTTTGATTTCTTAAGAACAGAAGACTAGCGGTAAAGGAAGAAAAATTTTTGAGTAAAGATAATTATGGGTATATTGATCGTTACCGTTAATCATAACAGAGGAAAATTTACAAGTCCTAAAAAGACATGACATTGAAAAGGGAACGGTTTAGTCATTTTTTTACCTGATCTTATCTCCAAAGGACTATCGTCTAGAAATTGGAAAAGTTCCGAGTACATAATCAGAAAATCTCGATGTTGTTGTTTTAAGGTATGAGACCCGTCGAATTTGTTGTCCTTAAATTAAAGAGTACAAAAACTCCGACCTGCAAACTCTAATCAGTCGCACCTACTCAAGACCACTCTCAAGAAAAGGAACGAATGTCTGTCGACGGAAGAAGGGAACAGAAGTATACCGTGATTAGGACAGTAATCCGGGGGTAGGAGTAATGAAGTAAATTTGGATTAATAGAGAGTTTACAGAACAGAGGCCTATGGTAGTGTCACCCCAATCCCGAAGTTGTATACTTCAACCGCCCCCGTGTCAAGTCAAGTCTCGTCTAGTATGACGAAAGACTTAATATAAATCTAAAATATGTTAACTAACCACCTTTTCTCAGTACCTTGGATTATGGGTGTAACGTTAAAAGAGTCTACTCTGTGTACTTTAATCTTTAATAAAATGTAGGTATAAATTAAACCAAGATTAATATTGTGACACTCTACTTTATGACATGTATAAGTAAAGTACTTATTCATGTGACTTTAAATCTCTCCAATTCATCTACCATAACGGAACTGAACTTAATTCCGAATAGATTATCTCTTCAGGTACCAGGATTAGTAACACGATGTCACGACCAGTCCGATTCCCAACTGTCTCTCTTTTTCCTTTTTTTTCACTATGTTCCTTTCATCTTGAACTTGGAATAGAGTACAAATTGTTTAATAAATTGTCGACAATTTTATCACAATAAATAACTAAGTAAAAACCGAAACGACCCAGAACCAACGACGCGCCCGAAAAGAGACCAACGTCGTTCACCAGAAAAGATACACCGCCGAAGAGAACAACACCTCGTACCCGAGATCTCGTGTCCGAGTCATAACACCGTGTACCGGAATCAACGAGTCACCATTCACCTTAGTAGGACCCAGTCCCTAACTTGGATACAGAGGACGGAACCGTCTACCTAACAAGTGGTGACTCGGTGGTCCTTTCGGGTTGTTTAATAAAATATGGCACAAACGAAAACGAAATAACACACTTTGATAGTAAAGGTAAAAAGTCCCACGACTCATAACTTCACTGGAAGGTACTCTTATTTTTCCTCCATAATTATCTATCAAACACCTTTCAAACCCAAAATCTCTTATTCTCTAGTCTAGTTAATACATTTTACTTTGATTGATAACTATCGGTCTTACTCTAACGATCCATCTTCCTATAGTAACCCGTCATTATACCGTACAACTTTTCAATCATAGATTTATAAACGAATTCCAATTAGAGTATTCGTGACATAGGAAACCCGAAGAGACCACCGAGTTTAACATTTCTTACACGGACATTACGTCCTCTGGGTCCAAACTAGGGACCCAACCCTTCTAGAGGACCTCTTCCCTTACCGTTAGAGGATGTTATAAGAACGTACCTTTTAAGGTACCTATCTGCTCGGACCGTCCGATATCAGGTACTCCAGCATTTCTGAACCTGTGTTGGCTCACTGATTGTGTGTGTCTGTGTCTGTATGTGTGTGTGTGTGTGTGTGTGTGTGTGTGTATGAAATAGGAAATGGAGATCTTATAAAAGAACACAGAAAATAGATAAAGGAAGAGAGGTGTAAAAAACAAGTGACAAAGTCCTTTAAGATCATAAACCTATAACTTAGTGGATCTAAAAGAATAGAAAAACAGTTCAGAGGACAGTAAAAATGAAAGACAAGGCGAAACTTTTTCATAGAAGGTTGACGTAATAATATTAATAATAATAATAACGGTGTGGTACTCCGAACACCCTAGAATCAAGGGGTTGGTCCCTAGTTTGGACCCAAGAGTCGTAACTTTCAAACCTCAGGATTGGTGACCTGGTGGTCCCTTAAGGGGGTTGACGTAATAAAGTATTAGTGTAATGTTCGTAAAGATTATTGTACGAACAAAAGAGATGAAGGAAGAACAAGGGGATGGGGGAGTGACAAAGAAAGTTTTTTAAAAAAAAGATACAAAAAAATCGAAGAATAGAAAACACAACGTCCGACAGAATTTTACGGATCGATATCTTGACATAAAATCTTTCTCAATAATCCTTTTCTGTTAACTTTTAAGACAATGGCCATTCGAAACAAGGACCACTAGAAGTGTAGACCCATCGGTCTTTCACTCTGTCGGAAATACAACTACCGTTCCTCACTTTTAAAACGAGACTCCAGTAAATAAAAAGGGTCTCCACTTAAAAGGTCAGAGAATATTCCCCACCCACCTTCCCCATAACTACCTCCTTACCTTTGTCACTGTCTGAA
Source organism: Capra ibex (assembly GCA_006410555.1). Lineage (NCBI taxonomy): Eukaryota > Metazoa > Chordata > Mammalia > Artiodactyla > Bovidae > Capra > Capra ibex. The sequence goes on along the minus strand of SJYO01020080.1, from coordinate 23,040,676 downwards.
ATAAAACCCCCGAGATTTTAGCGACGTTTACCACTTACGTTGGTACTTTAATTTTCTGAGAACGAGGAACCTTCCTCTCAATACTGGTTGGATCTGTCGCATAATTTTTCGTCTCCGTAATGAAACGGTTGTTTCAGACAGATCAGTTTCGAGACCAAAAAGGTCATCAGTACATACCTACACTCTTAACCTGATATTTCTTTCGACTCAGGGTTTCTTAACTACGAAAACTTGACACCACAACCTCTTCTGAGAACTCTCAGGGAACCTATCGTTCCTCTCGGTTGGTCAGATAGGCTTTCCTTTAGTCAGGACTTAGAAGTAACGTTCCTGACTACAACTTCGACTTTGAGGTCATGAAATAGATGGACTACGCTTCTTGACTGAATAAGTTTTTCTGGGACTACGACCCTTTCCGACTTCCGTCCTCTTCATCTGCTTTCTCCTACTCTACCAACCTACGGTAGTGACGGAGTTCCCTGCACTCAAACTCATTCGAGACCCTCAAGTACTACCTGTCCCTTCGGACCACACGATGTCAGGTACCCCAGCGTTTCTCAGCCTGTGTTGACTCGGTGACTTGACTTGACTTGACCGTAGGTATGTATTCCCTGTCTCTTTCACCTATTTCCAGGGTTGAAAGTCATTCTGTGACTTAGGGGGATAAAAGTGGGTAGACCAAGTGGAGACGGTAGACGACACGATAACAGAGACCTTAACTTCGGACGGAAACAACAAGTCAACTATTCAACACAGACTGAGAAACGGTGGGGTACCTGACACCGTACGACCCTAAATAGGAAGTGATAGAGGGTCTCAAACGCGGTTGAGTAGGGGTAACTAAATCGCTACGGTAAGTCAGTAGAGTACGAGACAACAAGGGAAGAGGAGTACGAAATTAGAAAGGGTCGTAGTTCCAAAAAAGGTCACTTAACCATAAAAAGTCTTACTTGGAGAGTAGAGGGTAAGCTTCCCACTCTCCACCGTAAAACCTCCCTATGTGTAAAAAAACACGCCATTCCCTCTCCGATACAAATTCTCGGATGTCAAATTGTAACTTAGAATGGAGACAAATTGTAACTTAGAATGGAGAGGGTATCCTGGTCTTCGAAGGTGTACTGTTCAGGATCCCGAAGACACTTCGTCGAACTGATCGAGAGAAGTCTAAGAAGGAGACATTATGGTCTAAAATTAAAAAAGGACAGATGAATACAAGAATAGAGAGGTTAATGATTCAAGGTTTTTAAACAACTCTAAAGACAAGAGAACAACAGAGGAAAAGACAGAAAGAGACAATTAAAGTGAAAAATATAACGAACGATAATAAATAAAATTGTCTTCAAACGATTCAAACAATAAAAATTAGGTCTGAAGAGTTTGTAGGAATAAACTTACTTTCTTCTCTTTACATGTAAAGGACTTATCTTCTTACAAAATATTAAGACCCCCGGAGTTAACTTATAATGTAAGAATAGTATACGGTCCTATATTTTAAAACCACTCTGATTAATAAAGAACGAACACTACGGAAATAGACAATAAAATATACTATTTCTAAAAGAAAAGGTACTGGGGTTTTTAGGAAATGAGAAACAATGTACTAAATTGAATTAGTTGAAATTCTGGCACTTCGTAGATTAAAACCCTCTTGCACATCAATCTTAATCTACGTGAAAGGGTATGGTGTTTTGAATATAAAGAAACACAAACGTTTTATGTTGAACTTACAATTACTTGGATTTACTGTATGATCCTTTACCAGAAGGAGACATCCACTCTTATTTCCGAAAAATTAACTAAACAAAAAGAAAAGAAAAAAATTTCGAGGAGTCTTACAACCATCCTTTGTGTTTTATTTACACATTCAAAGGTTTCGTCAGAAAATTAGTTATAAATCGTATTGAGACAAACGGACCTCTTACCCGTTCCATTTTCATCCCAACAAAGGGAGACAAAACTCGAACGACGTGTAATTCAATAGTTTAAAACAAGAAAAAGAAAGAATTATAGAATCAATCGTGTATAAATCGAAATAAAATAAAATAAAAGATGTGAATTGTATAACGTGAAAGAAGGGACCTACATACACTTCTTTATTTTCTGTTTTACGGACGTATAACTTAAATAACAGGTGAACCTGTTTCGAGTGGTATTTGTTTACTCAACGAACTCGTAAAACAATGACAATTTCCACATCTCCTTCTTCGAATAAAAAAAAAAAAATTTCCTCAAATATTGTCTTTTCATTCTTATTCATTTATCTTATGAACAAAAAATGAAAATTGTTCAAAATTTTTTTTGAACAATCAAGGGAAGTAAAAACTGATTTATAGTTACCCCGACTCTTCCCTGGGTTCCCTAATCTCTCTCTAAAAATCCTCTGACCTTTCTACCTCTTAATTTAAATATCCGACTTATCAATCCCTTACTAATACCCTTCTCTACGGAAGATTCGAACTAGAACTTTCTCAATTACCTAATCTAATTACTGATAGTTATTCAACAGTTCCCAGTTAATCTCTTATTTTCTTATATTTTAATTCGTTCTAACATATCCTTAATTGGTTAAGATGTACCCTCCGTCATCATGCAAACTGAATATAACTGAATGTTTCTACATTCTATATATTCCTTTGATTTACTTTATCACTTAGATAAAATCCTTTAAAATAAGAGTTTCGTACGTACCGTTATGTCAACGTCTTAAAACTGTCTCTAAGAAAAAACGAAAAAGAATTTAGGACGTAAAGAATGAATTTTTTTGGAGTTACTAAAAATTATTATTGTCAAATAAGAAAGTGAACACCACAAAACCCTGGGAATTACTAGAGTAAAAAAAGAGGGAGTGTTAACAAATATGAGAGAGAAGACCTCGTATATTTTTACGATTTCATTAGAGTAATCGTTAATTGTTTTTAATCAGTGACAAACACTTGGGACTTATAAGAGAGAAGAAGAAAAATACAACATTTCTAAGGATCTTTCTTGAAATGATAATACATGTTGACGAGAAAGACATGGGAGGCAAGGTGGTACAACAAAAGATAGGGAAGGATGCGACAATATAATTATATTTTATTTTGTCATGGTTATCGGCCTACTACTATTAATGTGCATTCTGGATACTTACTTCGTATATTTAAAGTAAATGGTAACACTTAGTAACCTTGACGTATAACGGTGATCATAAAGTATATCTAAATGTCTACTTAAGATGACACAGTACCGGACACTATCTTAGAGATAGAAGACATCAAGGACTCACTAGTAAGGATCAATGCAGTACATATTTTATGTAAGAAAACGACACATGGTGGACGGTTGAGTGAGAACAGTATTCAGTAACAAAAAAGTCGAATGAACAATTGTGAAAGGAAAGTATACCTTGTAGGACATCTCTAAGAAAATCACTACTGAACTCTAGAATACATAAACACATATTAATTTCAAATAAATAATAGATGTAGGTCAAAACGGAATATAGGTCACAACGACTATTTTACGACTATTTAAACTAAAAATAAGGAAACACACATTAGTCGGAAAAGAGGACAGTCGGTAAACCTAAAGAAGAAATAGGAAATACAAGATTTTTAAAGTGATAACAGAGACGATTATGTTTTAAAGTACACAATAAGAAAAGAACTTTACCAGAAAAGGAGTATTTACTAGAAGAGGAAACAAAGGGGAAAGGGGGAAGTGAAAGTATAACATAGATGTCAGTAGTAAGATTTTAAACTTTAGACAAGTATAATAGGAAGACAAATTTTCGGAAATACTATTTGAGAGAAGTGAGAACTAAACCAATATCGGTCCAAAAGTTCTGAAGGGATCATCGAGTCTTCAACACTTGTGAAGGGATCATCGAGGACGTTACGTCCTCTGGGTCCGAGTTAGGGACCCAGATCTTCTAGGGAACCTCTTCCTTTATCGTTGGGTGAGGTCATAAGAAAGGACCCTTTAGGATACCTATCTCTTCGGACCACCCGACGTTCATGTACCCCAGTGTTTCTTAACCTGTCCCAAAAGTCTGACACACTATTCTTCGACTAGTCCAGTCAAAAGTCTAAGGGGTCGTGAGTGTACTTTATTTCTCTAAGGAAAAGACAAAATATCAACCTGGGGGTACATAGTAATATAGATTTATTACTAAAGAGATAAAAGATCTTAACTTATTGTTACCGGAGATCCTACATAAGGTATGAATAATCGGAAGGTATGTTTCGGAAAGAACGAGACCTGAAACCCAAGGAGAGGTTTGAATAGAATAGGAACAGAACCAGACAAACCCAACAGTATTATTTCACGGCATCGAATCCACGGAAGATTTGTTGTCTTTACATAAAGAGGGTCAAGATCTCTGACTTTCATACTCCATTCCCACGGTTGGAACATCTTAAGATCACTCTCGAGAAAAGACCCAATGTCAGACGGTCGAAGAGTAACTATTACAGAGAAGTGTACCACCTCTCGTCTTTCTCCTTCGTTTGAGAGATCACTACGATTATTCCCGTAATTAAGGTGAGGACTATCGAGATGGGAGAACTGGAGTAAATGGAAGGTTTCCTGGGTAGAGGAGTATGGTAGTGTGTCCCCGTAACGTAAAGTCGTATATTTTGACCTCCTCCTGTTTTGTAAGTCAGGTGTTATTATTTCATGTGACAGATGTGACTTAATGAACGACAACGAATTTGAGACAGAACCAACACAAAGTTGGTTACGTTTCTGTCGTAGGGAAAATATACCCTACCGAAAGGGGATAAAATCATTGGACTATTGGAGAGGGGTGGGTTCAGAAACCATAACTCAAATATATGTTAAATAAAAACCAATTCAAAAAGTATTAGGGTTTGAGGTGAGAGATGAATGGTTTATAAGGAAGAAGGTGTTCGTAGAGTCTCGTACAAAGGTGGTAGGAGTGACACCACTATGTATGAAGGTCTGACACTAGAAAAACTCCTGTTCAAGTCGTAGAACCAGTAGTAACGCAGAGACCTTGGATCATTATTGACGAAATATCTACGATAGTTATTTACAAATAACTGACGTACCAACTTTTCGAATCCATAGTGATATATTCATATAAACGGTGACAACCTTTATAAAAACGTATATGTAAAATATGTCTTTCATTTTCTTTAAATATTTCACACAAAATTATTGACAACGTAAAAGAAACTCAAGTCCGTAGAGTCGGTTATCTTAACGAATAAATATCCTCTTTAGGATAACTATTATCCCGATTTTGTTTGTTTTATTGGTTTTATTCGTTTATAACCAGACCTTTAGTCAAACGAAATTACTCAGTAATCGTAAAAGACACAATAAAAAAAGTTCGTTTCTAAGGACACTCAGTGACAAATTTCTCGAATTATAATCTCTTTTCAAACGGAAAGAGGATTTCTAAACTTTACGAATAAAAATAGAGTACCTAGGGGGGAAAGAGAACAGACAGTTTCTGAATTTTAATTCACTGAACATGTGAACGTTATTAGTAGGTCGAGGTCTCAGGATGTAGTAATAGAGCAAAGAAACGGGAGGTCGGGAAGAGAGGAAGACTGGTAAAGGTAACATTGACGACTAAAAAAGAAGAGTAAAATAAAAATTTATATAATATAAAATTTTTAACATTCGACAAAAAAAAATTGATTCTTTTTATATTTAATTTACATACATTTAGACACTTATTCCCGTCCATTAATAAAGTTTACTCCTGGGTTTAAACAAAATTATAAAGAAATTTAGTGTATACGTATTTACTTGTTACGGATCAAGAAAAGGGAATATCAAGTCTTGGTCAATCAATCTTCCAATGTCTTACCTAAATCATACACTATACGGTCTCCAGTCCTACAAATCCACTCATTTTACTTCTGTCTTTTCAGGTTGACATGCTACTACAGTGAGAATAGGGTTATTAATTTGTCTATAATAAAGAGAGATCTATTTCGTGTATAGTAGAGACAAAATCTGTAAAAGGAGTACCTTTTGAAAGAGATTGAAACTTCTGATAAATGAAAACTGTGTTACTTTATCTTTAGACCCTACGTGACAACGATAATATAGATAAAATGAATTCCGTGTTATTTATTACTTCCTTTCTTTTGTTTTTATCAAGTTAACAGAGAAAATGTATATATCCATTTCTGAATAATATCGAACTCATACAATTCGGACTAAAGGCTCAAAAGGTGTCGTCCCGAGTCCTAGTGCTCGGTACACCTACTACATCAAAACAAAAGGAACAAGTAAAAGTCGATTTTCGGGACGTCTCTTATCCTCCGACAACCATTCTATAGTTACCGTCATATCCCTAACGGAAGACTTCAGTAATACTTAATTCTCGATTACCCATCGAAAGAAACTATCGAGCAAATATTAACTCACATCTATCTACTTTTAGTTTGTGTTTCCCTTGAGTTAAAATAGTAATTAAAACTGAAACAAATTGCCTACTAAAGACTAGTGGTGTCGTCGGAAGGATTAAACAGACACATACTACTTCTTTGATTAGTATGTGTCGAGTCTCTTGTTTATTGTATGCAAAAGGGTCTTTCCAGTGGAAGTCTCTATTCGTGTTCCTTTTTTCTTTTGGTATTTGGACAACTAAAGAAGGAAAAGAGCACACAAAAAGGAGACAAAAGAAAGAAAATTTTTACGCCATGTATTTTATTAATATTAAATTTATACGTCACTAACTGATAGGTCTTAAATATCGGATTTGATCGGACATTTATATCAGACCGAACGAGGATTATTCCGAAGGGACCACCAAGTCTACCATTTCTTAGACGGACGTTCCACCCTCTGGACCCAAGGTAGGGACCCAGCCCTTCTGGGGGACCTCTTCCCGAACCGTTGGGTGAGGTCATAAGAACGGACCTCTTAGGGTACCTGTCTCCTCGGACCACACGATGTCAGATATCCCAACGTTTCTCAAACTATACTGACTCTCCCATTGTGAAAGTGAAACAAGGATTATTTTCCGAAAGAACGAAAGAAAACGACTAATCTACCGGGAATAATATACAGTCAATGATCAAATTATAATACGTATAATTAAATAAATCGGGAGTATTGTGGGGTAGTAGGGGCAAAAGAGTCTACTCCTTGACTTCGCGTCACTCTACGGTTTAGACGAGTTTCAGTGCATCGATGGACTCTCGTCCGTCTCAACGTTAAGTTTGGGTCCTTCGGACCGAGATCTCCGACACAAGAATTGTAACACAAAACAACGATATTATATAATCAAATTAATGTTAAGGACACTGAAGAACTATGGATACAAACTTTTATCGTGGTTCGTATCGGAAACCGATTTTATTATTTGGAAACACTTAGGATTACACAAAAATCTTATGTATAAAAGAATACTCGTTCACCGATACTGTCATTATGTAAATCCTCGTGTGTCTTTTGTTAAACTGTAACAATCCTTATAAGTTATCTTGTATACGATATGTAAAATATATATATTTTAATATGTGATTACGTAAATATGTGTGTACGTATGTGTATAAAATATATATATATAAAGTCAAATTCATAAAATACTTTAGTATTGATGATCATCTACTGTAGTCACACTCCCTCCCTCTTAGGAGTGCCCTTCGACACGTGTCTAACTGTGTCAAACTAGAGTACCATAACAATCAGTAATATATATACATACAAACATACATACATATATACAACAATCTAAATATCGATACATTCGGTCTTACAACGTACCGTTCCACCTAAAAGAAAAATGTAGATCTGATCTGGGACACGGACGACACCCTTATGTAGGTACAAAATGGAGAGACCGGTCTGGACAGTCAAACACTCGACTACTTCCTTCCCTGTCCCAAATATTTCACTCCAAGATGACCGATTAACTCTGGTATGTAACATGGACCTTCCTGTAGTCACAATAATATCTCAATCTCCTCATTGACCGTGGGGTGAGGTCATGAGAACGGACCTTTTAGGGTACCTGCCTCCTCGGACCACCCGACGTCAGGTACCCCAGTACTTTTCAGTCTGTCCTGACTCGCTGAAGTGAAAGTTGGAAGTGAAAGTACGTAACCTCTTCCTTTACCGTTGGACGAGGTCACAAGAACGGATCTCTTAGGGTCCCTAACCCTTCGGACCACCCAAAGGCAGAGACCCCAGCGTGTCTCAGCCTGTGCTGACTTCGCTGAATCGTCGTCGTCGTCGTCTCTTCATTGTCTGGTTTCATAGGTGTTCTTTACGACTACTATCTCCTACTTTCTTTAGAGTAACAAGTATTTCGACCACAACGATCTGACTCCTACCTACCTCTTCAGTCCTTGCTTACACCAATTCTTTTGTTTTACTCACATTTCACTCGGGCCACTCCAACGACGACCCAGAGGTGGTACGATAAGGAATATACACCTAATATTACACAAAACGACCGGATCCTGGCGTGATCTAACTGAAATGTACAAACAATGTAATTCCAACGAAGAAAGAGGTAGTAGAATAATCCATTTACTAATATACCAAATGAAACAGTTCCCGGTTTTATTGTCACAGAATTGTTTATATCTACTAACGAGGAGGGACTTCATTCTCAGATCCAGTCATCCACGAGACCCCTATCCGATGAAGAAGAGGTACACATACAGGTCTGGTCCAAGGAATGTAGAGTAACCAGAAGACAGAGGATTCACACAATAGACATGTCAATTGTTGTGAAGTCTCTATTCATTTTCCTTTTTTTTTTTTTTTGAACAACTAAAGAAGGAAAAGAGGACACAAAAAGGAAAACAGAGGGAGAAAAAGAGGAAGGTAGAGAGACACAAAAGACGTCTTTCTCCTTTTGTTCTAGTTCCGAAAGAGAAAATTCCTACACTTGTGTAGAAAAGACATGTGTAGGAAAACCGGTCTAGAAACAATGAGACCGATAGGACTGACGTTTCTTACAACCTTTTACACCAAGTCCCGGTAAACAATTCGATTTTAAGTCGTCCAAGATAGAATAAATTTACTTTTTATCTCCCAACTAAAACTTTATGTCAATCGTAAAGGACGATATTGGTCAAATTTCTTTGGGAAATTCCTTTATCTTCTTGATTGGAACACGATCTTTGAAAGTAAAAATTTATAAAGTATCTAGTTGACATTCGTTATATAGGAATAAAATAAACAATACGATATCTTTGTGTAACAAAATTTTGAAAATACTCCAATAAATAATATCAAATCTTTTTTACACCACAAGAATTATTTTTTCTTTTATGTCTCTCATATCGACTATTACAATTATTATATGTGAGTCCTATATCGATCATCGTAATTAGAACACGTCAGGATTGTCATACGAAGTCTAGTAACGTTTGTGGTTGTAATTTGTTTATTTTACTTTCATTTTAGGATTTCGTTAGACCTTAAATAATCTATAACACACTCCGAATTTTAAAACGATGAAAAACTTCCTACAGGTTTAATAGTACTTTACGGTCAGCATGAAAATACGATAAAAATCAAACTTTTGGCAAAGACGTATTTTATTCTGATCCTAACATTACTTGTGTGACGTCCATTTATATCGTCACACCCCAAATTTTCGTATGACTCTTCTTAGACGTTGACTGTCGTTGATCCGAGATTGGACCAAAAAAACTTATCGTATTAACTCTTACATTTGGCTGACGGAGATATTGTCTCTTAAGTATCCTATCAACTTTACGGATGTAAATTCAATCCCAAGTTCTTCTTAGTAAAGGGAAAGGAAGAATTGTTTCGATTTATCTATAACTGAGATTAGTAAATAAAAAACATAACCATAACTCGTAAAAACTTATAAGGATAAATTTAGAAGTATGAATTTTTTGTCAAGACGTCCTTGTAGTCTATTCTTCCTTTCCCACACTCGGTCGTAAATACCCATTTCAACATTATTATTTACTTTCACTAAAAGTTCTATGAAATGTGTCAAAACCTTCTTCTGATGAAAAATTTTGGTCGTTCAACCAGTTTGTAAAAATTCGTGTTGGTAATTATTTACCTTAGAATAATTTTATTAAAGAGTTTAGGTAGAAAAGATTTTCTATAAAATCCCAGTTTAGTAATTGAAATCCCTCCTGTCTTCGTGGAATTTTTAAAGTCAATATAGGAACTCTCATAAAATTTGTTTTGTTAAAAACCACTAAACACATAGGACTACTTCTCGATAGTTGCACGACCGGAACCGAAGAGTCAAGGAAGTGGAGGAGACGAGAGAAAGTTAGAACGGGAAGAGGGTTGAGTCAAAGTGATTCAACGTACTGGGGTTACCGAGTCGTCCATTTCTTAGGTGGATAGTTACGTCCTTTGTGTCCAAGGTAGAAATCTAATCTTCTAGGACAACTCCTTCCTTTACCGTTGGACGAAACCATAAGAACGGACCTTTTAGGGTACCCATCTCTTCTTACCGACCAATGTCAGGTACTCCAACGTTTTTTAGACTGACTCGTACGTTGATAGGTGACTCCACTAGTACGACATTTAAAAAGGAAATAGGAATTTCACTTTCAGTGAGTCAGTACAGGTTGAGACACGCTGGGATACCTGTCGTCGGGTGGTTCGAGGAGACAGGTACCCTAAAAGATCCGTTCTTATGACCTCACCCAACGGTAAAGGAAGAGGTCCCTTCAGGATTTGGGAGGTATTTTGGGACACATCAGCATAGAACTTCGTGACCAAGAACTTGAAGGAAGTCAGCGCTTCAGCACAGGGTGAGAAACGCTGAGGAACCTGTCGTCGGACGGTCCGTGGAGACAGGAGGGGATAGAGGACCTCAAAAGACTAAGTATATGTACTTTAGGCACTACAATAGTTTGGTAGAGTAGGAGAGCTCGAACGTCGAGTAAAGTCTTTGTGGACGGTCGGAACAATTTTCTATGTGGGACCCCACAGACTAGGTTATCCACACCCTACTCGAACTTTAAAACTTCAAAATCTTCAAGAGTCTGTTACGGTTTCAAAGACCAAGTCCCTGACACGAAATCTTGTCAAGTTTCCTTAGACATCAACGAACCGTGTATGGTAATCAACTATTACGAAATTTTTCGTCTTAACACAGGAGTACAGAATAAATAAAAAGAAAAGAAAATGACAAAACGAAAAGACAACAACAACAACAAAATTTGTTAAGTTTCCTTAGACATTAACGAACCGTGTATGGCAACTATTACAAAATTTTTCGGCTTAACACAGGAGTCAGAATAAAGAAAAAGAAAAGAAAGTGACAAAACGAAAAAAAACAACAACAAAATTGAACATCTAGAACTACCCTAGGGAAACTTCTTGTACGACTAAAATAAAACTTATCAACATATGTCGACAAAATTAAGATTGTTCATTTTTATACCCGGTCCACGTTATTTCCTCATGAACGAATTCTAAAATATAAAATAAAACAACTCGTCCTTTTATTCGAGTCCGGTTCTTTTGACAAATAATTTACGGAAGATAAAAAAAGTGATGGGTTGTACACGACAAAATGAAGGAGTGTAGTTTATTAGCATAAGTCACTTTGAATATGGTAGTACTTAACGTTTGAAGGCATTTCAGTGTCTCTGGAAAAAATCCTAAAGATAGAGTCGTATTCTAATCCTATAAACCTAAATCCAACAGTGAAATATATTTTAGTCAAGATTCTCAAGACGATGTTGTTAAAAAAATCTACGTTCCGTAACCTCTACTTCAACCTTATTGGTACAGTCACAACTGATTAAAATCTCAAGTAGATGATTGAACAATAGACCCATAGTACTTTTTAATAAAACATATCCCTCAACCCTTTTTTTCTGAAACTTTACGTATTCACATATACATTGACCTGTACCTTGTTGTCTGACCAAGGTTTATCCTTTTCCTCATGCAGTTCCGACACATAACAGTGGGACGAATAAATTGTAGATACGTCTCATGTAGTACTCTTTGCGACCCGACCTTCTTTGTGTTCGACCTTAGTTCTAACGACCCTCTTTATAGTCATTGGAGTCTATACGTCTACTGTGGTGGAAATACCGTCTTTCACTTCTCCTTGATTTTTCGGAGAACTACTTTCACTTTTTCCTCTCACTTTTTCAACCGAATTTCGAGTTGTAAGTCTTTTGCTTCTAGTACGACCAGGGTAGTGAAGTACCGTTTATCTACCCCTTTGCCACCTTTGTCACAGTCTGAAATAAAAAACCCCGAAGTTTAAATGACGTCTACCACTGCCGTCGGTACTTTAATTTTCTGTGAATGAGGAACCTTCTTTTCAATACTGGTTGGATCTATCGTATGAGTTTTCATCTCCGTAATGAAACGGTTGTTTACAGGCAGATCAGTTCCGATACTAAAAAGGTCACTAGTACATACCTACACTCTCAACCTGACACTTCTTTCGACTCGCGACTTCTTAACTACGAAAACTTGACACCACAACCTCTTCGGAGAACTCTCAGGGAACCTGACGTTCCTCTAGGTTGGTCAGGTAAGACTTCTAGTCAGGACCCTAAAGAAACCTCCCTTACTACGACTTCGACTTTGAGGTCATGAAACCGATGGAGTACGCTTCTCAACTGAGTAACCTTTTCTGACTACGACCCTCCCTAACCCCCGTCCTCCTCTTCCCCTGCTGTCTCCTACTCTACCGACCTACCGTAGTGCCTGAGCTAAATGTACTCAGACTCACTTGAGGCCCTCAACCACTACCTGTCCCTCCGGACCGTACGACGTTAAGTACCCCAGCGTTTCTCAACCTGTGCTGACTCACTGACTTGACTTGACTTGACTATACGATAAATACCGAAAATCGTTCAATTAACGACTCAGAAAACTCATAGGGGGTCAGAATTAATTTTTTTAAGATTACCTATACTTTTTTAACGTCTCTTTCTCATGAGTTCATCTAAAGTTGAAAGATTAAAAAGTACTCACTCACTCACTCACATCAGCGAGTCAGCACAGGCTGAGAAACGCTGGGGCACCTGACATCGGATGGTCCGAGGAGACAGGTACCCTAAGAGGTCCGTTCTTATGACCTCACCCAACGGTAAAGGAAGAGGTCCCCTAGAAAGGTTGGGTCCCTAGCTTGGGTCTAGAGGACGTAACGTCCGTCTGCGAAATTGGAGATTAAAAAGTATAAGTGTTGTTTATTATCTAAATCACTAACGAAAATAAGAGAGTACCAGATATAAAACAAAATTCAAAAACAAAAGAGTATTATGTGGACTCTCATGTTTAGTAGAGGAAACGGACATAACGGGTCATTGCAATAAGTTACGTCATGGCACAAAGTGGAGTTATAGATTTTACACGAACTATGGTACGCCATGATGAGGACACGGGAGACGGATAATCTACGGAAACTGTAATACTACCATGGTTATGAAGGATGTAGAGACTCCTTTGTATAGAGGTACGAGAGAACTTACCACCATTATTGTATTATCTGTGTTTGTACCTGAGGTTGACGTGACGGACACAAGCGAACGACAAAGGTTGTGGACGACTATCACACTGGAAACCGATTAGTAGGAGAATGGAGTCATCGAAGATTTGACCCTTATTATTAGTATAAACAGGGGAACTCAACAACCTTCCCATTTTGGGGAGTGTTGTCACGGACGATTCAATCAATCATAAGACATTCGAGTTGATAAAAGAAAAGGTACGTACACACATCTTCGGTACTAAAAAAAGGAACTCAAGAGTGTAGAAACATCTGAAACACTCGTGTCTAATTTATAAAATATTAAACCGTATTCCGTCAGTCATAGACTATTCAGACATTTAGTCGTAATAGAGGGAAGGATGTTTTACGAGACAAAGGACTCTAAGTCGACCACACAAATACTTTAAAAAGGTGGTTACAGACTTTTAAGTGGTCTCACAAATATCTTTGACATATAAAACAGGTTGTGAATAAATACATTTCTTAAAAACAAACTCGTAAGTAAAAGAATTGAGTTTCAAATGTAAAATTCTTAGAACCTTGATACATATTTTAGAGACATGTTGAAATTCTCTTTAGAATTACTTTACAATACCCTCTCTAGTTCCTCTAACATGTGGTTTTACTTTGATGGTGTCACTTCTACCTATCTCTTAGAAATTACTTCTTTCCTTGATAACCTTTATTCTTTTCGATCAACAAAACTCTGATTAGTTTATGTTCGGGACCGACACTTATTAGTTATTATAGATTAGTTACACTTTTTGCGTATAGTATCTTTTACATAAGTTGACACTCGTGACCTCACTTGAATCTATGACAAGAGTAATGACACACACACAAGGAACGAGTCAGGACAGACTGAGAAACACTGGGGTTCCCAGTAAGAAACATCGGATGGTCCGAGGAAGTAGGAAGGTCCATTCTTATGACCACACCCAACGGTAAAGGAAAAGGTCCCCGAGAGTATTACATATGTACAAAAACAGATAGGATATTGGTTCATTCAGACAGTATAAAACCACTTCTGTTGAAGGTGTCAGAAAAGTTCACTGGAGATATTCAGTGTTCTTGTCTAAACCCACAAAGACGAACATTGAGGACTAAGAACAGTGGATATATAACTGAACGGTGCATCGTATCAATAAAACACAAAGTACATTAACGAGTTTATGCCATGTGACTTTAAACGGATTTTGTATAACAAAATTAAATATTATTAAATAGTCGTCATATGTCTATTTTGTTTAAAGAATCCGATTACACATTATCATTATATAAGATTTTCTCTCTACAGAAACGTTTTTCTACCTATTGACTTTATGTAAATCTCGGAATAATTTGGTAGGGGTATCTTTTCTTTACGTTTTTTTCGTTTTACCGACAGACTCCTCCGGAATGTTTATCGACACTTTTCTTCTCTTCACTTTCCGTTTCCTCTTTTCCTTTCTATATTCGTATACTTACGTCTCAAGTTTTCTTATCGTTCCTATCTATTCCTTCGGAAGGAGTCGTTATTTTACGATTCTTTATCTCCTTTTGTTGTCTTACCCTTTCTGATCTCTAGAGAAGTTCTTTTAATCTCTGTGGTTCCCTTTTAAAGTACGTTTCTACCCGAACTATTTCCTGTCTTTTCCATCCCTGGATTGTCTTCGTCTTCTGTAATTCTTCTCCACCGTTCTTATGTGTCTTCTTGACATGTTTTTTCTAGAAGTTCTGGTTCTATTAGTGCTACCACACTGGTGAGTGGATCTCGGTCTGTAGGACCTTACACTTCAGTTCTCCCGGAATCTTTCGTAGTGATACTTGTTTCGATCCTCTCCACTACCTTAAGGTCAACTCGATAAAGTTTAGGACTTTCTACTACGATACTTCATCACGTGAGTTATACGGTCGTTTAAACCTTTTGAGTCGTTACCGGTGTCCTGACCTTTTCCAGTCAAAAGCAAGGTTAGAGTTTCTTTCCGTTACGGTTTCTTACGAGTTTGATGGTGTGTTAACGTGAGTAGAGTGTGCGATCATTTCACTACGAGTTTTAAGAGGTTCGGTCCGAAGTCGTCATACACTTGGCACTTTAAGGTCTACAACTTCGACCAAAATCTTTTCCGTCTCCTTGGTCTTTAGTTTAACGGTTGTAGACGACCTAGTAGTTTTTTCGTTCTCTCAAGGTCTTTTTGTAGATAAAGTCGAAATAACTGATACGGTTTCGGAAACTGACACACCTAGTGTCATTTGACACCTTTTAAGACTTTCTCTACCCTTATGGTCTGGTGGACTGGACGGAGAACTCTTTGGATATACGTCTAGTCCTTCGTTGTCAATCTTGACCTGTACCTTGTCGTCTGACCAAGGTTTATCCTTTTCCTCATGCAGTTCCGACATATAACAGTGGGACGAATAAATTGAAGATACGTCTCATGTAGTACTCTTTGTGACCCGACCTTCTTCGTGTTTCACCTTAGTTCTAACGGTCCTCTTTATAATCATTGGAGTCGATACGTCTACTGTGGTGGGAATACCGTCTTTCACTTCTCCTTGATTTTTCAGAGAACAACTTTTACTTTCTCCTCTCACTTTTTCAACCGACTTTCGAGTCATAAGTCTTTTGCTTCTAGTACCGTAGACCAGGGTAGTGAAGTACCCTTTATCTACCCCTTTGTCACAGTCTGAAAAATAAAAAGACCCGAGGTTTTAGTGACTTCTACCACTGACGTCGGTACTTTATTTTTCTTCGAATGAGGAACCTTCCTTTAAATACTGGTTGGATCTATCGTATAAGTTTTCGTCTCTGTAATGAAACGGTTGTTTCCAGGTAGACCAGTTCCGATACCAAAAAGGTCACTAGTACATACCTACACTCTCAACCTGACACTTCTTTCGACTCACGACTTCTTAACTACGAAAACTCGATACCACAACCTCTTCGGAGACAGAGGGAACCTGACGTTCCTCTAGGTTGGTCAGGTAAGATTTCCTCTAGTCAGGACCCACAAGAAACCTTCCTTACTACGACTTCGACTTTGAGGTCATGAGACCGGTGGAGTATGTTTCACAACTGAGTAACCTTTTCTGGGACTACGACCCTCCCTAACCCCCGTCCTCCTCTTCCCCTGCTGTCTCCTAGTTTACCGACCTACCGCAGTGGTTGAGTTACCTGTATAAAATTCACTTGAGACGCTCAACCACTACCTGTCCTTCCGGACCACACGACACTAAGTACCCCAACGTTTCTCAGTCTGTACTGACTCGCTGACTTGACTTGACTTGACTTTCCCATTCAGTGTGTGTATTTAACATATGATGGTTCGTTTATGACAAAAAGAATCTGGTTCATGAAATATAACAAATTTTTAATAGAAATGATTAAATACTTCTCTACCGAAGATAACTGATCTGAATGAAGTTCCTATTATTAAATTTAATCTGATTTGTAACTTTCATTGTCTATAAAAACTTTTTCCCTGTAAACATCAAAACTAAATCATCTATTATGAGAAAATGACCGGATTAATCAAATTTTATCCTAAAATAAAAGGGCATCTTCTTATTTACAACTTTAGTTATATCGAATTAAAAATGGACACGTAAAGTTATCACGGACACAAGAACGTCCGAACCATATACTCCCTTCCATTAGAATGTATATTAATAATATATATAAGTATATATAACTGAGTCTATAGTACATATCAAAAATTCAACGAATTAAAATTGTCTTTTTTTTAAAGACTTGTATAACGTTTTTTCACGTATATAGAAAGTCGGTAAACACACTTGAAGTTTTAGACTGTTCCAGAGTCATATGTTAAGTATAAAATTTTTTATAAGAATACATCAATAAACCGACACGACTCAGAATCAAAATCTTAGAAGGTAGAAACACACCGTACTCCCTAGAAAATCAGGACCGTACACCCTATCTCAAAGGACTGGTCTATAACTTGGGTCCAGGGGACGTAACCCTAATACCTCTGAATCGGTGTGACGTCATTGTGATCGGTGGTCCTTCAGGGATGTTCACTGTAAATTATACTTCTTATTTTCGAATATAAAAGTAAACATTTGGTCACCTCGGAAGGTTGAATAAATGGTGAGAGTTTCCCATACGGTAAAAGACCAGAGGACATTTGAAATCCAAGAAAATGAAAACAGAAAAGAATGGAAGTGAACGTCAACTCTTTAAATCGAGTCAGATGGAGACATCCTAAAGAACTTATCATAAGAAAAGTAACCATCAAGACCGGTTATGACAGAAAACAGATTTAATGAGGACACCGTAAAGGCGGTGTTTTCTGTCATTAAAAGTTTCTATTGAAACATAGTGGTAGCGTCTCCTTATCCCGAGACACGAAAATTTATCGAGGACTACTAAACCACCCACTATCCAAACCTTAATGACCGGAGTATCTTTATTGTGACCCGGTCCCCTGTCCGTGAAACCCAATATCATTTTGGTAATTATTAGTCAAGTGACTAAAATATAGAACCAAGGAGTCAAATATACAAGTTATGTAAATATAAAATGCACAGTATTTATTACTGAAACATTTCTATGAAAATTTTCTACTTTTATTAATTAATACATTTAGTAGTAAAATTAGAATGTGAACCGTGGAAAACATTTTTAGACAATTGGGTTAGGATTCGAGGATGAAAGAAGTAATTAACTTATTAAAAACGACAAAATTTGCAAGAAGACCAGTCACACGGTCAAAAAATAAACCTCTAAACACACTATGAGGTCTTAGTCCAAAACAAGAAAGTGACTTAAACAAAAAAAGGTGAAAACCTAAGAGGAACTAAGGTAAGTGAAGGAGCTTACCGGGTAAAAGACATAAAACGAAAATGTTTAGGAAAAGAAAGAAGTCTTACCGAATCTTGAAGGGAGGAATAACCTTATTGTAATACTAATTTATAGTCAAAAGTATGTCGGAATCTTGAATGTATATGAATAAAAAAAACCATGATATAATAGGACAAGAGAGAGAGATACAGATATAAACAGGTATGCATATACATACATGGATATGTGTGTCAAGAGAGAAGTACTACTCGTAGGAGTTTAAACGTTTGTTCTTCCCTAAAAGATGTAGTAGGAACAGGTTACACGAACGAAGTAAATCCTTTCGACTTAAAATTCCTTCCATATCGAAAAAGGGTTCTAGTACGGAAAGAAGTTCAATCGTTCCAGACGCGAATGTTTTATGGTCGAGTAATTAGCAGTAAAGTTTTATTTACTGGACGTGAACGAATTCTACACTTATCCTTTTGTAATCGTCAACAAAAAACATCATAAAAAAATACTGAGACTGCAGAAGGTCTCTACTATTATAACTATTATAACAGGTCTCTATTATAACAGGAAATTACAAAAATTCAACAATCTCGTAAAGTCAAACTTAAATTTTTATAATAAAACTCACAAGTACTATAATTTCCATGATAAAATTCGTAAAATAAACGACTTATACAACAAGACAAAATTAGGAACGAATTGTCAGTAAGGATACAACATACAAAAAACGAATGAGAGATTCAGGACAGGTTGAACGGGAGGTCCGAAGAGACAGGTATCCTAAAGGGTCCGTTCTTATGACCTCTCCCAACGGTAAATACTCCATATCTATGATGGTGATAAGGGTCAAAATCGACTTCTTTCACCTACAACTGATCTAATTCATAGAACAAACTAGAGTATTCACTGACTTTGTTATTAGTTTGATTCTACAAATAGGAGATAAAATAGGAGACACTATATGACTGAATACAACTTCAACCCTCTTGACATCAATTAGTTGAGTGAGTTTGAACTAAAATTTACACACCTTTGCATCACTAAACCGGTGTACGACTAGTTCTCTTTGTTTGGTAGAAAAAAAATTGACATTAATGTATCTTTCACTTATTTTATTTATGTACACCATTTATCGTAGAACTTATTTATCCACGGGACAAAAGTTCACAAAAACGAACGAACGTAAAATATAAATTTACAAATACACATACATAAATTGAATATTGTCAAGACGTAAGAAAAATCTTTATGAACAGGTCTTTCACTAAGGAAACGAAAATAGTTCAACTAAGTATAATACCTAAACTATGATAGAGAAGAAAGGAGTAACCACAAAAAAAGAAATCAACATTATATCGTTTTTCTAAAGAAAACGAAACTCGGAAAATTAAGTAACTAATGAAAAAGAGTCAAATCTTTGATCTAATATAAGAAAAAAAGGGGTTTTCTACGTTACGTAAAAATTTCTAGACTAAATTAACTATTTCAGTCAAAACATTCGTAACAAAAGTCATCCTTTGGGATCCATATCATAAATTATAAGTATAAAAATTATTAGGGACTTCTTTTACCTATCGTAAGACAGAGATCAAAAAGACTTATTATGATTTAGAATAAAAGTATATTATTAGTCTTGGTATCAAAAGTCATTGATATTGTAGACACTTAGCTACAAAAAAAAAAAAAAGTTTTAAATTTGTGGCACTCTGAAGACAGTATAAAAATAAGAGGTTAACTCTCGAGGTATTTTCCCAACCTTGTCAAAGGCAAAATAATAACACCTAGTACTATAAAAAGTATCTAAAATGATACAAGAAATCCGTTAATTTTAGTATTCCGATTTTATTTGTGTATTAAATTCAAAAAAGAATTTTAATAAAATAAAGTCATTGAACCACTCAACACAAACTTATATAGTGAACACATAGGTCAATTATGTAAACACCGTCACCTCAAAATAGAGGGAGAAAACCTTCCGGTTCCGTACCGTAAAACTAATTCTAACTAAGACATGTCTAAAAGTCAAATATATTAAAGGACTTGTGTATCGATATTTTTACTCATAAAAAGAAACCTCACCAAAAGGAAACTTTAAAACCTCGTAACTATTTCTTGTCACTTGAAAAAAAGGGGGAAACGAAAGTGAAAAGTAGGTATACCAGTATACAAACAACTCGTAACCCATGCATCATGTCCCGTATACTATACTCAGAGTTGGGCCCGTTTGGAACAAAACTCTTAACGTTACGAAAGTAAAAATAAAATTCTTTCCAGTAAAAATGAAAAAACATTAATAATTTGTACTAAATATTACAGTAATTTTTTTTTGTTTTTGTTCTGAATTTTTTAATTCCTTACATCTGTCTTTTGTCGTTTTGTCGAGAAGAGTTTTAATTGTCGGACTGAGAAGGCGGATGGTAAGTGACAAAATCAAAAACTCATAAGAAGGACTAGACAAAGATCCGTAAATAACTGACAGAAAGAGGAATAGAAAGACGGACATAAAAATACGAAAAATTTTTTATTTGGGCATTGTTACACTAATAAAATACGGACGACCAAGAATCAAAAGAAAAAAGGGGAGTGAGTGATATAGTACGTTTAAAGTTTTCCATGCAATGATAAAACGAATGAATTTATTTGACGTATGTGTATACTTCTCTCACGATATATTTATATATTCGATCTTTGACTATAAATTCGTAAGGTGAAACCGTATGATAATATTTTTCTTTATTTTAGAATAATTATATGTTACACATAGTGTGTTTAGACAAAGAAAAAATTGATTTCATTAAAACATTGTTAAAACACAAAAGAACTCCATAATTATAGTCTCAAGATGGAAGTGATGGGAACAGATCCTATCGTAAACACAAAAAATGGGAGGAACGATAAACGTCGACTCGGAATTTTCACGAGACTTAAATGGACACATTTAACAAGTCACCACAACTCATAGAACGACCTATACCAGAATCTAAAATAAAACATCACGACGGATGTCTGATACTTCTTCATGAAGGCTAAATTTCTAAAAGTTAATTAGTAATCGTATGGGGTTCTACTGATGTATTTACAATATATTTTCTTTCAAAAGTTGTCAGTTTTTATCCGAGAATAAATTTTTCAGAGTACTGATTGTAGCCAAAGCATCAAAAGTAAACAAATGAATTAAAAGTATTTAATGAAAGTCATACATTAATAAATTAGTCAAAGGGATTTTCAAACTTTTGTGATGAAGTCAGACGTCTTAGATTTACCTCAAGTATGTTGATATATATATATATATATATATATACACGTGAAAGGTACAAGAGGTTGAAAAAGAATATACTTGGACGAAGAGGTGACGAAAAAAGAGATTTGAAATGAAACTGAGATATTCTAGAGCATTAGGTTTAAACTACATAAGAAAATTTGAGAACGGGATAAAATCCAGTTTGATAGAAAAAGAATAAAATGTACTATTCTCATGAAAAAAGTTTAGGGTCAAATCCGAGTTTCATAAGAGGGGAACGGGGGTTGTAAAAGAGACAAAGGAGACTCCTGATGACACATAACGGTTGTAGACGAAGGAAAAACGTACTATTAGTATTGTTGGGACGAATTTTTAAATTTAAAATTTAAATCAAATTTTGGCTTACGTCCTACTTTTCTTAAAAGGGGTGCGTCTATGAAAAAGACATTAATAAAGAGTACTTTTTCGACTAAGACTTACATATACATTAACATACATCTCCCCATGTTTACCTTTAACTCAGATACTCGATTAATTAACACCGTACAGTCAACAGAAACTCAAAAGATGACGAGTACGGATACATCTAAATAATCTTAAAATAATCTAATTCATAGCAAGTCCCAAGAATCCGTTTTACTAACTACAGGTATACTAAATTGACTTCACAATCAAAGAAGGTCTAGAACGAACCCACACAGATGATCTACGTCTTTGGATCGACGTTCCCTAACACTTTTTACACTGACATTCGAAAGGTAGGAAAGATATTATCCCCCTTTACGGTCTTTCACTAAACTGATTGACTTCTCGGTTATAGTAGATGTTGAAAATTTATTGCTGATATTTACCCTAAGGATTCTTAGGGTAACTTTTCATAACTTTTCTGTTAGTAGGTCAAAATCATTACTGCAAATTTCGTTGGTACTATTTATAGCAAAACGTCATACTAAATACACTATGTATCATATCTTTGACACTTTATAAAATTTACTACCGATTTGATATCCTATTCTAGTCTTTGAACTTATCTAAGAGGAATGAGAAAATACTCTAGAAGAATTCACCTCACCTTTAAAAATTCATTTATTTAGTCACTTATAAGTACCCACATGAGTCCTGGTGTTTACTTATTTAAAACTCGATCGTACCAACGGAAAGTACTAACTTTCAAATGTTTTATTAACTCTTATTAATCCCTCTAATCTGATACTTCTTACTTTTATTTAATATTAAATAATAACTTATTCTTTATTTTTAAGTTTTATCAAACTCTGTTTAAAATAACGTTTTATACAAAACAGTAGAAGTTTCTACAAATAATAATAGATCTAAATCTTTTATCTAAGGGATATTGAAATCACAACCAAAAGAAAGGACGTACTATTGAAAAATTTTCATTTTTAGATAGGAAAATATTAACATTGTGACCGGGGACACCGATGAAACAGAAAACAAAAGAGTCCAGATCGAAAATGGAGGATTCTATGATCTGACGTCGATGTCTTAGTCTTAGTTCCCACTGTCCAATCACATCACTATTACCTATCTTAATCTTGAGATCATAGAAATAAAACTTTACAAGGAGTCCATCAAGAGTAACAAGTAGGTTCCAACGTTTGATGACAGTTTCTGTGTATATTTTCAGATTATAAGAGAAATGACTTAAGTCCCCTGTACAAGAATAAGGTTTGTACAGTGTCAAGACACATATATTTAGTTAAAGGTGTTTACAAATTAAGGGAGACAATTCCGGTGTTCCCTTGTATATTATGTACAACCTTTCTATTGATATTTTGTAAAAGAAAAAGAAAAAATCACGAATACCTTCGCTTAGTGTCCATAGATCTTTTAATTTGACAGGTATTTATGTGCAAGGGACTAACGAGGGAAATACACTTGTAACTAAGATCTTTATGAAATTTACATAATCGTCTGAGAGAAAAAGAACATAGGTACATGACACTTTATAGAACGTTAATAAAATGTCAGAAATTAAGAAAACAGGAAGTTATACCCGTACGACGACGATAACGACGATTCAGTGAAGTCAGCACAGGTTGAGACACACTGGGGTATCTACCGTCGGGTGGTCCGAGGGGGCAGGGACTCTAAGAGGTCCGTTCTTGTGACCTCACCCAACGGTAAAGGAAGAGGTTACGTACTTTCACTTTTCAGACTGAGAAACGCTGGGGTACCTGGCGTCGGATGGTCCGAGGAGACAGGTACCCTAAAAGGTCCGTTTTCATGACCTCACCCTACGGTAACGGAAGAGGCGTTGTACCCGTATCATCTAAAATTTATACTAATATTTTAGACCTCTAAACTTGTGAAAGTAAAAAGAAATCCTCATAGTAAAAATTATTTTCATAAAACACGAAAAAATTTTAATACATCGGTAATTAAAAAATTATCTCGAAAACAAATCATAAACGTCATAAACTAGAAAATAACTACACAATCTTTTGCCTTCTTTTAGTGTAAAACAAGGACAAATCCACCCACAATAAAAATCAATATCAATTATCTTCATAAACGTGAAACCGGTTCATTATTATCACTTAAGTTTATTATTATGGAAGTCCTGGAAAAAATGTGCCATTACATGTATGATATATTAGAAAAATACTAAACTTATAAACGTAAATTCGACTTAAGAAAATAACTCACCGTGTCAATTCATATACAATTTATAGTTGTAATTAAAAATTAGGAGAAGTTACATTTCAAAAAAAAAATGAGAAGTAAGACAAGTAGAAATTGTAGAAAGTTTATACGGTCACTCGGTATTAAAGGTGTTCACTGAGTCATACGAGGACTAACCCCTTTTTTTTTTTTAAACACACACATAGGACACGAATATCAATGAGTCAGTACAGACTGAGACACTGAGACACCTGACATCGGGCGGTCCGGGGAAACAGGTACCCCTAAGAGGTCCGCCCTTATGATCTCACCCAACGGTACGGTAAGAGGTCCCCTAACAGGGTTGCGTCCCTGATTTGGGTCAGAGGACGTAAAGTCCACCTATGAAATGGTCAACTCTATGGTCCCATCGGACACTCATTTTATTTATAATATACATATTCTATCCGTTATACATATGCTAACGTATAGAATATTATAAATAAAATACTTTATATATAAATATATAAACTTTTGTCACTTGGTATTCAGTGACGTAAAGTCGGGTAATAACAGACTCGGAGTACGTCTTCAGTCCATCCATAGGACACACGAAAGAACTCAAAGGGACGAAGAGGTCTCTCGAACAGTGTGAACCTCTAGTTTCAAGTAAACGACAAGACACGAAAGCGACAGATGTATTCTACCCTGATAGATACAAATTATTAAATTTATGTGAAGTCAACCCTTCCAAATTTCATTTACTGAGGTAACACCTCTGTGTATAATAAAAAGTGATGAAAAAGGGTAACCGCGACAGATAGTAAACTATTCTTTAATAGGTTTACTTATAAAACTCAAAGTATAGAGTGTACATGAGTAATAGACAAAGAGTAATACAACAGACAAATTAGCCAAAGAGTAATCTACCCACATGATACATAAAACATTAAGTATGTATGGATAAACATCGAAAAGGAGACTATCTTGGACGTGGACTGTTTTATACACTGAAAACACCTTCCTTTCTCACTCTCACAAAATCAGGTGTAATAATTTGGAATTAAATATTTCTTATAAATTTACAATGAGACTTAAGAAAAGTAATAATTGACAAAAGAAATAAATGGTCAGTCTATATAAGAACCTCTATCAGAGTTACACATAATTCATATACACAAAAGAGCTTTCTCGAATACTGAAAATCTTAATGTATCAGATATAAATCAAAGACCTCAAAAAGATTTAAAGACAATTCCACCATTTACGTACGAGGGGGTGGGGGATGTGAAATATAAAATGAAGTAATGTCATCGTGAATCTCACTAACGAATTCTTAGTACAAAAAAAAAAAAAAGTTTACTAAGTTGAATAGTGGTATATTTAAAAATATTAATATGAATTACTTCATAAAATTTCACTCAAAACTGAGTAGGATACTATTATGGAAAGGGTAGATCGTGAAGTTTTTGATGAAGAATTATAAAAAACAACCACAATATGACCTAATATGGACACAAATGAATTATCTTAAGGTCGGAAGTGACGGGTACCCACTGAGAGAAATTTCGTGTGGGAAAAGTCATTACTTTTGAGTGACTAAAAAAAGGGGAAAAGTACCGAAAAAAGAAAATAATGACATAACTAGAAGGTTATAGAATCCTCAAATTTAGGATATAAAAATATAGTACACATTAAGTAAACAAAAGATCAGATTCAGTGGATTAGTTAGAAATGGACTAATGTTGTAACGTCGAAACAAGGATAAGAAAAGAGAATTCTCATCAATATGAGCGAACGAGCCTATAAAAGTTACGGACGAAGGATTTAGAACGTATTAGGGAAACCTAAAACAGAAAAACATCACTACAGTGAAATATTCCAAAAACAAGTACATCGCCTGGACTTTACTTCGTTTGTGAAATAGTCAAGATGAATCAATAAACAAAGAAATTTCTAAACGGAGTCCGTTTTCTGTCTTTGTCTTTTTATATAATAACAACATTATTAAAAATTGATCCGATCTTCCGACCCCTTGACCCTACCTTTGGATACCCTCATTATGAGGAAAAATACTTATGTCCTCGTATACAGAGAGATTTAGTAAGATTTATTCCTGGACAAAAATCCTCTTTGTCAATGACTAGAAGTAAATAAAGAAAACCCGTTATAAGACGTCAAAGAGGAGAGAGTCCATATCCATAATGTTTTCGCTTACAAAAATAGAGACATTAGGACGTTGACCACAATTCAGTCCTCGTTTCATCGATATTCCATATCAGTTTTTATCAGAGATAAGACACGTATCCATAAGAAATACGTTGTTGAACTATATTAAACCAGACTACGAGTAAAAACAGTATATCTAAATAAAAAAACATCGATCATACGAATTGGAAAAGAAAATTCCGTAAAAACAAAATCACGGAAGTAAAAGTAATCTCTTTAGGAAATTGACAAGGATGAGTTCGATAACAATGTTCTGAATTGGAACTTTTAAAAGAATAAAGAATTATTTTTACCCTTTTTTTTGGGACTGAACACTACCGCACAAAATTTTACTTAAAATAAGTTTCGAATCCCCTGACCTTACGTTTTCATCTTTCAGTTCTTTGTGGAACTCATTGTCCGTGTAAACCGGAACCTCATGTCTTACTTCGTCTCGTTTCCGATTATCTTAAAACGGTTCTCTTGCGTGACCAGTATCTTTTATGGGAGAAGGTTGTTGTGTTCTCTTCTGAGGTAGTGGTCTACCGGTTGTGGTTTTAGTATAACTAATATAAGAAACGTCGGTTTCTACCTCTACGAGATATGGTAGTCGTTTTTGTTCTGGTCCTCGACTGATATTCCATATCAGTTTTTATCAGAGATAAGACACGTATCCATAAGAAATACGTTGTTAAACTATGTTAAACTAGACTACGAGTAAAAACAGTATAATATTTACAATAAATAAATAAATAAATAGACTGTATACGAGTCTAGTACTTGATGAAGAACGGTTTAAGTCTGACTTTAACTTCTTTCACCCCTTTCGGTGATCCGGCAAGTCCATACTGGATTTAGTTTAGGGAATGCTAATATGGAGGGAGTTATAGACCTTTACTCTTTATCTAAATTCTCTGATCTAAACTATCTGTCTCATGGACTACATGATAACTGCCTCCAAGCACTGTAACATGTCCTCTGTCCTTAGTTCTACTAGGGGTTCTTTTTCTTTACGCTTTTTCGTTTTACCGACAGACCCCTCCGAAATGTTTATCGACACTTTTCTTCCCTTCACTTTTCGTTTCCTCTTTTCCTTTCTATATGGGTAAACTGACATCTTAAGGTTTCTTATCGTTCCTCTCTATTCTTTCGGAAGGAGTCGATAGTTACGTTTCTTTATCTCCTTTTGTTATCTTACCCTTTCTGATTTCTAGAGAAGTCCTTTTACTCTCTATGGTTCCTTTGTAAAGAACGTTTCTACCCGAGTTATTTCCTGTCTTTACCATACTTGGATTGTCTTCGTCTTCTATAATTCTTCTTCACCGTTCTTATGTGTCTTAACATGTTTTTTCTAGAAGTACTGGGTCTTTTAGTGTTACCACACTAGTGAGTGGATCTCGGTCTGTAAGACCTTACACTTCAGTTCACCCGGAATCCTTCGTAGTGATATCTGTTTCGATCACCTCCACTACCTTAAGGTCAACTCGATAAAGTTTAGGACTTTCTACTACGACACTTTCACGACGTGAGTTATACGGTCGTTTAAACCTTTTGAGTCGTTACCGGTGTCTTGACCTTTTCCAGGCAAAAGTAAGGTTAGGGTTTATTTCCGTTACCGTTTATTACAAGTTTGATGGTGTGTTAACGTGAGTAGAGTGTACGATCATTTCATTACCAGTTTTAAGAGGTTCGGTCCGAAGTCGTTACGTCGTTGGCACTTGAAGGTCTACAAGTTCGACCAAAATCTTTTCCGTCTCCTTCGTCTCTAGTTTAACGGTTTTAGGTAACCTAGCAACTTTTTAGTTTTCTCAAGGTGTTTTTGTAGATGAATACGAAATAAAAGATACGGTTTCGGGAACTGACATACCTAGTGTTATTTGACCCCTTTTAAGACTTTCTCTACCTTTAGGGTCCGGTGGACTGGACGGAGAACTCTTTAGATATACGTCCGGTCCTTCGTTGTCAATCTTGACCTGTACCTTGTTGTCTGACCAAGGTTTATCCTTTTCCTCATGTAGTTCCGACATATGACAGTGGGACGAATAAATTGAATATACGTCTCATGTAGTACTCTTTGCGACCCGACCTACTTCGTGTTCGACCTTAGTTCTAACGGTCCTCTTTATAGTTATTGGAGTCTATACGTCTACTGTGATGAGAATACCGTCTTTCACTTCTCCTTGATTTCTCGGAGAACTACTTTCACTTTCTTCTCTCACTTTTTTAACAGAATTTCGAGTTGTAAGTCTTTTGATTCTAGTACCGTAGACCAGGGTAGTGAAGGATCGTTTATCTACCCCTTTGTCACCTTTGTCACTGTCTGAAGTATAAAACCCCGAAGTTTTAGTGATGTCTACAACTGACGTCAGTACTTTAATTTTCTGTGTGTGAGGAACCTTCCTTTCAAAACTGGTTGTACCTATCGTATAATTTTTCGTCTCTGTAATGAAAAAGTTGTTTCCAGACAGATCAGTTTCGATACCAAAAAGGTCACCAGTACATACCTACACTCTCAACCTGATATTTCTTTCGACTCATCACCTCTTAACTACGAAAACTTGACACCACAACCTCTTCTGAGAACTCTCAGGAAACCTGATGTTCCTCTAGGTTGGTCAGGTAGGACTTCCTCTAGTCAAGACTCACAAATAACCTTCCTGACTACAACTTCAACTTTGAGGTTATGAAACCGGTGGACTACGCTTCTCGACTGAGTAAACTTTTCTGAGACTACGATCCTGTCTAACTCTTGTCCTCCTCTTCCCCTGCTGTCTCTTAGTCTACCGACCTACCGTAGTGGCTGAGTTACATGTACTCAAACCTACTTGAGGCCCTCAACCACTACCTGTCCCTCCGGACCACACGACATCAGGTACCCAGCGTTTCTCAGCCTGTACTGACTCGATGACTTGACTTGATTTTTATTACCCTCGGTCACTTTTAGGTAGTAATCAAATGACGAAAACTTTCAGTTGACTAAAGACAGAAAAGAAACAGTTCGACGATAGTTCTTATAACGGAAAAGAAAATAAAACATATTACAGGTCATGACGAATTGCATTCTTGAAGAGTCAGATTAGTAAATTAGAGAAAAGATGGAGGGAGTTATAGACTCGTAACATCTACAATTCCTGTAGTGTCCCACACTGTCAAAAAATCCTATTAAAATATACGTATGTCGAACAAATTTAAACA
Source organism: Capra ibex (assembly GCA_006410555.1). Classification (NCBI taxonomy): domain Eukaryota; kingdom Metazoa; phylum Chordata; class Mammalia; order Artiodactyla; family Bovidae; genus Capra; species Capra ibex. Next base: position 23,011,174 of record SJYO01020080.1, on the reverse strand, counting down.
AAATAACTTTTAATAATTCGTTCAATATTTTGTCTCTACCTTTAGAGAGTTCACATACTTGACATTATAGGTCTTTTTAATTTTCCTTTTTAAATTTTACAGTTTAATGTTTCATTTAAATAACCATTGGTATAGTCCGAGTTATAGATTTGACTATTATGGTTAAAATCGAGTATATATTAATATTAGATAGATAAAAATGGTTACATAATCTATAGTAAAATACTTTCAAATAGGTGTATCACGTAAATATAAACTCCTGGAATAATAATAATCTTTTAATAGTAAAAGATTTTTTATTAATAATAATAATACAATAATCTTTTGACGGAAACATGAAAATAGTCAGAGAATCGAAAGAAAAGAGTAATCAACTTTATATTTGAGTTCAGTGTTATTTTATATCGGAAAATTATAATCACAAAGACTATAAGGATCAATCTTTAACGTCTTACTTTATAATAATAACAGTTGACTAGTAGATAAATAAATTTATCAGATTTAAGACAATTTACTTTGTTTATATAGTTCATAACCCATTTTTTATTGGGCAATCGAAGAAATGTAATTTAAAATAAACATAGTACATTACACACTGAAAAAACAAGTTGGAGATCTTTATTAATGTACCCTTATCAGATCGTCGGTTTCGACGTATAATGTTTAAGTGAAAAAATCTTCCGAGAGTAGTTAAGACTTCGAGTCGTTACTACTGGATATCAGGTACCCCAGTGTTTCTTAGTCTGTACTGAATCGTTGATTTGTTATTATTAAGGAAAAAATTACAAGACAAAGTAAAAAAGGGGTGAGGTAAGATTTTCAATGAAATTTAATAATATAAAAAAGAAATACATAAATAGAAAGAGAGATACATGTATATAAAAAAGTATAAAATTTTTGTGTGGTATATTACGACTATAAATCATAACGTACAAGTATACTTTATACATATACAGTAGTTAATATATGAAAATATAATATACGAATATATATATAATGTATAGTAGAGTTAATGAAATCTATAATATATTACTCCAATATATTTTCTTAAACAACGAAGTATTTTATCTTCAATGAAACGAAGAAAATTGAAACTGGACATGAGATAATTTATCAATAGAAATAATTATAGAAAGAAAAGACGAAAAAAAATTTCTTTTATAAAAGAAGTATCTTACATCAACACTAAAACGATAATATTGGACCCGTTTAACTTAATATAAAGAGTCATAGACACGGAAAAGAGAACTAAACGATGTAAATCAGTACTTTGACTCTCTATGAAAGTTATGGTCAAATGTCTTATATGATTGTGAAGATTGGCCAATTCGTGTGGGAGACAAAAGTATATTTTAACAAGCGGTGGACTCTTCGTAGAATAGAGTGACTAAAAGGTCAAGTTTCTTTGTTATAGGAAACTGTTCTTCGTAAAGTTTTCTATAAGGACCTAACTTATTTAAATGTGTCTCTGTATTAAAAAAAATGAAGAAGGGATAAAATGGTTTGATAAAGAATCTAAAATATAAGTTGAAAATTCACAGTCAAACATTTATTTTGCTGAAGTATATCAAGTAATTCAGTTAAACTCAAAAAGAGTCCATCTTCAAATAAAATAAGTGAGGAATTAAAGTATTACAAAAACTACAATTGGAGGGTATTCAGTTACTTCATTAAACTAAGTAACTTTTTCCTCAGATTACAGTACAAATGATTCAATATTTTGTAATATTAATATATTCAATAGTTAAAGGGTATGTTTTAAGTAGTATAATAAAAGAAATCATATAGAAAATTTCGTTAAACTAAAAAAACCTCATTATACAACACTATAATTATATTAAAAATTTGAAAACAAAAATTGTGAATATGTGTGTGTACACACGTTGAACTCGTGTTCAGGTGTTCACACATGTGTGAATATATTAATGAGATAACCGTTAGGAATAGTTTTATGAAAAGAAGACTAATATCTTCGAGATGTTCCTTTATTTAACTATCGTTATATTTTTCTGTGTTGACCTTTTATTTGCGATAATAATTAAATAGATAGATATCCGTTGATAGAGTCATAAAAGAGACAAAGAATTTATCAAAGATCAGAGACTCAAACATATATAAGTGTGATCCTTCTTTGAAGGACCACCGAGTCTATCATTTCGTAGACAGATGTTACGTCCTGTGGTCCCAAGATAGGGACCCAACTTTTCTAGGGGACCTCTTCCGTTACCGTTGGGTGAGGTCATGAGAACGGACCTTTTAGGGTTCCCACCTCCTCGGACCATCCTGAGGGCCTGAGGACCACCCGAGGACTATCCTGACATCCAATGTAAGGAACCCCAACGTTTCTCAGCTTGTATTGACTCGCTGAAGTGAAAGGTGAAAAGTACGTAAGAAAACATATTTAACTTTCTTAAAAGAACATTGGAAGTTATATTAAGTGACATATTTAAAATTGTTCGTGTGTGATAAGTTTGTAAGAGAAAAACGATTATTTATATTATCATTCTATTTATCCATTGTTATATCAAGAAAACCTTGAAGAGACTAATAAAAGTGTCCCGTTTGAAGATGTTAATCTTGACGACTCAGTAACTCTTAACGACAAATTTTTTAAAATCTAAGTATAACAGTTTAACGACAAATCTTATAGGTACGACAAAATATGAGTATAATCATCACTTATTCTAAAAGTCAAACGATCATGACTCACTACCTCTTCCGTTACCGTGGGGTGAGGTCATGAGAACGGACCTTTTAGGGTCCCTACTCCCTCGGACCACCCGACAGATACCCCAGCGTATCTCAGGTCTGTGCTGACTTCGCTGAATCGTCGTCGTCGTCGTCATAACTCATTTGCGAAGACAGGTAGTTGATAATCTAAAATAACAACTTTTTAGTCAGTTCGATCGAGAAAGAAAAGTTAAACGGCATATTGCACACGACAAAACTTCAACATTTAATTACTATATTTCAGAATAAAGTAGATTTTTTAGAAAATAGACTTAGACTTGAGTTCGTTCGTGTTTAAGTCCTTCACATGAGTAGAGAGGTGAAAGAGGGAGGCTTTTCTAAAACCCTCGTCTCAAATCAGGTCTTTTCGGTATAAAAAGTGGGCAACCTAACAGAGAGTTCAAACTCAATAAATCTAAATGATATTCTGAGAAAAGGTCACCAGTACATACCTACACTCTCAACCTGACACTTCTTTCGACTCGCGACTTCTTAACTACGAAAACTTGACACCACAACCTCTTCTGAGAACTCTCAGGGAACCTGACGTTCCTCTAGGTTGGTCAGGTAAGACTTCCTCTAGTTGGGACCCTAAAGAAACCTTCCTTACTACGATTTCGACTTTGAGGTCATGAAACCGGTGGAGTACGTTTCTCAACTGAGTAACCTTTTCTAACTACGACCCTCCCTAACCCCCGTCCTCCTCTTCCCCTGCTGTCTGCTACTCTACCGACCTACCGTAGTGGCTGAGCTACCTACACTCAGACTCACTTGAGGCCCTCAACCACTACTTGTCCCTCCGGACCGCACGACACTAAGTACCCCAGTGTCTCAGCCTGTGTTGACTCACTGACTTGACTTGACTTGACTATTCTGAGAACCCGAAGGGAACACCGAGTCGACCATTTCTTAGGTGGACGTTACACCCTCTGGGGCCAAACTAAGGACCCAACCCTTCTAGGGGACCTCTTTTCTGTGTGATGGGGGAGGTCATAAGACCGAACCTGTTAAGTTACCTGACATGTCAGGTACCCCAGCGTTTCTCAACTTGGACTGACTCGCTGAAAGTGAAAGTGAAAGTACTATGTGAATCAACCAATAATGTCGTCAAATCTTTGTTGTTTAGTATCCACTTCTATCCACCGATGAGATTCGTTCATATAAAGAATCCTTTTGGATTTGAAAACATCGTCTTTAGGGAAGTTAAGTCCTCGGACTTCTTAGCTCTTTAAATAAAGGGAAGAGACATTACTAATGTCATTTTACAAGGTCTAAACCACCCTTCGCAACAAAATGTATAGTAAGTCTCTAGGTCCGAGATGAAAATAACGATTTTTTTTTTTTTTTCTCCTTTCTTAACCCATTAATTTTCAAAAGAGCAGTTGGTAGTTGTAATATTTTTAACTACTTATCCTTACAGATTATATTTTGTGAATTATCTTTACTTCTTTATCTTGAAAACCATTGTTTTTATAATTTCAATAAGTTCTTACTCATTTATTAGGTAACAGTCCATATCCTAAAATAAAACAACATGGAAGTTCGACTATTCAATTGGACAATGACAAAGTACCTAAGGCCATCTTTTGGGTCTTGAGGACTTAGTCTCTGAACACGATCAAGGAGAACAAACGTCCTCAAGGGGAACAAAAGGTTCAGAATATCCCTACTACAAACACCAGATATGATTACGATACGTGTGTCAATCAAACGGAGTATCGACTCCTTATAAATGGAAGACAATATCTTCGGAATTCCTTCGGACAGGTAACACAAGTACCTTTTGTAATAGAGTAAGGAGTCCCAACGAACGGTGTGCTCTTTACCGGAGACAATAGTTATTCTGGAATATAACAATCATATAGGTCGTTTTATACATCCTCACTCCTTCTGGGTATCTTCCTTAGAAGGAAGGTCGAAGATAATGAGTCATCGGAGGTTTCTACAAGTACACATGACATTCTATTCATTAAAAGGTTTCTTACATCTTTAACATAGGTCGTATTCCTTTAAGATATACAAGAAACGAACTTCAAAATTTATAAGAGAGACGGTCGTCTATGGAACTTTTCATTATTAACTAAGGACTAGTAGGAAACCTCCTTAACATCTCAGTAAACGTTTTTTCTCTTTTCTATCCATCTACCTAATCCGTCCCACGATAAGTACCTTTTGGTTAAAGACCATAAAATAAAGGGGTATCGGACGGGACCCAACTATTCACTCGTTTTTTCGAAAAAGAGTGTATATTGTGACACACATAATATGATCTTTACATACACTGAATTCCTTGTATAAAGTCTTCTATTTTATGAGCACATGTGACAACTAGGATAAGCAGATACAAAAACACTTTTGATAAACTTATTATCGTCTTGAATCGACACTATCCGAAATTATTCACCCTCCGTATTGATTTCTCTATTTTAACTTGCGTACATTCAACTGCAAAGAAAAATGGTGAGTGGACAGGGGAGGTAGAATTTAGTACTAAAAAAGAAAAAGACACAGACTCCCTTCCCGGTACTTTCGGACAATTCGTTTTCCTTCACTCACAGTCTTCGAGACGAGTCGAAAAGCAAGATGGTGAAGCATTGAAACCCTGAGACCAACGAGTAAATTAGAGTCAATTATAAACCTAATATTTCTAAGGGACCTTAGTTCACTCTATACTACACTTTCAGGAAAGATTTAATATTTCGTAAGATGTTTATAAATTAATGGTTATGAATACGTATGAACTCGAAAAGAGTTAATTTTCTCAGACTCCTTATACAAGAATGAGTTACGAATTCCACATGACTATTGAGTCGTAAATCTAGTCAAGGATTAGACTTGTAAAAAACAATGTACGACGGACAAAAACCTTCCGAATTAATCAATTTTTTTTTTTTTGAATTTTTTTGATATAAGATCAGTGAACCTTTGAGACAAGTACATCGAGTGAAACAAGAGATTGGTACGACTATTTAACAATTACAATAAAAAACATGACTGTCGTAATCACTATGATAACCGTTTATATCTTTATTTACCAATTTTTCCTTTTACAAACCAAAGTATACCATTTCGTATGAAACTTATTCCACATGTTCTTCATTTTTCACTTTTTATAAACTTTCCATCACAAACAGATATATTACGTCAATAATTAGTTTTGGGTAAAAAAGGAAATCGGAGAACTGTTACAATAGTAATTAACGATACTTTTCACTTTCTACCACTATATTGAGTAGCGAAAAAAAATTTCTAAGCAAAGAAGACAACTAACTGAATAAGTGTCATCGAACGTCATTATAAGTACAGAAAAATGATAGATGAGATACGAATGAAATTAATTGATGTTATTACCAACCAACCGTTACTACCTTTAACGGTCTCTTAGTATTTTATAAGTTCGACCTTTACTGAAATTCCTAGTATATGGTACCGTCTACTCCTCTCGTTCCAAGTATCTTAAATTTGTAGGAATTCCAGTGTGTAGACCTACCGTCACATCTAAGAATTCGAGTAAGGAGACAAGAAAGGAACGGTGTCACGAGTATCTGATAGTACGTAATCGAATCTCAAAACCTTCATAAAATTCCGTTATTGTAGAACAAGAGAAAAATCGAACAATAGTCCTCATTTTCACCTCTTTAGAACATGGCATAAAGTGGCACCCGCTTTATACACCGAGCACTTCCGTCATTACACTTGATACTAACCTATGTGACCCTAGGCCTTATGAGCATATTTCACTCTTGTTGTGTAGAAATTTATTTACGAACGGGTTATAAGGATCCTTTTAATTAAAAATGAAAATATTGAAAATATCAGTACAAGTTGAAGAGAGAAGTGGTGGTTAAATTATAAAATGTAGTATCACGTGGACAAACGATATGTATATAGTCTCGGGTAGTAGACATCGGTTATGTTACATTTTCACTCAAAAATAAACTCGCACACAAAGACTTTATCCCCACCCCGTCTTGTCATTTAGAGACACATGATGGACGATTCCTTATGACTAAAAATTTATTTTAAAGTTAATTAGTTTCTGAGGTCACCACATTATAAATAGTGACAAACCCAGACTTCGTCTTAGTCCCAGGAATCCTTGTTACTTCTGCAGAGCACTTACATACAAAAAAGTACTTACAAAATTAACTTCATTAAAATTTTTTATTATTAAATAAAATTAACCTCCGATTAATGAAATGTTGTAACATCACCAAAAACGGTATGTAACTGTACTTAGTCGGTACCCACATGTACACAAGGGTAGGACTTGGGGGGAAGGGGGAGGAAGGAGTAGGGTAGGGAGTCCCAGTAGGGTCACGTGACCGGGCTCACGGGACAGGGTAGGTAGTTTGGACCCGACCACTAGACAAAGTGTAATTAACCTCATTAAAAAATTCCGACAGAATGACTGTTCTCAATATTCATAGAAACTCGAGTTAAAAGACAGGAAATTCAATAACTTCGAATAACTATTTACGAAACGTAAATTATTAATATATACGTAAAGTGTCAAGAATACAAAAGAGATTCCGAATCCGAGTTTTATGTAGAAGTGAGTCACTATTCGGTATTCAGTAACGTACTGAAGAAAAAATTTTATCCAGATAATGGTACTAGGATTGTTCCTAAAAAAAAAAAGGTTTTCTTTTAAATTACCTCTATCTGTCACGGAAAGTATACACTTTCATCAAAGTTTCACAAACTCAATTAAGTAGTAAAGTAAATTGTACGAATTAGCCAATCACAGTATAGACGTAAAAACCAGATTAAGATACACATTAAAATTATAAGACATCAAATTTGTAAGGTTTGGTTTCTTCGGTTTTCCAGATGCTTAAATACTTAGAGTGCACCCTTAAAGAAGGATACTTCCTTTTTATCGAAGAATATTTGTAAAATGTACGTTACATGATGGTTCTTAGTTTCTGGAACCATTCATTATTGACACTAAAAATAAGTCTATTTTAAAATTACTCAGACAAGAGAATAATCTTTTCGATTAATGTTCACAGAAAAAAACACAATTCTCTAATTTATACATTATCTTTACGTAAAATAAAATCCGAAGAGTTTAACGGAACATTATCACTATCGTATCTTTTCTCTTTACCTTATTTCTATCTTGTATTCTTAAGTTCTATAATAAGGTTAAAGTCAAAATTCATTACACCTAACTACCGAAGGTTTTAACATCTATTTATATATTCGTATTAATGAAAAGACGTCCTCTCTTAAAAATAGTTAAATTCACCAGTAACTAATATCGGACAAGCCAAATCAGACAATCCCTTTTTCTAGAATGTAAACATTCATTGACCTCGAGTAAAACAAAGTCTCAGTGACATCTATATCGAAGACAATCCTACTGAATAAACGGTCTATAAATACCACGTAGAAGGACACACTCTGTGTAACAAGATGTACAAACATATACCATGAGATTACTATCTGGGACAGAGTACCCTTGTTTGTTCTCACTTATCATATTACAGTCTAATAACTAACCTTTACCAGATTCAGACAATAGAAGAAGAATATCCAAAAAAAGAGTAGCAAAGTGTCGTATAATCGTGGACGAGGTCATCGATCCGTCTTTCTTTTTGATGTAAATTAATCAGACAAAGATTATCCGTCAGGTGTAAAACCGATCTCCTTTCAGAGAGTACTACTTCAAAAGTAAATATATCCGTAAAACTAATGGACTCTACCACTCCAGTCTAAGGTCTCTGGTATCAATTAATTTACATACCTCTTTAATTACACTTAATATAAATTATCTATAATATAATTCCAACAATATAAACTCTACAAGAGAGTAGAGTAAGACATCATTTAACAAATACTGGACATAGAATGTCTTGAAAATCGTCTTGTCTGTAAAAGCAAAAGAAACACGAACTTGAAGCATCAAGTCATGAGAGCGTATTTATTAAAACAACAACAAGTCAGTGATTCGGTACAGACTGAGAAACACTGGGGTACTTAGCGTCGTACGGTCCGGAGGGACAGGTAGTGGTAGAGGGTCTCAAGTGAGTCTGAGTACAGGTAGCTCAGCCACTCCGGTAGGTCGGTAGAGTAGGAGACAGTAGGGGAAGAGGAGGACGGGGGTTAGGGAGGGTCTTTGTAGAGGACCTCAAACAATTTATTCAAATCCTTACCAATTACTGTATTTTACTTATTATTTTATATGTTTAACTATAAACGGGTATTCTAATTATGAACAATGTATTACCTCTTTGTTGTTTGAGATATAAAACAATAATTCATAATATGAACTGTATAATAACTCGTTATCAAATGTGTGTATAAATTTGACTCTCTCAATTAAACAAAGAAAAAATTGTCGTTTCGGTTTCTATTATTGCAGAGTTGTCTAAGCCTTAGTACCTCAAATACAACAGCAAATTTGAATTCTTAGGGATGAAGACTTACACTTAAATATTAACAAGGTCACAATTAATACATGATTTTATACACGTGTTCTTCAATCTGATTTTACTTAATCTAAAACTCTTGTCTTATCCTTATAAGAAAAAAAAGTCTAAAATAAAATAAAAAAAATGAAATGTTATAACATAACCAAAACGGTATGTAGTTGTACTTAGACAGTGCTCACATGTACACAAGGGTTAGGGCTTGGGGGGAGGGTGGAGGTAGGGGTATGGTATTGACCTTTATCTTGACGGAATACTGGGTCGTTAAGGCGACGACCCATATGTGTGGTTCCTTTGGTCTTAACTTTCTCTGTACACATGGGGTTACAAGTAACGTCGTGACAAATATTATCGGTCCTGTACCTTCGTTGGATCTACAGGTAGTCCTTATAAAAGATACATGTGACGTCTTCTGTCAGTTTAGTATAAACCTTTAAAATGGTTTAAAAAGAAACTACTTTTTCTTACAAAATCAAAAAATTCTTCTGGTTTTAAATGAGATGAGACTAATAAACGAATGTAATTTTTGTGTAATTATTCATAAAAATTCATAATTCTTGAAAATTTTTATGTATAGATAGAAAAACTCGGTCAAGTAAATCTCAATTTCGTTTTGTGTAAAAGTCTATCTCGTTCCTTTCTACATACACACACATGAACACACACACGCGTGTGTCCAAATGTGTACCTACTGATACCTCATTAAAAAATCCACGATCTTTGTGGATTTTTACCTTTACCTTCACCTTTTACCTTCGTAATTACGACCGAAGTATTTTCGGTGGAAAATCTTTTTAACTAAACTACCATATAGAATCCGATCTTTATTCTCTTTATATTTCTTTTTCCACTTCATTACATGTACCGTACGTTAGTCAATGAAGATAAACCGAAAGTATTAGAAGCTTTACTTATAATGTTCACGTTGACTTCAAATCGTATACGTCTAACAGTAGAAATTATAAGATTTCGGTTTAATTCTCATATAAACGTATAGTAAATAATGAACAATTTTACTTCTGTAAAGTTTATCGATCTGATATTGGGAGTTCTTGATTGACAGGTTAAAACAGAATCTTCCAGTCTGTTCTTTTTTTACAATTTCATCATCTTGAAAAATTTTACTGGTCTGTAATCTAATACACTCTTTGAATTACGGAAAATTTGTCCCCCGACACAAATATATATAAAAATAATGAAAAAAATATACACCGAAAATTAGAGATAAACTGGAAACGAATATGTCCTATATTAACGTAAGTCAACTACCGCTAGTACCTTGTACGAATGATACGGTCAAAACCAATGGTTTAGTGTTCGAAGAAACGTCGAAGTTCCATTTTACTTCCTGTACTATAGGTAATAGAATACACTTGTTTTTTAAATTTTTTACCTGACTTAAAGACACAAAGTATACTACAGAATACTGGATGAAATTCCAATTGTCTCAATTATTTTAGACTCGTAAAAGAAAATTCTAGTATCTAAGAAGAGAGTAGTTTGGAATCTCTGATCGGACTAAATTCTAACGAAAAGTACTTTACTAAAGACCATATCTTTTAGGTCAATCGGACGACCTTAACAGTACAAACCTCCGATTCGAAATCAGTCTTTTATGACCGAATCACTTCGGGGAACGATCTCGAGTATAGGAAAAGACCTTTCTCTGAGTGAATACATCCTTCCATTGACTCTTCCGGGAACCACCCTAAATATAATGGGTGTCTTCACAGGAAGAAGGGTCCGACTTTAGGTTCCTTATACTGAGAGACTCGTCTTTTTGTAGTCTCCCAGGACACGTCAACCTCTCCATGGCTAGACTCACTGGTGTTCAACGTGTTCAGGTTGAAACGGAGTACCTCGAATGTCACACCACCGTACATTTGTAGTTAGGTCGACCACCACCACAAGTCAACGATTCCTCACAGACTCAGAAACAATTGGGTACCTGACATCGTGTGGTCCGAAAGGACAGGAAGTGGTAGAGGTCTCAAACGAGTTTGAGTACAGGTAACTAAGTCACTACGGTAGGTTGGTAGAGTAGGAGACACCAGGGGAAAAGGAAGACGAAGTTAGAAAGGGTCGTATCCCAGAAAAGGTCACTTAGTTGAAAAGTGTAGTCCACCGACTTCATAACCTCGATGTCGTAGTCAGGAAGGTTACTTATACGTCCTGACTAAAGAAAATCCCAATTGATCAAACTAGAAGAACGAGAGGTTCCCTGAGAGTTCTCAGAGGAACTCATGGTGTCAAGTTTTCGTATTTAAGAAGTCGTGAGAAGGAAGAAATACCAGGTTGAGAGTGTAGACAGGTACTGATGACCTTTTCGGTATCGAAACTTATATCAGGAACACCTGTTTCATTATAGAGACGTAAAATTATGTGACAGATCTAAATAGTGTCGAAAAGAAGGTTCCTCGTTCACAGAAAATTAAAGTGTCGACGTCAGTGACAGACGTCACTAAAACCTCGGGTTCTTTTATTCCAGACAGTGACAAAGGTAAAAAAGGGGTAGACAAACGGTACTTCACTACCCTGGTCTGCGGTACTAGAATCTGTCTTTAGGTCATTAACATATATATAATTCTAAAGGTGAACATTATTTTCGACTCTTCTACCTTTTAACAAGACTATCGTATCTTGGTCACCAAACTGGTCAAATCTAATCTAGATTTGACTACAACGTTGACTCTAAATTTTGTACTAATTCTCTATTCGTCAAAAGTTAGAATTTTTCACCCCCCAATAGATCCCTCTTTCCACTTCACCCTCATGCATCTATCGTAAGGTCTGTATCTCTTTTCTATGACTAGGGAAATGAACAAAGAGAAATATCCTAAAGAGGAACTTGCTCAATAGACAGGAATAATAGAGATTAAGGAGATGAAGAGAAGAAAGAACTCAAGTAAGGTTCATCCATGAGATTGAGAAACGACTTTAACGAGAATAGATTCCATGACTACCGGAGGTGTATAATTCAGTTAGTAGTCAAGAATCGAATGAACTGGACAGTCGTCGTAAACCGTGTTAACTAATGAGTGTGGAAGAAAGTTGAAAAAAAAAAGAACCGAAAGTCTTATAATTTGAAAGGACACCAAAAAGAGTGTAGAAAACAACGAAGAAGAAATAAAGGAAACAAGAAAGACTGGTGATTTCTACCCGGGAGGATCACACGTCGGGAACCAAGGTAAGGGAAGACATAAATTTACTTCATAGAAATCCTAGAGTATTACCGTGGGGTGAGGTCATGAGAACGGACCTCTTAGGGTACCTGTCTCCTCGGACCATCCGACGTCAGGAACCCCAGCACTTCTCAGTCTGTACTGACTCACTGAAGTGAAACTGAAAAGTAAAAGTACGTAACCTCTTCCTTTACCGTTGGGTGAGGTCATAAGAACGGATCTCTTAGGGTCCCTACCCCCTCGGACCACCCGACGGCAGATACCCCAGCGTGTCTCAGCCTGTGCTGACTTCGCTGAATCGTCATCGTNCGGAGGTGTATAATTCAGTTAGTAGTCAAGAATCGAATGAACTGGACAGTCGTCGTAAACCTTGTTAACTAATGAGTGTGGAAGAAAGTTGAAAAAAAAAAGAACCGAAAGTCTTATAATTTGAAAGGACACCAAAAAGAGTGTAGAAAACAACGAAGAAGAAATAAAGGAAACAAGAAAGACTGGTGATTTCTACCCGGGAGGATCACACGTCGGGAACCAAGGTAAGGGAAGACATAAATTTACTTCATAGAAATCCTAGAGTATTACCGTGGGGTGAGGTCATGAGAACGGACCTCTTAGGGTACCTGTCTCCTCGGACCATCCGACGTCAGGAACCCCAGCACTTCTCAGTCTGTACTGACTCGCTGAAGTGAAACTGAAAAGTAAAAGTACGTAACCTCTTCCTTTACCGTTGGGTGAGGTCATAAGAACGGATCTCTTAGGGTCCCTACCCCCTCGGACCACCCGACGGCAGATACCCCAGCGTGTCTCAGCCTGTGCTGACTTCGCTGAATCGTCACCGTCGTCATTCTGAGTAAGAATACCAAATTTATGTGAAATATACGGTTGGCGGCTTCACTTGAGGGGTCAGGAGTGGAGACAACACTTGAAGTTTGTCAAAGATAAACTCCAACCCTATAAATTAAACATAGAGTATGAATCGGACAAGGTCTGATGTAAAGACAAGAATAGAAGATTGGAAGAAGAGAACAATAAAAGGAATTAAGTCATCTAGTGTAAAGACAGAAAGTCAATGAATTCGGTTGATGTAATATGAATGGAAAAGGGACATACCAGACGTGATGTGAGATAGTCTTTTGATCGGTGGACATTGAAGTTTTACATAGGGTTTAGACAGACGAAGAGGACACGGGTGACGATGGTAAGACAGGTTCAACGGTGAAGAATGGACTCAGTAAAGTAATCGAGACATTACCCAGTGAGACATAAGAGAAAAGAGGGAAAGGACCGAAAGAGGAGGTGTGTACCTGATGAAAGACGTTTCATGGGTTGCAGTAGACAAATTCTACTTTTAGTCTAGTACAGTGAACGTACAGTGAGTCTTGAGAGATTGTTAAAAGTCGCGAGAAAACTTTATTTTCGGATTCTGGAGTACAACAGACCCAGGACCTGTCACAGACCTCAGGAGAGAAAGAACTAGTAATGTGAGGTCGGTGTACTCACACAAACGAGAAGAAGTCTACGGGTAAAGACAGAGGTTACGGACAAATAAAGACTTGTGAGAAGGAAATCTATAAACGTGCGGAACGAGGGATGAAGAAAGAATAGAAACTAGTTTATAAAGGAAACAGTATTTTGAAAGTACCTACTGGAATAAATTTTATCGTTTGGAAGAGCGATCACCGGACCGAAGTAAAAAGAAAACTCGTCAGTGACGATAGACTATAAGGTGTATAAAACGACTAAATAAAGGATAGTGGGTTGATCTTTTGTTTAGGGTATTCCGGTCACTACAAATAAAACAAGTAATCACTTAGTGTCTCGTATCTTTTTAAATACCGTGTGTCATCTGACGAATTAATCATAAACATCTCGTTTACTTACTTACTTACTTACTTTGAAATCCCGACAAATAAGTAACTAGTACGAAAAGTCACTCGCCGTTTTCTCCGGTCCATCGATCCTATTCTTCTCATTACTCATCTCACAGTGTTTAGATTTCGAAAACATACACAATTCAGTGAAGTCAACACAGGTTGAGAAACGTTGGGGTACCTGACATCGGGTGGTCCGAGGAGACAGGTACCCTAAGAGGTCCGTTCTTATGACCTCACCCAATGACAAAGGAGGAGGTTGCCTAGAAGGGCTGGGTTCCAATTTTGGGTGTAGAGAATACAGAGGTCGTGACCGTACAACCAACAAGTGGTGATCACGGTAGAACGTTCGGGGATTTCGAAAACCTTCCTTGGTTTAATCTAACACGTCATCCTAGTGTTCGTACTAATGAATAAATTTTCCGTTTTCAACTATGATACTACACTTCACTTTCAACGAGTCAACACAGACTGAGAAACACTGGGGCACCTGATATGTCAGGTACCTTCAGAGATCCGGTCTTATGACCTCACCCATCGGAGAGGGAAGAGGTCACTTAGAAGGGTTGGGTCCTTACCTTGGCCCCAGAGGACGTGACGTCCGCCTAAGAAATGGTCGATTTGGTAGTCCCTTCGGGACTACGACACTAACTGACGTTATAACTCTGAAATGCTTCCAAGTTTTTCCGAAAGGAGATCCATCACTCAAAACAAAGGATAAAGTGTCTGATCTTTTGGTAAAAATTGTGTTTAGGTACATGGACACTTGACGGGTAGAAAGGACGAACCCACCACTGTGCCGGGTGACCATGAACCCCACAAGGTCAGACCCTTATTCATTCACGTCCTTTCTACCGGAGTTAGTTCGGTGATTCCTATAAGTTTCTTCATAAGATTCTCGGGGTGTTGGGGTCGGTACGCATGTGTTTCCCTACCGGTCCATACATCTGTCCTTACTGGTACGGAGAATTTGATTGACCGAAACCGTTACCTTTAGTCTTCGAGACTTATACCTCCTCCCCTTAAAATGATAGACGGATGAATTTTACACTTGAAAATAACCCAATATTTAAATGTCAATAATCTAATAAAAATAATTTACGAATATTTTTATGGACTATCGTTTATAATTCGTTGAAACCAGACAGAGATTATATAGTATGATATAAACGTATAAACTTCATAGATCATGACAAGACGATTTTGTTAACTAACAGTTATTCCTTAACCAACAAAGGAAATTTATACTACACTAGAACAAAAATGACAGAGAAAATGGAAGTCGGCAATACCTTGAGGACTTCTCGACTTTCTTGACCAACTATGTCGAGTAAGGTACCCATAATGTCAGGAGAATCTACACCATGTGTCGGTACGGAGTTTTTTAAGTCTTCTACCTGATTTATACAAACTACCCTGACTCAGGACAATGAAAGTAATACCTGGATCTCCCTGAGTATAAGATACCCTATCAGCCAATAAACGGATGCGGTCCATACATGTATATTATACTTTACAGAATAAACAAATTTTTTATTAAGTTCCTCAAAATGGTTTAAGTAACATACACATGAGACAGTGACCATAAATCAAAGAATTAAAAAAATTTTTTTAATACTCTTTTCAAATAGTATGTAACTTAAATGGAACAAAACTAATCGTGTACATAATCACCATTCAACGTGATTGAAAGTCAAAATGTTTAGTGTACGATAAATTGTATATAACCAATATAACGGTGAATTTTCAAATTACACTTAAAAAATTAATAGATTTCTTGTGAAATAGTCAAACTTAATTTGTATCTTTTAACGGAAAATTAACTTTTTATTGTAACAAAATTCATGTGATGACTTTTATGAAGTACAAAACGATAGATTTACAATGACTACAAAATTAACGTCGTCCTAGAATTATCATAGTACAAAAACTATCGTCAATTTGAGATGCTTGTCGATTGTCATCATACATTATACAGTCCTTACCACGGTCCACAAAATCTATATAATCGGTGAGGTCATGAGAACGGACCTTTTAGGGTACCTGCCTCCTCGGACCACCCGAGAGTAGATACCCCAGCGAGTCTCAGTCTGTGCTGACTCGCTGAAGTGAAAGTGAAAAGTGAAAGTACGTAACCTTTCCTTTACCGTTGGGTGAGGTCACAAGAACGGACCTCTTAGGGTCCCTACCGTCTCGGACCACCCGACGGCAGACACCCCAACGTGTCTCAGTCTGTGCTGAATCGTCGGCGTCGTCGTCGTCGATGTATAAAATAAATAATACGTGTTGTTGAGACGAATATACATCATTCATGATAACAATACTGGTAGAAAGTCCATTATTTGATTCCGAATCAGGACTTTGTCAAAGAATTCTAATTTTGTATAGAGACTGAACGGTAGATTAATCTTCCCACAAATTCACTAATTTAAATTTAAGGTTTTATACCGTTTTGAAAAATTTGAATCTTTATAATAGTCAAACATAGGTAAAAAAATAGTATTCACTTTTATATTACTTTTATACAAAAGTCCACATAATTTTCACCGTCCAACAGTTCATTATAGATTAATTGAAAAAATATTATAAAGACTTTCTTAAATTACTTAAAAGACAACCTACAATGTGGTGTTTATTTATTGGTGTGTATACCTTTTGGTTTTCTCATCTTTTGACGAAGTCGTTCATGAACCTATTTTTCTTTTTAAGATTAAAAACTTGTATTTAATTACTGAAATGTACCTTCTTCAACAAAACGAAGTGAGAATTATAGTCCGTAATAAAATATAAAGCATCGGCACATCCTTAGTGAGTACAGTCTACTTCGTCGTATTATATACTCTTTTCTGTGTTCTCCGTCTTCGTCTACCGTCCCAAGGTCCGGATCAAAGTGAGACCAAGTTTAATTAGTAAGACCAAGAGTCTAAAAAGTAATATTTTCCTCCGTCTCAAACCCCTGATTATGTCAAAGGAGGCATTTCCATAAAACATAAACACAGTAGAATAACTTGTAACGAAAAATATGATGTCTAAATATTATTCATTTTTTTCCTGACTTGGATACAATTAAGATACTATGTTGAGAATTAAAGTAACAACTCATTTAGAAAATTTTCATCTTACACCTACTCTTTATGTTAATTACTTCGAAAGACCAAGTATAAACCTACTTATTCACAACTGAGATAGGACGTCTTGACACAGAATACTTTTTTCATGTGATTTAACAATTCAGAAATACAAAACTTTGTTAAAACCACACCTTGACTTAGAATTTTTCTTTATGTAAGTCATCTACCTAAAGATACAATACTATGAAATAAAATAATTTTATACATAATATGACATAAAAAAGACATAGAACTCGAGAGTTTCAGGTAAATTTCAATGGGTCAAAAAATTTCTTTTCCTTAATATGTATTGACAGAAATTTTGAAAAGACCATAACTTTAATTCTGTATAAATTTGAAATTATAAATAAAAGAAGAAGTAACTTAATTGACAATCAGAAATAGTTCACGAATGAAAACCATTTATATTACATACTAAAATCAAAAAAAATTAGAATACTAAAAAAAAACCAAAACAATACAGTACATACGAATCTGAAAACATTTATATCAAGGTAAGTTTTATAAAAAGATATTAAGTTTATAAAACAAGTAAAGTATACAGATTTAGGAGATTAAAAATATCTCAACCATAAAAGATATATCTAAATACGAAAATCAATGTTGTAGTAATTTGTTGTATCTATTTAGGATGTTTCGGTTTACAAAATTTTCGATTTAGTTTTAAGTGTGTTTATTAAGATATTATAAATCCAAACAGTTAAATATTGTACGATTTCTAAGGTCCTAAGAATAGAAACTTAATAAAAGAGTGACGTACGTACAATTTAACGAAGTCAGTACAAGCTGAGAAACACTGGGATACGTGATACCGGAAGGTCCGACGAGACAGGAAGTCTAAGAGGTCCGTTCTTATAGCCTCATCCAACGGTCCGAGAGGATGTCCCCTAGAAGGACTGGGTCTCTAGCTTGGGTGCAGAAAATACAGAGAACATACCCGTCCGACCAAGAAATGGTGATCACGGTGGATCCTTCGTGTATGACACCACATTAACTAATTTTAGAAATAACTGTTTTAAATATAATCGGACTACTTTTATATAATGTCAAAAAGAAAATGTAAGAGAAGGAAGAGAAGACTGATCAACCTTTCACAATCAGTGAGTCAGCACAACCTGAGAACCTTTGGTTACCTGACATCGGGTGGTCCGAGGAGACAGGTCCCTTAAGAGGTCCGTGCCTATGACCTCACCCAACGGTAAGGGCAGAGGTCCCCTAGAAGGACTGAGTCCCAAGTTTGGGACCAGGGGACGTAACAGACTCGGTGGTCCCTTCGGGGTAGAGTGGTCAATATCGTATACATTATATTGTAACAAAACCACATTACGCTTTTGACAAAAATATTAGCCGCAAGTACTAATTTCAGGAAACGAAAAAACCAACAAATGACTACGAATTGTTCGGACGAGTTGTACGTCACTGAGGTCTATTCCCGTCAACTAATAAAATGAAAATCTAGACGTCAACCCCGTATCCAGTCACACTGTAGAGAGGAGAAAAGGAACAATACCAGATCCAGACCTTGTCTGTGTCGCAGTAAAGACGACGTTAAATATCAGGTTTGTTAATGTCTAAACCCCCGCACATAGGGAATTAAAGTGACAATCCTCATAGTTTCTTAAAATGTCAATTTAAAGTGTTTAAAGGTGTAGATTGTGTAAAATAGGTATGTATCATTTATACGGTAAAGTGTTTAAGTTTTCTCTATATAATTTTATTGACAGATACACTTTTATAATAACAAAAAGAGTCGATATAAAGACACTATCTCCCAAACAGGCTTTAGCCGTTAAAAGTTTTTTTTATGATTAGTTATATTTTCATTATTACAGTAAAAACAATTAATCTTTTATATTTTTCCGTATCCTTCGGTCTTATATTTAATAATAAGAAATATTTATGTTTAGTGTAACAAACATACACCGATATGAATTATTCATAAGAAAAATACGTACATCCCTTTCCTTTCAACGAGTTAGTACAGGATGAGAAACACTGTCGTACCTGATATGTCAGGTACCTTTAGAGGTCCGGTCTTATGACTCACCCAACGGTAAGACAAGAGGTTCCCTAGAAGGGTTGGGTCTCTAGCTTGGGTCCAGAGGACATAACGTCCACCTGAGAAATGGGTGACTCGGTACTCCCTTCGGGTTCTTATAACCTCACCCATCGGATAGAGAAAAGGTCTCATAGAAGGACTGGGTCCTTAGCTTGGTCCCAGAGGACGTGACGTCCGTCTATGAAATGGTCGATTCGATGTACAAAGTAGGTATATTAGTGTCCTTTTGTGTTTGAAAAAGATAATGATATATGAATCCTATCGTTGACCAAATATTAAAAGTCAAACAAAGAATAGGTCTACTTTAGTCGTTAATATAAATATGAAGTATAAAATTTTCTACCCCGTAAAAAATGGGGAATAGAAATTACACAACTAATTATAATATAAGGTAATCTTTCACCTATATTTTTCCCAAGTACCAATTGGATACTAGGATTATTCGGAGAAAAAACTTTTGAACCTTATTAAAAACTCTTGAACCTCATTATAAACTTTAATAGTATAAATGACAAACCTTTTCAACTAGAATACATCTTAGTCAAAGATGGTTCTATACAACGAGTACGAGTAAAGTAGGACAGAGATACAGTGTTGGACAGTGGTGAATATTAAAGACTAAGTTCACGGTAGTAGTCTCAATGGTCTTAATTTAGAGAGTGAGACTCATCATGGTCTCTAGGACTGACACGATAAAGTAATGGACGATACTTATTTAAAGGTTAGTCCTCGACGGGTACAAAATTAAAAGACAGATGAGCCGACTTGACGGAAGATCGAGACGATTTAATGATTACTGTCAAGTATTGTCTCTAACCGAACAAGAAAGAAATCAACCATTTCTCTTGAAGAACTATTTAGACAGTGGGTATTCAAAGTCTTCAAAGATCTTACTCTTTATTACCTATAGTAAATTACCAAAGTCAAAATTTAAGATAAAAAATGTATACACAGACCGTGATACATTTACGTGAACTATTTTAATGCTTCTGTTGACGTGTAAACACCTCGAATTTGTTAATAATATAGAATTGGAAATGATTTCGTGATCTACTTTTATCAAAGAAAGAACTCATAAAGGAAGTTTCTATTCTATACTTAGAGTTTCCTCTATCGTATCATCTCGATTACGAGAAAAAAAGAAAAAGGGGTCTTGGAATGTAAATCCATGTTTTCATTAGTATAAAGACAGTCGTACTCAAACATTACACTGTTGATAATCCGTCCTTCTGCGAAATGAGAATAGAACTCAATAATCTCAAGGAAAGTCTTTATTTTCACTTAGATCGAACTAGAAAATCCCAGGATTGATGTATCTTATTTTATCGGAAATCATATCTGTGATATCATAATAAACCCAGAAAATGAAGAAAGATTCAGGAAGGGTGTTCAATCTTGCACCTTCCTTTAAGTACCCCTGGTAGAGACGACTCCCACCTATAAACCTAGAATTTATAAGACACTATAGAATACACCATAAAGAAAAAATTAAACAATTATATCACTTAACGTAAATGACTAAAACTTACAGTTCAGTTAGAACGTAAAGTCCCTATTCCAGAGTCTTTGTATCCATGATTTTAATATTTGTTTCTAAACCTTACATAAATATACTATAAACAACAAATCAGTGATTTAACACAGGTTGAGAAAACGTTGGGGTACCTGACATATCGAACGGTCCGATGAGACAGATATCCTAAAAGGTACGTTCTCATCACCTTATCCAACGGTAAAGGAAGAGGTCCCCTAGAAGGACTCGGTCCCTAGCTTGGACGTAGAGGACCTACGTAGAGAACGCAATATCCGTATAAGAAATGACGACTCGGTGGTCCCTTCGGGTAAAAATACTATAACGTAGTACTGATTTAGTCAATAATTACTATTTAGAAATAAATTCTTAATGACACGTAACTATATAATTAATCGGAAGGGACCACCGAGTCTGTCATTTCGCAGACGGACGTTACACCCACTGGGTCCAAGTTAGGGACCCAACCCTTCTAGGGAACCTCTTCCTTTACCGTTGGGTGAGGTCATGAGAACGGACCTTTTAAGGTACCTGTCTCCTCGGACCATCCGATGTCAGATACCCTAGCGTTTCTCAGCCTGTGCTGACTCACTGAAGTGAAACATGAAACTACATAATTAATTACTCATATACTACAGTACTACTGATCGTCCTATAAATTTTCGATACGCAGGTCCTGTACTTACGTTTATAGATTTAAAAAAAAATTTCTTTTGAAATTTCAGCATACGATAAGACACTATAAAAAAAAAAATTTCGTTTCTTGTTTTTCGGTGTCTGGTAGTTCCCTTTACTAACGAGAAAAAAATTATCATTTTTACCGGTGTGTGTGTGTTTTTTTTGTTTTTGTCTTTTTGTCGTACTTCTTCCATTTACACAAGTTGAGGACAATTTTTATCCATAGACTTTTTCAAAATCGAAGTATATCCTATGTAACTATCTATATATACGAACTTTAAAGACGTGTATACGAATAGTCTTCAATCCCTTATTTGTTTACATTTTTTATTGAGGGAAGTCCCATATCCACTGTAAAATTGTTGATTAAACTTTATCGACGAAAGTTCCTTTCAAATCGATACCCCTTTAGTAAACCCCGTTTTATCGTCCTTTTTTAAAGGTAGAAACACGAAAATAATGGTGTGTATTAAAGTCAGTATTTCTTTCAAACTACACGTATGCGTACTTAGAACCTCGTAAAAAACGGTTCGAAGATTTTAACAACGTCAAAATCAAATAGAGTTTGGGTAACCAATATTAATATTTATGGTAACTAAAAGAAAGTAAATATAGATACATTATAGTGTATCTATATAGATAAAATCACTCGACAATATCGGTCCTATTCATAATTTTAGTGTATGGTTTCACCAAATTCAAATTGGTCCAGAACTGATAAAATAGAAATAAAATTTCAATCAAAGAAAAACACATCGATAATTGTGTAATGATTGCACCGTACATAAATACGACTTTTCATTTATGTATGTACCTCCTCACACGACTTTTCAATAATGACTATTTCGTGTGTCAGTTTTTTCAAATGTCCATTAACGAATCCATTTAATTCCAATTGTAGTTTCAAAAAAAAAAAAATTCGTTGTCTTTGAAAAAAGACTAGTTAAATAAGTATTTAAATCACTTACTAAAAAATTGATCTGAAGGATTCATATATGGGATACAGGATAGAAATTCCTCTGTTATCAAAAGTATATACAATAATTATAAATCGTGTTTTGGGATTTTCTTTCATGTACAAATTAAAGAATCCTATCCAAAGTCTTGTGAATCATAAAAAATTTTAATTTCATTTTTTGTGTTATAACAAAATCTGTTTATGGACAGGACAAGTTATATTCTTCGTTTAGTACCTACTAAATTTCTGTTAAAACCTGTAGCTAAATCGTTTGTCGATCCATAAGGTTTCCCTTAGTCCATTAATTTTCATTTGTTATTGAATACGTCGGATAAGTAATTCTTATAATTTTCAAGTGTCTTAATAAAAATTATTACGACCTACAGGGTATTTTAATAAAGACAAAAGAAGAAAATATCATAAAAAAGAGAAGAAAAATCATTGAGAATAAAGTGGAACTAATTCCTTTGACCAATTTACATGATAAAGTTTCTTCCATCTCAGTCTGTCTGAGATTACGTCTGTCTGAGATTACGTCTGTCTGATTAAGAGAAAACATGTTCTCTAATTCTTTCAACGACATAGTTAGATTAGACAGACCTAAACTCAAACTTACCATCTTTATATTGAAGAGAGTGTCCCAAATACTCTAATAAGTCGAAACGTCTTTCCAAAGATGACTACGTCTCGTGTCGTGACCTCATTCCTAAATGTCAGAAACATATTTGAAACACGGACCATAATAGACGGAGCAAATAAGGGTGTTCGGATTTTAAATTCATGTGTCCCTATAGGACTTTTATAGAACTCATAAATCCAAAATGAGTATTGTGAGAGGAAGAATTTACGTTTGAGTGAGATTCTATCCTGACAAGAACCATTAAATGGAATTTAAACTTTTATAACTCGTACCGAGATCTTCGTCGAAAAATTTGAAGTCTGTACCCATGTACGAACACTTTTACCAGACTTTCAGGGATAAGTTACCAACAAGTAAATTCAGACCCTTAAAAGAGTTCAGTTACTATTACAGACCCAAAAAGAATCCTGGAAAAATTTGTTCGTCCACGTTACACTTTTTTTTAGTTAAAAAGACAAAAATAGACACACATGGTTTTGTTGAACAAATTCGTACAGAGAAAAGGTCCAATACCTGATCGTCAAAACTTCAATACTTCTCCATAAAGTACCAAAGGATCGACTTACTAAAGGAATCACATTACGACGACTATTTATTGGGTACAATATCGTTCGGTCAATAAAAGTCTTTCATATCCATAGAGAATTTTAAAACCTTCCTGTGTATAAATAGTCGTTGTATTTTTAATAAATAAAAAATTCCCAGAGGGGATAACGGTAAGTAAACCTAGTCACTAGTCTACATAAAAAGAGATTGAAGACTTAAAGGGTAGGTGTAAAACACTACCACTCTATAGACATAAACCAGAAGTGAGATAGAAGAAAAAGAAAGTGACAATCATTCTGTTCGGTAGTCGTAGTCCTAAAGAAAGTAACAGAGAAAGGTCGAATTTTATAGAGGGGTTCTAATCTGGAAAAGGGCTCATCGTAAAGTTTGAAGATATACGATCTTCACAATCATTTTGAGTTCCCTTCAACATCAACTGTAAAAGAGAATTAAGAAAACCTTTGTTTTGTCACATTGTCGGTTGAAAAGATTGTTCGGATAAGAATCGTGACACATCTCTACCGTTTACTCCGGTTGATTGAGAGATTACCCAGTGGACCAGAGACATTCGCTACAACTGGTACTACTAATACTTTCACTCTTCTTTCACAATCAGTAAGTCAGTACAAACTGAGAGACACTGGGGTACTTGATATCAGACGGTCAGAGGAGACAGGTACCTTAAGAGGTCCGTTCTTATGATCTCAGGTGTATGGTACTTGGATGAATTTTCACATGTCAAGGTCACGGAACTCAGATCGGTGTCTCGACACGTTGGTACTCGTATTAGTTAAGATCTTCTTAGAATAATGAGGATTTTCTTTGGGAGATGGGCAATCACATACACATACACACACGCATACACACGAGTCATCGTAGACTGAGGAATGTTGAGGTACCTGTCTGACACCAGTCGGACCGAGGAAGGATACCCTTTAGGATACCCTAAAGGGTCCGTTCTTAGGACCTCACCCATCGGTAAAGGAAGAGGTCCCCTAGAAGGGTTGGGTCCCTAGTGTGGACCCAGAGGACGTCACGTCCGCCTAGAAATGTCGACTCGGTCGTCCCTTCAAGGACTACTAATCTCACCATCGGAAATACTTCCCAGTAAGTTAAACTTCCGTAATCCACGGAACGTATGGAATAACTTGAAAGAAGAGATTGGTGGACTATATGTCACAGAGGAGGTTAGAAAACGGTAAAGGATAGAAGACAGGGACGGAGTAAAAAGAGACAACGTGAATGGTGGTAAAACGTAAACTTTTTCTATCATTATTGAACAATTAAAAAACTTAAATCACTATATAAACAACAAATATATAATTTATACCTTCATTTCGATTATTAAATAACAAATGATATCTAATGTAAAATTCATTTCGTGATAGACAGAGAATTTGAAAAGTTGTACTTTAAAAGAACGGTACTTTAACTGTGACGTTTCATAGTCAAACCATCCCAATGGATAAGAAACGTGAAAGGACCACCGAGTCTGACATTTCTTAGACGGACGTTACACCCTCTGGACCCAAGTTAAGGACCCAGTCCTTCTAGGGGACCTCCTCCTTTACTGTCGGGTGAGGTCATAAGAACGGACTTCTTAGGGGTAATTCCCTCCTCGGACCGTCCGATGTCAGGTACCCCAGCGTTTCTCCGTCTGTGCTGACTCGCGTCGAGTCGTGTGGATGACAAATCTTGAGACAAGTGACTTCTTTCGACAGTTACTATGAAGGTCGGTGTTACTACTACTACTATTATTATTTATGATTAATATCATATCTATATTTTCTAGACTTTATTCACTAAAATCTTAATTTACTGGAAATAGAGAGACTAGAGTTTGTCCGATTGTGAACTTAGACTCAAAGTATATACTCTCGAGTATTATTATTATAATAATAAATACACGGTGTCTCATCAACAAATTTGATATATTTTATTGTAGTAACCTTTATGTACTGTATGATATACATCTTGTAATACTTCTCAAATCTCAACATGAAAGTCTACAAATGATTTCCACTTTCGTCCAGAGTTCAGTGTTTGGTCGGTATGGAATCAGTGACGACTCCCTTCGTGGTCCACCGTCAGAACCGTTGGGTCTTGTTTACAGACTTCCTCGACGGTGAAAGTTCGAGGATTACTACTAATGGTACACTCTTACACTGGGCACTTCGGTGTAGAAGGTCAAGAAACTCATTTCAGTCTTCGGGTGTAAAATATACTTTATAAGGGTAAAAATTTACGGACGTTAATGAAATATAAAAACTTCAATAACACGTCTGATTCGTTTGTTTTTAAACCCTAACTACTATTAGAGACCCGGTGGTCCCGATAGACACCTGAAACTCTACCCGGAATCCAACTTTCTCAAAGTCTAAGATATTTTGGAGGTTTTAATTCATCATTTAATCTATGACTCAGTCTATACTATTTTTCTGTAGTGTCAAATTTGTGTTGTAACATTAAGTTGAAAGAAACGTTATCGCCAGTACTAAAATATCTGGATTTGAACATCACACTATGACAGTGAGTCGTCTTAATACAATCGTAGAGAAAGTAAAATTCATCGGTTACTCAGTCATTTTATTCATGGAGAATTCTAGTTCAAGTTATTTAGTTTTAAGTGTAAGTGACTTCTTTACCTGTCTCAGTCTTAAGTCATCGGAAAAAATAAAATTAACGTAGATCCAAAATTCATTAAAGAAATTTTTATATATTTACATCAATAACTGAAAACCTCCTTAATATGTCTTACCCATCTCCGAACGACCCAAGTTTACGATAAAGGTGGTGAATCGTACATTGGTTTTGGTCCAATCAATTGTTAGGATTCAAATTAAAAAAAATAGACATTTTATTCTAAGATTAACATAGAGGAAACACACTGACATTTCTAAGTCACTGTCTGATTTACGATTACCTTAAAACGATTCTCTTACGTGACCAGTATCGTTTATGGGAGAAGGTTGTTGCGGTCTCTACTTAGTTGTGTACCCGTAGTTGTCTACCAATCATGGTTTTAGTCTAACTAATATAAGAAACGTTGACTTCTACCTCTTTGAAATATATTTTCCGTTTTTATTCTCACCCTCGATTGACACCGAATCTAGTACTTGAGGAATAACGTTTTAAGTCTGAATTTAACTTCTTTCATCCCTTTTGGTGATCCGATAAGTCCATACTGGATTTAGTTTAGGGAATACTAATATGACACCTTCACCGTTCATCTAAGTTCTTTAATCTAGACTATCTCACGGACTCCTTGATACCTGTCTCCAAGTATTATAACATATCCTCCGTCACTAATTCTGGTAGAGGTTCTTTTTCTTTACGTTTTTCCGTTTCACCAACAGACTCCTTCGGAATTGTTTATCGACTCGTTTTTCTCTTCACTTTCTGTTTCCTCTTTTCCTTTCTGTATGGGTAGACTTCCGTCTCGAGGTCTCTTATCGTTTCTCTATTCTTTCGGAAGGATTCACTGGTTACGTTTCTTTATCTCCTTTTGTTATCTTGCCCCTTCTGATCTCTAGAGAAGTTCTTTTAATCACTACGGTTCCATTATAAAGAACGTTTTTCACTTTCACTTTCACTTTCAGTGAGTCAGGACAGGTGAGAAACACTGGGGTAGTCGACATGTCAGATACCTTAAGAAGTCCGGTCTTATAGATGACCTCACCTATCGGAAAGGGACGAGGTCCCCTAGAAGGGTTGGGTCCCTGACTTGGGTCTGGAGGACCTAATGTCCACCTAAGAAATGGTTGACTCGGTGTTCCCTTCGGGTAAAGTACGTTTCTACCCGTGTTATTTCCTGTCTTTACCATACCTGGATCGTCTTCTATAA
Organism: Capra ibex; assembly: GCA_006410555.1. NCBI lineage: Eukaryota > Metazoa > Chordata > Mammalia > Artiodactyla > Bovidae > Capra > Capra ibex. The sequence continues at coordinate 22,983,570 of SJYO01020080.1, read as the reverse complement.
TTCTTCTCCACCATTCTTATGTGTCTTTTTAATATGTTTTTTCTAGAATAACTGGACCTATTGGTACCACCACTAGTGAGTGGATCTCGGTCTGTAGGACCTCACTTCAGTTCACCCGGAATTCTTCTTAGTGACACTTGTTTCGATCACCTCCACTACAGTAAGGTGGACTTGATAAAGTTTAGGATTTTCTATTACGAAAATTTCACGACGTGAGTTATACGGTCGTTTAAACCTTTTGAGTCGTCACCGGTGTCCTGACCTTTTCCAGACAAAAGTAAGGTTAGGGTTTCTTTGTGTTAGGATTTCTTTTAAGTTTGATGGTGTGTTAACATGAGTAAAGTGTCCGATCGTTTCATTACGAGTTTCAGGAAGGTTCGATCTTAAGTTGTCATACGTTTGGTTCTTGAAGGTCTACATGTTTGACCTAAATCTTTTCCTTCTCCTTGATCTTTAGTTTAACGGTTGTAGGTAACCTAGTATCTTTTTCGTTCTCTCAAGTTCTTTTTGTAGATGAAGACGAAGTAACTGATACAATTTCGGAAACTGACACACCTAGTGTTGGTCGACACCTTTTCAGAAGTTCTCTACCTTTATGGTCTGGTGGAATGGACGGGGAACTCTTTGGACATACGTCCAGTTCTTCGTTGTCAATCTTGGCCTGTACCTTGTTACCTAACCAAGGTTTAATCCTTTCCTCATACAGTTCCGATATATAACAGTGGGATTAATAAATTGAAGATACGTCTCATGTAGTACTCTTTGTAACTCGACTACTTCGTGTTCGACCTCAGTCCTAACGGTCCTCTTTATAGTCATTGGAATCCCTACGTCTACTGTGGTGGGAATACCGTCTCTCGTTTTCCCTTGATTTTCGGAGGACTACTTCAACTTTCTCCTCCAGCTTTTTCGACCGAATTTTGAGTCATAAGTTTTTCGATTCTAATACCGTAGACCAGGGTAGCGAAGTACCGTCTATCTAACCCTTTGTTACCTTTGTCACTGTCTGAAATAAAAGAACCCGAGGTTTTAGTGACGTATACCACTGACGTCGGTACTTTAATTTTTCTGTGAACGAGGAACCTTCTTTTCGATACTGTTTGGATCTGTCGTATAATTTTTCTTCTCTGTAATGAAACGGCTGTTTCCAGACATATCACTGGATAGTAAACGGTCATCAGTACATACCTATACTCACAACCTGGTATTTCTTCCGACACGTGACTTCTTAACTACGAAAATTTGACACCACAACCTCTTCTGAGAACTCTCGGGGAATCTGACGTTCCTCTAGTTTGGTCAGGTAGGATTTCCTTTAGTCAGGACTTATAAGTAACTTCCTGACTACCATTTCGACTTTAAGGTTATGAAACCGGTGGATTACACTTCTCGGCTCAGTAATCTTTTCTGGGACTACGACCCTTTCTATCTTCCGTCCTCCTCTTCCCAAACTGTCTCCTACTCTACCAACCTACCAGAGTGACTGAGGTCCTATACCATTTCACGCCCCCAGGTCGGGACCACCTAGGTCCCATTAAGGTTCCCCTCTACCTTAGTCGCAGGATCCTTTTTTGAATAAATTAATGTTTATATTTCTCTCTAATCTTTTCTTATCACATCATCCTTTTAATCACCTCTTTTTCTCCGACTTATTGAACCAAATGTACCTTATGGTTATTTTGAGGTTCTGTTCCTTAAACGTGGTGGATGCATTCGGTGTCCGTAGAAAGGTAAGAGGACTTCCTCTCCTCCGTGACTCGGGAGGGGCCAGGCTAGAATCTTCGAGTCCGTTTTAATCGTCCGAACCACTCATGGGTGCAAGGTCTACCCTTAAGTCGGTCTTCCCTTTTTTTCTTGTTGTGCCCCCTTAGTCAGGAAGGTCTTTGACTAGGATAAAGAAATAAAAAGTCCAAACGAATATATGAAAAACAATATGTATCCCTACTTATGTCTCAGTGCGTCCCCAGTCGTCTGGACTGGGAACAGTTTTAGTCCACGAAGTAGATTCACATATGTTTCCAGAATCCCCAAAATGTAGTAGAAGACCGGTACTCCGGACGACTGTAAAATACCGGGAAAGACTATTGCCAGTCAGTTGGTCTTTTGAATAAAAAAGGTCCCCACTAAAAAAGAATTTGGTCCGTGGTGGGAGGTTTATTTCAACGTAAGGATATACCACTCCCACATCTTCCAATGTTAGTTCTTTCCTTAAATGAATCGGATTCCAAATTGTACTAATTAGAATTTCCAATTATGAATAAAAAGGATATACGATCAATAAAAGTAATATTCCCGTCCCTTATTACCTCTAAATCGTCGTTTATAACCGAGTTGTTTACTTTTTGGGAAGTGGTTATATTAAAGATTAGTTGGGTGATTATGATATGATTATTAAAACATTGAAGAGTTTTGGCAGACATATATCTTTCAAATTTCGTAGAGGACGGAGAGTACCAACCCTCCGACATTTGTTAGTGTACACCGGCCTGTTTGGACGAGTCCGTCCGATCTCTTGGAAGTCTCCTCAAACATTCAACTTTGTGAGAACAGTGCGGGTCCTTAAAAATAATTGACCTCGACGTTCAATTGAGGAAGAGGTTCTCTTTACCACTACCCCCTCTCGGGGGGCATTTCAGTCTCCACATCCACTCTCGTANTATTAAAACATTGAAGAGTTTTGGCAGACATATATCTTTCAAATTTCGTAGAGGACGGAGAGTGCCAACCCTCCGACATTTGTTAGTGTACACCGGCCTGTTTGGGCGAGTCCGTCCGATCTCTTGGAAGTCTCCTCAAGCATTCAACTTTGTGAGAACAGTGCGGGTCCTTAAAAATAATTGACCTCGACGTTCAATTGAGGAAGAGGTTCTCTTTACCACTACCCCCTCTCGGGGGGCATTTCAGTCTCCACATCCACTCTCGTATTCATTTCATCCGTCTGAGACCAAAACCCCCATCTACGAGCCCTTGTCCCCCAAAGGACTCCGAGCTAGGGCGGAAACACATACGATTTCGGAGGAAGGAGTACTGGAAACGGTACCCGTCTCAAGGAGTGCGACCGAGGGCCGTCATTTCCTGTCCCTTCGGACCGCACGACGTCAGGTAACCCAACGTTGCGCAGTCTATACTGACTCGTTGACTTGTCGTTGTTCGTTAAGTGAAAAGCGACACAGACCAAACATCAACACTATTAGCGAAGACAGTGGTAGTAACGGCGTCGTAGCAATCTCAGAAGAACACCCGTCTAATTGATCGGTTGGATAAGGAGACTTCGTATAAATCTCCGAACTTCCGTTCATTAACGTTATAAAAAACACTCGGGTTACACACAGCAATAACGACATTTAGAAACAACACCAGAGTAATAAGAAATTTTTGTGTACTTTTACAAAAGAACCATCTTTGAGGTTTAATCCTTGTAAACACCTTTACTGGTCACCACTAGTTGTAGATTGTCATAACTCTTTAGTGCCGGTTCTCGTAACCATCGCCATCTTTCGGGTAGTTTCAGTCTTTACTCGTGACACTCGTGTCGAGACGTTCCCGTGAGTCCACGTCGTCGTTTGTCAAGGTGAGAGACATTAACAGGGATACCCGTAGCAATCTGACGTCACCTCATATTATTAACTAGTATTACTTACACTCAGTAAATTTTTCTTTTTTGTTAAAATTCAGTATAAGTTTTCACAAAAAAATCCGTGGTCCTTTTTCATTTTGTAATAAAGTTTCACAAAAACAATTTTACAATTTAAAAATTTACAACCTCTAATTTAATTTCAAAAGACACTTGAGAAATAAAATTCCTCTCAAAGACACTTCTAAAAAAAAAAAATTACACCTGATGAAACATAGGGGGTTACGTCTTATTCGTCTCAGGGAGATGAATAATAAAAATTCTCAAACTCCACGGCTTCCGTAAAATAAGTTGTCAATAACCTAACTGATGGGACTGAGAAAACGTAAGATTTAGACCCTGGTAATGTAGACAAAGAATCTTATAAAATACCACGAAACAACACTATCCTTCTGTCGTAAAATCAGAGTCCTACAATTAAGATTTAGTCGAAAGGGGTTATTACTTACTAAGTCCACTGTGAAAGAGTCCAATTACCGATTCGACAAACGACACTGTGATGGATCTAGTCGAGTCCGTCCTCTCCCGGATGAATCAAGAGACGTAGAGACGCAGAGGAAGAGACGTAGAGAAGAAGATAAGGTGCACTGGTAACTACAACACTGTTACTGATACCCATTCCGATAGTCTGGAATCACAAACAACAGACCTCGGGTCAGACCTGATCGTAGAGGGGACTGTAAAAGGAAGACTGTTTTAAAATAATTATTCACAACGGAATTTGTTCACAACGGAATTAGACCGTACCCGAAACGAACTGTACTTCGAAAAAGAGGACCAAAGACGGTACCCGAGTAACTGATCGAACACACCGAAATAGACTTTCTAATAGTCTTTATCGGGTAGAGAGAAAAAGGTCGGGAGAGGTTTTAACTTCATAGATTCTAAAGGACCTTTTCTTCTATTAAACCCCTCGAATCACTATTTTGTTTCCTTATTCGTGCAAGTCCAGGATCTCCACCGCTCTCTCCGGAGTCACGACGAGAGGAACGACTGACGAACCACGACCTCTGACGACACGACGGTCTGACGACCGGTCACCCCAGTCATCCCTTTTTTACCCCTTAATATACACTTCCTACGTGTTTTATTCACACGTTGTATCTTTGGGTTATCAGGAAGACTCTTCGTATATCTTCTCGTAACAGGTTTTCTTTATATTGCGGTCGGTGTATGTATTAAAGTTTATAAGATCATGGGTGTAGGTAGAGATTTTACTACTAATTTCTCGGATGGAGTACCTTGACGACTCTTTAAACTTCATAATTTTTATACATTTCAAGAATCTTGTCAAGGACCGTGTATTATTCTTAATTAATAATAATGGAATACCGAAAAAAGTACAGAACAAGGTGTAGTCGAAGATACAATTAGAGTTTAAATACATAGTATATTTGGACTTCTATATAGGTAGATTGGTAACGTCAAAGAGAAATATGCTCAAAAACCTAACCCAATAAATCACATGAAAAATCGAGTCGACCATTTCTTAAGCGGACGTTACGTCTTCTGGGACCAAGTTAAGTACCCAGCCCTTCTAGACGACCTTTTCCCTGTCCGATGGGTGAAGTCGTAAGAACCCAAAGAGACCACCGAGTCGATCATTTCTTAGACGGACGTTCCACCCTCTGGACCCAAACTAGGGACCAAATCCTTCTAGGGGACTTCTTCCCTTACCGATGGGTGAGGTCACAAGATCGGACTTTTAAGGTGCCTGATAGCTTACTCGTTGAAACTGAAAGTGAAAGAGAAAAGTGAAAGTATGGTGCGTTCTTATACTCGAAGTCGTTTCGTTTCTATGGGAACAGAACCAAGAGGAAATAGGGAGTTCTGATCTTCTCACGAACTGAATGAATCTGTGTTTAAACAACTTACTTATTCCTTCACTTAATTATGTAAATACAAAATGATTCCCAAAGTTTAACCTCATATCCAGAACACATGGAACATTGGGGTAAAGAACGAATCGTGTCATCAAGTCTCGGACTGTCTCTCATCTGATAGTTTATTAACAAGTTGACTGATTTTTACTTTGGTTAATAGAGATACTTCATTATGAAAAACTTATAAAATACAGGAAAATAAGGGTCTATGTCCTTTACAATAAAGGGAAACAAGAACTTCATTGTAACCGCAAGTCCAAACAGTGTTGTCTAATTAGGTACTCTGATGAAACCCTTTACTAGGTGGTCCCTCCTTCCAAGTCCTCCTATTGTTACACATAGTGTACTTCTTACACCACGAGGTCATTTAAACCTTTTGGGGCTCAATTTAGTTCGAGTTGTGTAAAGAAAAATCAACTTTAAGAACCTTAGAAATTAATCGATTACACGTAAAACTTAGTTCATTCACGATGTGTTCTTATGAAGTAAAGAGTTTAAAGAAACTGGAACTTCATGAAGTCACGTGAATGTTCTCTGAATTTTTTTTTTTTGGTTTTGGAATCGTACAGAATACTCTCAAAACTTCCTGGACCGAGATCAGAGTAGGAGTGAATGAGAAGGAGAACAAGTAATTAAAGAGTGGTGAGACCACGAAAAGAACGAAACCCCGGAGACACGTGTGAAAAAGGAGGTAGATCTCATAAGGGAAACAAACCGGTCGAGGATAAATAAAAAGTCAAGTGTCACATTTTCGGGGAAGAATTGAAGTCGTCAGATTTTAGTCAGGGGAATTTACAGGGAACGAGTTCCGAAAGAGAGAAGTAAGAAGTGAATGAATAGTATTAGACATCCATTCTAAAGGTGTATTTACACGTAAAATACAAAATCTTGTCACTACTGAATGGATAAAAAGGAAACTAAAGTAGAAATCTTCTATAAAACAACTCACACGTAAACGTTTAAGATATAATATTAGTAACAATTACTACTAAATTGTAAAAACATTGCTTAGGATAAACGTCAAACACAAGAATTATCTTTTATTTTTATAAATGATTAGGGAATCTTAAATTCTGGGAAATATGAGTTTAATATAAGATTAAACTCTGGAAATCTTTTCGTATTTACATAAGTAAGTAAACGAATAGGTAAGTTGTTTAGACACAGATTCATTCAGTTCGTGAAAGATCAGGACTCCCTATTTCCTCTATTTTCATATCACTGTCGTTGAGTACCATCAATCCCCTACCTTGATCCTCTCGAAAAAGAAACCGTAGGTTCCGTACTGAGGAAGTCTCTTCCGTTACCGTGGGGTCAGGTTATGAGAACGGACCTTTTAGGGTACCTGCCTCCTCGGACCATCCGACGTCAGGTACCCTAACGATCCTCAGGCTGTGATGACTCGTTGAAGTGAAAGTGAAAAGTGACAGTAGGTGACCTCTTCCTTTACCGTTGGGTGAGGTCACAAGAATAGACCTCTTAGGGTCTCTACCCCCTCGGACCACCCGACGGCTGAGACCCCAGCGTGTCTCAGCCTGTGCTGACTTCGCTGAATCGTCTTCGTCGTACAGAGGAAGGTTCGATACCTAAATAGAAACAGCTCATCCCGCATAATAGTAAAATTAACAAATAAATTTATAAAGTAAAAGTTGAGAATAGTGAGAGTTTTGGGGGTAGTTGTACATAATTATCATGTAAATATATCACATATAAAATCTCTTTACTTTGAAAAAAAAAATGATAATAAAAGAGTTTGTCATTCGTTATTATGTTGGAAGAAGTCCTAAGTGTGACTGAATTTGTTTTATAATCATAGTAAGAAGACAATTGTCACATAGTTTCTAAATTGACCCACGGAAATAAGAAAAGGTTGAAGAAGAGAAACAGGAGAGAAAAAGATAGGTAGAGAAATAGACAGACAGACAGAGTATCAGAGTCGACATGTAAACCGTCAAATGTGACAATATAAATTCTCTCCTATCGGTACCTAAATTAAAAAAAATTTAAGAAAAATTAGTGAAAGACGTTTCTCGATTCTCTTTTAATAGAGATACAAGAAAAATTTTCAGAATAATATATCTGAGGTGAACGGTGTCGGTCTGGTCCATATTTTATAATTGTGTATCCGTTATGTTTCCAATTCTTGGAGTGAGTCTTGGTTTATGAGATAACAGATTCAATCTATCAGTAGACACTTATCCACTTCTGGATTCTTATAAAGAGTAACTCCGTCCTCGATTTGTGAACAAACAAACAAACGTTAGAAAAAATGGGAAGGGGAAGGGAAGAGAAAAGAGGTGAGTAAAAAAAAAAAGGGGGTTATGGTCCCCCTAATTTCAAGACTCCGACCCCTTCTAGACCCAGACACAGACGATCCCCGTCTCGAAACCAAAAGAGAGGGAAAAAAGGAAGGGTTACTAACCGAATAAAGGGACGACACGACTAATAAAGACATAAATCTTTTTTTGACCAACATCGATCTTCAAACGGAATTCTTTACATTTGGAAACGTCAGTAAACTCGTATTTCGATCCTTTAAGTCTCTTTGACCCTTATTCGGTGTCCCTCCGAACCAGGAAAATAGGTGAGAAGAACTTCCTAAATAATTGTAGGATGTCTTTCATCTTTAGACTAAGAACACAACATACACAAATATTTAATATAACCAGACATCTACAATTGATCAAATATAGTCATACGTGATCTAAAAACAGAACCCAAAAGATTAGGTTTTAAAATTTGTTCAATCGGTATCTGATAACTTACAGAACTAAAGAACGAGAATTGATGTCAAGTATTAGTGTCGTGTTGATTTTAACTGATTATATCATATATTTTATTTGTGATTTACAGGTACGAAAAATTTTTACTTACAATCTAAAAACCTAGCGTCGGTAAGACTGACCACACTTCACCATGGAGTAACACCAAAACTAAACGTAAAGAGATTATTACTCACTACAACTCGTAGAAAAGTACACAAACAATCGGTAGGTATACAGAAGAAACCTCTTTACAGATAAATCAAGAAACCGGGTAAAAAACTAACCCAGCAAATAAAAAGACCTTAACTCGACGTATTCAACGAACATATAAAAACTCTAATCAACAAACAGTCAACGAAGTAAACGATAATAAAAGAGGGTAAGTCTTCCGACAGAAAAGTGGAACGAATATAAAAGGAAACAACACGTCTTCGAAAATTAAAATTAATCTAGGGTAAACAAATAAAAACGAAAATAAAGGTCTTAAGACCCTCCACCTAGTATCTCCTAGGACGACACTAAATACAGACTCTCACAAAACGGATACAAGAGGAGATCCTCAAAATATCAAAGACTAGAATGTAAATCTAGAAATTAGGTAAAACTCAAATAAAAACACA
>SJYO01020080.1:22930935-22974359 GCA_006410555.1 Capra ibex | reverse complement strand
CTGAAAACCTGAGTCTCCCTCTCCCTCTCCCACCCTACTAAACCCTCTTACCCTTAAGATTGTACATATGACAGTACATTCTTAACTTAGCGGTCAGGTACAGACTGCATCCCACGTCGAACGAACCCCGACCACGTACCCCTACTGGGTCTCTCTACAACACCCCTCCCTCCACCCTCCCCCCAAGTACAAACCCTTGCGTACATTCTTAATTTCTAAAATTTTAAATTTTTTAATTTTTTTTTATTTTTTTTTATTTATTTTGATTTTTTTTTTTTACTTACAATCCTCATCCCCCGGCACATGTGTGTACAACTACTATTTCATTAGACGAATCTTAGTACATAATTTTTATTCAGACCGTGTGTATCCACGACTTAATCGATTTAATTAATTGAATTGTTATAAAAAACTCATGAATAATACATGTGTTATAAGGAGTTGGGACCTTTCCTTCGTCGTTTTTTTTTTTCGTCTTTTCTGGGGTTAAGAGACTCGGGAGAGATATCCCTTCCTTTTGTTATGTTTTATTTTAAGGGTTTATCATCGTTCACGGTACTCCTTCTTATTTCAGTCGATCTTCACAAGTTACAATACAACTGACATCAACAAAAAAATTACACCAGTTCTTTTGGTAAAGACTTCTCCATCATAAATGTGTCTCTGAACTTACTTCATTTCATGTTATACTTTGGGACCCCCTACTCACTTGTCTCTCCTCTTACGCAACACTTCAGGTGCACCCCCTTACCCGAATCACACAAGTTTCCATCCGTTCTCTACATCTTACCATTCGTTCCCTATAAAAATCCTTTTGGGACTCTAAAACCACCAAAAATCTAGTACATTTCGGAACATCCAAGGAACTTCCTCAAACCTAAACGAAACCAAAATAATTCAAATAAGAGACGACTACCATTTTTGAGGTGGACGATATACCCTCGGGACCCAAACTAGGGATACAACCCTTCTAAAGGACCTCTTCCCTTACCGATGGGTAAGGTCATAAGAATGGACCTCTTAAGTTACCTGTCCCCTCGGACCGTCCGGGATCAGGTACCCCAGCGTTTCTCCACCCGTACTGACTCGCTGAAAGTGATAAGTGATAAACTGTATATTTAATTCTACAACTCATCGGTCAGTTTATAGACTTGGACCTTAAGTCACCTCCGTAATCCCGATAGTTTAATTTTAGTCTTCAGTAGGAAAATATCTTCTATAAAGTTCGATACTCCAACTTAGTCAAATGGACTTTTCACTACTACTCCTCTCTACACCAGACCGACGACTCGGGACTCAATGAGAGTGCACTACTTCAGTTCTTCTTCCTAGACATCCACTTTTTCCTCCTGTCCGACCCTCCCGAGTTGGTACGGTCGACGTCGACGACCCAAATTCAATTTACTCCTAACTCTTAATTTGTAACCAATCCTGGCCATCAGTAAACAAACCTGATTTTTTCCCAAAATACCCTTACCAACCCGACTTTAAGATAGTTTTTACTTACACTTCACTCTTTCTTTTCCGTCGTTCACGTCTATTAAAAATACTCCCCTATGAGAGATTTCCCCTTATCTTTTCATAAAACCATCGACTTTATCTCTTGATATTCAGTTTTTTCAAAGAAAATTCCATCCTCTATAAAGTCGACTATACCAACATGGTCATTTCTTACCTTTTAACGACTCAGTCATACCTATTGACATCCATGTTTAGAAACTATACTCTTCTCTTCCCTAAACCTCATACTTATCTCCTAACCAGAACCTTTTCACATCCCTATCAATTAGACTATATTATTCCTCTATCTCATATACTCAAAATTCGTCTCTCTCACCATCTAAACTAACCCACAACTATTACAAGATATTAACGAAGACAAAAAAGTAAATAAAAATTTCAGTTCCGTCAGTCGATTCCTGAATACACCACCAAGTCTACCAATTTCTTAGACGGACGTTAAGTCCTCTGGGTCCAAGCTAGGGACCCAGTCCTTCTAGGGAACTTCTTCCTTTACCGATGGGTAAGGTCATAAGAACGGACCTTTTAGGGTACCTGTCTCCTCGGACCACCCGATGTCAGGTACCCCAGTGTTTCTCAGTCTGTACTGACTCACTGATTGTGAATTGTCAGTCGACTTCTACTTTTCAACTCTCTGTCCACAACCTTTAAGGTCGACTTTCCTCTATATCTTTACAATAGACTCTCTCACTTGCTCAAAAGTAGTAATACCTTTATTATACCCTAAAAACTCACTAAAACTCCTGGGTGGACGGTCACTTGGTTCTTCTTTTAACCGAAACTTATTCCGACCTTAAGACGATCTTGATGTTCAGAAGGAAACTTAAGGTGACCTTCGACAAAAGTTCCGACCTCTACCTGTTAACCATTTACGAACTTCCTATTAAAAAAAGGGAGGTAAAAGGCACTTAAATGTATATCAATTGTAAAGGTTTTTCAACTCTTGTTTTTTTCTTATTCAAATTTCTTAATGTCAAAAGGTCTCGTTTAGACAATTTATTATTCAGTGTCGTCCTCCATATTAATTAATGTTCGGTTCATTCGAACTCTCTATTAACTAAGTTTATATGAGTTGAGTAGTGGTTTATATAAGAAGTATCATAACGACCTCATTATTTGAAAGAGTTTACGTCTACAACACACACTGACTGTTCATATTTAGTAAGACACTATTTGATGTCGGATACTGTCAACAAAAGATTTGTCTACTTACGATTACATTATGAGACCACTTTTACCTCTAGATCGCAGATAACATCTCAAAGACTGCGAACTTTGACGGAGGGGGAGTATCTAATACAGTATCTAACTATGAAAGAACTAGTATACTCTATCTGCATAGTCTTGGTTTTTGTATTTTGTCCTAAAGTGTTCAGTCAATACGGTAGAGTTTATACCAGGGTTTATAAAGAAACTATAACAGAAATGGTAAACATTAGGTGACTGACTTCCACCCAAAGGAACTAACATACTTACTAGAACTCGTGTTATTTGACGGTAACACGTGATCCGCTAATCTTACCGTTAATCGTCATCCGTCGTGTTTCCATGACAAGTCAAACGTCGATAGATTCTTTTTCAGACCACCAACATTTTCACACACGTACACGCGAACGAAACCCTTACTACCCACTTCATCAGTCTCCTCTTCGGATTGAGGAACATACGATAACAGGGGTCCTGTCTTTGATACCCACGTACCTATGTAAGTTAATGTTAAAAAAACTATAAGTTTTCCTAGATTACGATTTAAAAGTTGTTTGTACGTATAAATCTATCTATTACAATAAAAATTTTCACATTAACTTTGTCCCCACACTGACGTGAAGAAATAACATATGGGAATCGGAGACTCTAGTCATCCGCTATCAGTGTCATCCAAGAAATAAAGACACAGAACTCCGTGGTTCGATCACAAAAGGGTCGACGACGATCGTCGGGGTACTAAGGACAGGTGAACCGTGATTTCGTAGAAGTGACTTCGGGATACCCATATTCTTAGTGTAAAAATTTCATAATCCAGAATTCCTATTTAAAGTTCAGGAACCGTTTAAGTCTTTAATTCACAAACTAGTGAAACACGTACGTACGAGTCATCGATTCAGTGCAGACTGAGAAAGGTTGGGACACCTGACATCGGACGGTCCGAGGAGACAGGTACCCTAAATTCTTATGACCTCACACAACGGTAAAAGAAGAGGTCCCCTAGAAGGGATGGGTCCCTAGATTGACCACAGAAGACATAATTGTCAGTCTAAGAAATGGTGACTTAGTGGTCCTTCAGGAATAGACTAGTGAAAGATGGAGAAATTTAAGTTGTCACGTTAAAGAGAGTCCATGGTTCTGAGACACAGAAATAGGTACGGTAGGGAAGAAGAAACCTTACGGAAGGGACGAAATGAAACGAAATATGAGATAGAACATAAAGTACTGGTTTATAGATAAAGGAGAACAACCTTTCGCAATATGCTCGAGATATCAGAGATAGGAATGGGGATAGGGAAATAAAAAAAAAAATTAAAATAATATAAATAAAAATAAAAAATTTAAAATTTTAGAAATTAAGAATGTACGCAAGGGTTTGTACTTGGGGGGAGGGTGGAGGGAGGGGTGTTGTAGAGAGACCCAGTAGGGGTACGTGGTCGGGGTTCGTACGACGTGGGATGCAGTCTGTACCTGACCGCTAAGTTAAGAATGTACTGTCATATGTACAATCTTAAGGGTAAGAGGGTTTAGTAGGGTGGGAGAGGGAGAGGGAGACTCAGGTTTTCAGACAATATGTGTAGACACAGAAAAAAGGACAGAACGTATGTCCCAGTAGTAACGGTAGAAGGATTTAAGGTATATATTTACAGGAGAACGGACGGAGTAAGGTTATCTGAATTAGACCTGAAATGGAAGAATGAATTTATGACGTAAATGTATCTAGATTATTACATACACACACACACATATTGTGACTTTTATAGGGGTATAATAAGAAAGGATGGTCTGTTGTACAGTGTAGTCACTAGACGGAAAACTGACATGAGGTTGTCGTATACAAACGGAAGGTTAATTACGAATAGTAGATAATCTTAACATGGATTTTATTTTCACACACACATATATATATATATAGGACTCTCTGATAAGACATGTAAAGTACTCTATAAAAGTACGTCCTACAAGACGAAAACCGAAAACGATAATTTTTAATAAAGACAAAGTCTTTATCAAAATAAAAGAGTGTGATGCTATATCATTTCGGAAAAATTAAGTATACGAAATATATTAAGTCCCCGAAGGGACACCGAGTCTAACATTTCTTAGACGGACGTTACGTCCTCTACGTCCAAGTAAAGGTCCTAGTCCTTCTAGGGGACCTCTTCCCTTACTGTTAGGTGAGGTCATAAGAATGGACCTCTTAGGGTACCTGTCTCCTCCGACCACCCGTTGTCGGGGGTCCCACCGTTTCTCAGTCTGTGTTGACTCACTGATTGTGAAAGTAAAGTAAGTCGAAATTAAAATAAACACGGGATTCATTAAACAATTTCGTTATAAAAATTATTTTTTAGTAATAGATAAAAGAAAATATGAGAGACTGAATATTTCAGTTCAAGAAGCATTCATACCTCTATGAAGTAAAGTATTTAAACATTTATAAAATTACCACTACTGTAAAATTGTGATATGGTAAAACGAATACTACTTTTCTAAAATGAGATTCTCTGGATGACTTTTTTTACTTTAGAAACAAAATTTATACCTTACTATAAAACAAAGGAGTATAATTTTACGTCAATTTTTACAGTTTTATTTGTACGTTTCGGTTTTTAATTTAGAGAACTAGAATAAAAACACTTCACTACTGAAAAAGATAAAATTAATTGAGGGATTTCTTAAAAATTTACACTTTCAGAGATTGGATCTCCTATTAAAAGTTTGTTAATGTATTTATTAATAAATGAAATATTAAAAAGAGGTAAGGTGTATTTCAGTGTTAAAATAGTATATGAATAGAATGGGTGGGGTTACTTTACAAACAACATAATTTATTGGACATTCAAGGTTAGACGGTAGGATAGGAGACAGTATATAGATAGTACCGTATATTAATTGACGATACTAATAAAACTAAATATTTATTAAAATATATTTATATTCTTATACCTTTATACATGAATTTATGTTATTATACGTTAGATTAATAGTTAAAACAAATTAATCATATTAGACATTAATATTTAAATTAATATTTATATATGTAGTATATAACGAAAAAAAAATACGACTAAAGTTGTACCTGTCTGTATCCTCTTCTTGTATTTTGGTAGTACAAAAAACATTTAAATACACCTTTGTAATATCTATATCAGAGTAATAAAAATATATTTAACTTCCCAGTACAAAAATTTTCATAGAGTATATATTCAAGTCTCTAAAGATTCTCTTGTAATCAATTCCACAAATAAAACGTTACACTTACATTTTCCGATAGTCTTCTCGGTGGACACTACATTAAAACATAGAACTCACATAGTTACGGTGTGGAACCGATTATATAACACGGGATCGAAAAGTCTACAATGGTAAACCCCTTTGACCACTTCAGATGTGTCCTAAAGAGGGACAATAAAATACATCGACGTACTATTAGAGGTTAATAGAGTTTTAGTTTTCAAATTAATTTAGAAAAATCTTTGGAGAAATGTATTCTTTGTGTAATCGAGTTCCTTTCATGTACTTTTACAATTATTGATAAATAATAATGGAGAGGACCCATAAGCTTTCATCAGAAGTAAAATTTTTCACCTAACTGTATCCATTATTAAAAAGTTTATTAAAAAATTTCATTAAAAACAAATTTATCAGTCTAGTCCTGTAGACGACGAAAACGTCAGAATTTTGTAGTCACGGGTGATTTTAGTGGTACTGAACTTGATTAGGAGTTGAAGTTTCAAATGATAGGGGGAGGTATCAAATCTGACTCATGGCCCTTGTGTGAGTGTGATTGGAGTATAAATTTCTTACTAGATTATTATAATCTACCTCATATACGGAATTTTCAATCAGTCCTGGGAACACAAGTCATCCTTTCAGTGGAAACAAAATAAGATTTCACAAAAACTTAAGTTCATTCATTAAAATTCCTAAAAATTTCACTCGTACTTTGATTGTGATATTTGTAACGAACCAGGATCTGTTATACATTAGAGCCATTTCATTCGTAGAATACCTGGTAAAGACGGACTAACCACGATGATGTTGGACATTATTCACCTCTTAAACCTAAATGGTTGATCATAAAGAAAGAAGGGTAGTCACGACCTAATCATGACCACTTGTATAAAATAATTCTAAACACTATTACAAACAAAAAGTGGTTTGGATTACGTCTAGTAACAAGAAAAGAGTTATGTAAAAGATTTTTAAAGTAGTCATTGTAGGACCAAAAGTGTTAAATTTGAACAGTGGAACAAATATGAACTCATAACGGATTGAGTAGTAGTTTGTTCGTAAATATTTGATACAAAATCAATGAAGACGATGAGTCAAGTCAAGTCAGCGAGTCAGCACAGGCTGAGAAACGCTGGGGTACTTAGCGTCGTGCGGTCCGGAGGGACAGGTAGTGGTTGAGGGCCTCAAGTGAGTCTGAGTGCAGGTAGTTCAGTCACTACGGTAGGTCGGTAGAGTAGGAGACAGCAGGGGAAGAGGAGGACGGGGGTTAGGGAGGGTCATAGTCAGAAAAGGTCACTCAGTTGAGAAGCGGACTCCACCGGTTTCATGAAGACGATGATCTACTACAATAAATAACATACAACCATAAATAAACTGAGACTCTACGAGAGAAATAGTTAGAGAGGGTAACATCTGTTAAGAAATGACCTTTTAAGTATCTGAGTTCAGAAAGTTCTCTGGAGTCATTGTATCAAATAGAAGTTAGAAAAGAAGTCGTAGAGACAAAGACGAACGAGAATCTACAGAAGTCATGACACTTTGGGTAGAGTACTCCATCGGGTAAGGTATAAACTTATCCAAAGAGGTAATCCTTTAAACAACAATATAACCCAATTTTTAGACAGATAGTTAAATATTGGGTACCTGTGAGTGTTTTGTCTATGTTAGTGAAAAGATGTACCACACGGAAACTCATATTATGGGACCCCGAGAAAGATAAACGTCTTACACATAAAGGTAAAAGAGGGGTTAACAAAAAGGATAACGTAATGCACCAAAACTTAAGAATAAATAATCGTTTGAACTTAAACAGATATAGGGAGAATCTAAACCTCAAGATTCAAATTATATGATCTACTCAAGACTGATATAGTATAATATAAAATCAGTATTTAAAGGATCGATAACGTCCGGACGTTACATAGGTACGACAAAAGATAAATAAAATACGGACTTTTCACGTTAACAACATTTTACGGAACTCGCATAATTCTAAACCAAGCCAAGATAGAGAGTGGAACATTTATTACACACATGGTCCATTACCCCCTTTTTTTTAGTGAGAAAGTCACTATAAAGAAAAAGTAAAGAAACCAAACAAAATGGAGCAAATAAGAGGGACCTCATAGGACCCTTCTAATGATAAAAAAGTTTGGAGTTATGTACAGATCAACTTTTTAGAATTTTAGATCGTAAATTTAAATTTAACTTAAGAGTTTCCAGTGATCTAATTTAGAGGACGATATGAATCATTTCCTTTTACATACAATTCCCTACCTTTCGTCTGGTAAAAAAATTACCAAAATCGACCGATTTAACCCTTGAACAATCACGAGTGTTAGGTCAAGAAGTCTTCATATTTGGACTTGAACTTCGTGGGACCAGACGACTGGACGACACCTTGTATCACCAGTGGTGACTTCTCCTTTCACCACGAAACGAAAAGTACTTCTCGGTGGACGGTAGTGTCCACATCGTTGTTTGTGACCTCGCAACTTCTCGATAACGTAAAAGGGAGTCGGTCGGTAACACTACTGTCGTGAAATCTCCAGCAACCCGGTGAAAGTTTGAAAACAGAGAATTTCCGATGTCACCTTTATATATCCGTTAGAGCTACTTAGTCTTAGTATAGACGGAACATTATACTAGTATTCGGAAGTTTCTCCGGAAAGGAATACTTCATAAATACTTAATACTCTTTGTTTGCATCCGGAAAATAGACATTTGTACTGTTTATAAGTGTTTTACGTTAACAGAAGTTGACCTATAAGGAGAGAAAGTAGAAATTTTCTCTGTGTGAAAAGTATTTCAGTCGACAACCGTTTCTGATTGTTTATAGATACTTTGTTTCCTAGAGACTTGAAACTAATCGAACGAGATAGTTTTCAGTTCCTTAATATAAGAACCTACCACTACCCGTCTACACCTTCGTAACCCATGTGTATACGAACGAGCGAACCATGACGATACCGACACCACTTTGCTTCCAGTCAAACTTGGTTACCCGGTCTGTATATTGCACCCTACAGCATTGTCAACCTTTTTTAGTCGTTTAATCCTATGTTTAAATATGAAGTCTCATTATGAGTCAAAACACATATCGAAGCAAAAAGAACTACAAAGACGATCAAATACACGGACAAAGTAAGAGACGGGTGTAAAAGTGGAAATAATTTGAAATATAGGAAAGAGAGAGGAAAAAAGGGGGGAAATAGGAAGTGCATTGACCGACACTTACTTAAACTTAGCGTAAAAATACAATCACTGTTCAGTTTCACGGATTAAATGCGATAAACACCAGACATAAGTTTTCGTCTCTGTAATGAAACGACTGATTCCAGGAAGATCAGTTCCGATACCAAAAGGGTCACCAGTACATACCTGCACTCTCAACCTGACACTTCTTCCGACTCACGGTTTCTTAACTACGAAAACTTGACACCACAACCTCTTCTGAGAACTCTCAGGGAACCTGACGTTCCTCTAGGTTGGTCAGGTAAGACTTCCTCTAGTCGGGACCCTAAAGAAACCTCCCTTACTACGATTTAGACTTTGAGGTCATTAAACCGGTGGAGTACACTTCTTAACTGAGTAACCTTTTTTGAGACTACGACCCTCCCTAACGCCCGTCCTCCTCTTCCCCTGTTATCTCCTACTCTACCGACCTACCGTAGTGACTGAGCTACCTGCACTCAGACTCACTTGAGACCCTCAACCACTACCTGTCCCTCCGGACCGCACGACGCTAAGTACCCCAGTGTTTTTCAGCCTGTGCTGACTCACTGACTTGACTTGACTTGACACTCGTTAAATATATAAATATCATAGATTGTAGACGCAATTTTAAGGATATAATACTACTAAAAGTTTCATCCAAACCGGTAATCGTTAGTTATTATAGTTGTTACTTTATGTAACAGTACCATTAATAATTTCCTTTGTAGGTACTCGTTTACCTGAGACTTTTACCGTTCGCCTCATCGTGTAACGAGGAGACACTTGAAGGACACTATGTCGGTTTTAAAGTACTCGATGTGACTATACGATTATTATACCTACTATTATTCTCTTTCGTTTTTTGTATTTTGTTTTTTACATCCGTTGTTTTTAATCTTCTATTAGACCCTCCGTTCCTTTATATACTCGAGATTAGTAATCATATCAACGACACAGATACCTATTTCAAACGGACTGAAATTTCTAAAACCGGTAAAACCTACCTCCTGTCAGTCCGTCTAGATGTGTTCACAAGGTCAGGTGAATAGACAGGTCCACTAAAACCATTTAGTGTATTTCAGAGAAAAAAAGTAAAGGATTAGACATCAATCTCCTACTATTGGGAATTATACTCACCTTTCTTTTCCAATTTATCCTAATATACCTATTTCGTACACTGAGTAATATCTAAGGGTAACTTCCCATCATAAGACAAGAAGGGGACAGAGGGGTCTTCCGTCTGACCGTCGTCGGTTTCCTCTGTATGGTAGAAGTCCTCAATCGTCTAAATAGTACTGAGACTGCCAATAGAGTACAACAAACGACACACGCCCCAACAACTCAGAACATCAACCTGGACAAATGTTACCGTCATATGTACGGCCGTTTTTTCGTCTACAGTGTTTGGATGAGGGACCGGAAAGCACGTCCAACTTTTTACATAACTTTCACATCAAACTCTCACTAAAAGACTTTCCCTCTTCTACGGGTTTATTCATCGAAAAGGAGTTTACGGATTAAATTAGTTTCTTATTGTACATCTCAAGTATAAAAATTTATTTTAGAGAGTTCTTGTTAAAAGATCTCTTCTTCGTGTCACCTAACTTGAGCTATCACGGAGAGGAACGAAAGTGTAACACGTTTCCAAACAAAAAAGACGAAAAAAACAAACAAACAAAAGTTACACCATATCGGGGATTAGACACATATTGTCTGTTCGTCTGGTATCACAAATCCAACGTCTAAGGGAGAATCACCTCTCTCATCAAACTGTTCCAACTCAATTGGTCGTTGGGTTTTTTGGTAACCACTAGAATACTCGGCATTGGACGACTATAAGTTCATAGGTTTAGTCACTAAAAGTAGTAGTTTTTGATTAAAATCATTTTCATCGTCTGAATCTAGGTTCCCTGAAATCCTCGATTATATTTTGATCAGTATCTACTTGTGCTAATATTGTAAGGAACGAATTCTGTATCAAATATATATATATACTAGGGACCCACC
Organism: Capra ibex; assembly: GCA_006410555.1. Classification (NCBI taxonomy): domain Eukaryota; kingdom Metazoa; phylum Chordata; class Mammalia; order Artiodactyla; family Bovidae; genus Capra; species Capra ibex. Next base: position 22,963,175 of record SJYO01020080.1, on the reverse strand, counting down.
TATCTTTTTAAGAGAGTCTCCAGTATAAACTAATTTTAGACGAACTATAAACTCGAACCCAGGTTGAGCCCGTCTCTTAAGGTTCGTCTCTACACTTCTAGAATCTCGATTCAACTCGAACCAACACGAATTCCTTGTCTTTCTTCCGGCGACAGTGACCATGAGTCACCTTTCGTCGATTAGTGTCATAATCTGACCACGAACTAGTATAGTCTGGAACATTGGTCCCGGCATCTGACCTAAAAATAGGGGGTAAGGCCAGTTTTAGGACGGGTCAGTCTCACTGGGTCGGGAATAAAAATTTATTCAGGGTAGAGTTGGACCTAGAGTTAGACAGGAAGTATACCTATAATATTTAATATATATACATTTTCAAGAACCGATATAATGTCGTTGTACCCGTATGACAATTTAATTAATAACGTCTTGGGAAACTTTTAGATCCGTCGTTACGTGTCTACGTTTTAAATATCGACCTCGTTTGTTTTTCTTCGACTACAAAGGAATTCCTATGACTATAAAAACGCCAAAGAAAGAAAACGACAGCAGTGGTCTCTAAATATATTGCAAACCCCTTTAAAAGTTATAAATTAGTATTCGTAAGAATAAAGTTACATCCGATATGTACGTCTGGTTAGACTTAAACAAGAGTGATCTCCGCCTTATATAATAATAAAAAAATTAACCCCATACAAGCCTACTTACGGGTGCACACAATTTTGAATGTGTTTAAATACGTAATTATTCCTTTATACTAATCACTTCTCAAATTACTAAACTGAAAAGTATCACTATTTGTACAACATTTTCCGGGGATTTGTCCCTAATATTTGATACCGACTTTTTTTCTTCTCCTATTAGAATAAACTCACAAGGTTTATTTAAGAACAAATCAAAAGAAATACTTTTATAGAAAGATCTTCGGATGTGGTATGATTAATATATCGGTGTAAACACCCATAGATTTCATAAATAAGATATTTGAAATTCAACGTAAATAAGGTTACATCAATTCTCAAAAAAGGGAATTAAAGGTAAAGGACAAAGTCAATGAGACTTTTGTTAAAGAATTCACTACACATAACCAAAGAAAAAAAAAAAAAATTGACAAAGTCTCAATTACAACTTAAAATAAACTCAAAGAATCGAAAGAAACATGTAATAATTAAGTCAAGTCCAGTTAAATAAATTTTAATTAAAAAAATTTTTTCCATATCCTGTACTAAAGATAGTGTATCCGTAAATACCAACACAATCCTTCTGACCAATGTTCTTGACCAAATAGAGGACCACAGAAAGTACGATTGATTTCTTAACAGTCCCTCTAAAGCACTCCGAATACCATTCCGAACTCATTATACATCTCAAACCCCTATCTTCTCCTTACCTGTTAAGAATATAAACCAAAACCCTCCACGACTTACCAACGTAAAGAATCATATACACAAATAAAAGAGGATAGTAGATCTTAAGACAATAAGGGATTTTGTGTAATAAATTACATTATTTGGAAAACCAGACCAGATACAAGTCAAGTCAAGTCCTACCCCAAACAATTTCCATAGTTCTTATTCCGGATAAAGTTCTCTGTGGTTCACTTTAAACCTCCTTCTACTCTCCCATTTCGACTAATGATACGAGTCTTTACGAACCATTAGGTCCTATATTTGTTCATGTTGTGTGGGTCTATGTCCCACTATCAAGGGTATTGGTTGTCTCTATGGTAAACAGTCTGACGAAGAAGTCATATCTTCCTCCATACTATCAAACACACCGAATACGAGCACTCGAAGGTTTTATACCATACTTCCGACGGGACTTTTTAATAGGACACTGGACAAGCTGATCGGCGGACGACTGGGAGTCTGAAGAGTGATCCAAACCACACCTGTTCTAGACACTTCCTGTTCACCCCCACTGACTTCTACCTATGCTGTACCTCTGGCGATATCAGTTGGACTACGGAAGTGGACGATAAACCTACACCCCGACGGTCTTGATGACGAACTTCATTTCCAAAAAACCCCAGGACTTCCCTCGACACCTACTTCTGAACAGATAGGGAGACTAATACTAAGTCTTTCGTTCCTTAGGAAACATCTTCCTGTAACCTTCGTATAGTATCGAGCCCTTCAACGTCTAATATGTACAATGGACTAACTTCTTCTACTTCTACGAATGTTCTTTATTAAGAGAGTCATGTATTTCTTGTTACACTGAGATCTATACTGACTCCTCCATGGATTCTTTCGAGTACTACGACATCGTTTCTTTGTAGAGGAGTATTCTTCTTCGCGTTCTTTATTCCAATTTTCTTCTACATCTTGGTAGAGTCTCACAGTATGCAGGTCTTCTTTCTACCTCATCGAATCTTCTTCCATTCGGATGTGTCTCGAGTCCTTGTCCGGTGACCTCGACTATTTGGTTTCGTATTAAAAGATACTTCTAAAAAAACCTATTCCTGTTATTATTTAAATAACTGGTCCAATTTATTTATTTATCTTCTCTTTTAAGACCTCTTTATACTGAGTTCGTTTACTTATTATAATTCTCAAGTAAGTGTTTTAAGGGTGTATTTTGACAAAGAAAGAATAAAAAGGAACCGAGAGCGGACAAGTAAACTACTGATTATAAAGTCTATCGTAAGGTATTTTACACTAACATACCTGACATAATCTTAACTAAAACTTTCCTCCGGGTATAATTTTCAATGTGAAGTCTTGACTATCATATAATATGTTTATATAAGGACGACACGGACAGTCTTCACTAACTGTCAAGAAGACTTGATTCAAATTCGACTAGAGGTTATTCAAACCTACTACGTAACAGGTCAAATAGGACATCTGGAGGTGGAAGTTACATTAAAAAAAATCCTCGAAGTGAAGGAAGGTATGACACAATTGTCTAGGAAAGAGTAACGTCACATTATGATGGTATGAAAAAAGACACAATAGTCAGTGACAACATTAATTTACGTGACACAATAAACTTTTTACAGATAGAGAGGGTAATCTGTGTTTTGAGGTACGTTACTCATAACATACGAAGGGTAAGTACTGACATAGTGGTCGTGAATCTTGACTCGGACTGTGTTTCGTCTATGTGTTCTTTATAAACAACTTACGTGGTGTGATAAGGTCTTTTTTCATTTACGTCTTAATTTTTTATTCCGAATCTAACTACCGGTACCTTCAGACTTAGACGATCTCACACATTGTTGAGTGAACGACTCAGGTGATCTTTTTTCCGAATAAAATAATATAATCGACTGTGTACGAGTAGAAAACTTTTAAACAAAAGTCATACCTTTCTATAATATTCATAATCTTATGTAAATTTTAGAGAATAGTAGATCATCCACGAGAGGAATTAGATAGGACGACATAGAGTCTGTGACGATTAGTGTAATCTGTGTAATAGAATAAATTAGGGGAAAGTCCTCACACGATTTTAATAGAAGTTAAAACGTCAACTCTTTTGACTCCGGACCTCTTGAATACACGGAACGGATTTGAATATGTTGACTGTACTGGTGTACAACCACGATACTCATACACCAAAATTTTTTAACAACTGGGTTCCTTTAACGGTTTTCATTTTTCAATAAGTGTGTATCAGTACGATAGTATCATATGAACTCTCAACTCTAAAACCTGAGTCTTGCAACTCAAGGTGGACACAAATAATCGACTCACTGGAACTCGTAAAATAAATTGAAAACTTTTAGAGTCTAAGAGGTTGGTACTTTGTGTGTCAACTATAATGTCGGAACCATTCACTCCGATGCATTATACACTCCTGATCTTTTAGTCACCTGTCAGATACTTAAACTTAAAGAAAGAGAAAAGATACATTATGGGTATAAAAGACAAAATAAGATCGGTTTCGTGATTTACGATTGAGGGAAACAAACATCCTTACACATGTTTATCTGTAATCTCTTGATATATAATTAATCGTTCTAATCATGTTTAAACTTTTGACGACTTCCTCTACATCAACTTTAACTTTATACTAATTTATCGTCGAAGGGTATTTCAAACGAAGTCAAAGGGTGGAAGTCTTGTGTGTGTGTCTCCGTACATGTGTGTCAAAGGACTTCTTGATAATTATCCACGACAAGAAAAGGAAGACGAAATAGACAGGGGCACGTTGACCATAAAGGGTCGAGAAGAAGACGGGCCTCGCGAACGGATGAATTACGTGACGACGTGACGTGGAAGAAATCGTAACATTTATAGATATTGAAATATATCTGATTTTCTTACAAAGAGGACTTATAATAGAATTTTATAAACAATAAATTCTCCTTATCAGTTCCTTTTAGGAGAATATCAGTCATCTCAGATGTTTTAGTATTAATAAAACCTTTAATAAATCCTTTCTTTTAATTAAGGGTCTACGAAATATAAATAAATAGATGTCTGGAAACAAGAGGCATCGAATATAAGAAGAGGAAATGAAGACAACGACAAATATACATGAATAGAAATTAAACGGAGTTCAGTCAGAAAACTTTACTTCGACCGATTTATATTCATTTAGTTGTAATGTATAGATTAATGTTTAAAATTATTCTACTACCTTTTAATAGTTTAGTACTTACAAAAAAAGATGTTATCTTGATAATATTGTCAATTAGACACTCTTTATTTAGTTAGTCTTCCCTTTTTGATTTTTTCCTCTTTATGACTATCCACTTATCATAAAGGTTTGAAAATGGTAATTTTATTCAAAAATTTTCGATTAATGGTTAACATCAAATTATAAACAGTCATTACATATAGATATATAAAAATTCAATGACAGTCAAAACTAGACTTCGTCATTAATAGAAGTAAAATATATATTCCACCTTAAAAATTAGAACAAACTTTTTCTACCTACGTATAAACATATGGATATTACTGTATATGGATAGACACATACAGTAATCGATTGGATATCACTAAACAACACATTTTTTCGTCACTAACAAGTCTACTTTATACATTTTTAAAGTACATTCTGGAAGGAATACAAAGTAATATCCTCTATTAAATTGAACCGAAAGACGAAAGACCTGGAACTTAACGAGTCGAAAGCCCCCGGGAGGTGAAACTTTTTCTACAAAGATTTAAAAGAGGTTTACAATTATCCTATAAAATAGACGAGCTTACGAAACTTTAAAAACACTCTTCCGTCTCTTTATATTTAGTTAAAATTTTATTCATTATACTTTTAAATAATTAAAGAATTAGTGTAACATTAGTAATAGTATCTCCTAACAATCAATGAAATCTAAATAAACAAAAGGACACAGTCTGACTTTTTGAAAATGAAAGCGACTTCCAGGGAATGGTAAGGCGAAGGGTCGGGGTACGTGCATGTATGTGTGAAGGGCATTTCACATGGAAAGAGAGTAGAATGAACTCGTCCGTTGGTTCGAACAATTCTTATACTTAAATCTCTTTTTCCTCTGAACTTTTAAAGAGTTGCACTTAAGAATAAAATAATTTTCATATTAACCTTAGTAAATCGTATATTTTCATTTTAACGATAGGTAAGGATGAATAAAGGATCTCTTATGGACTAATCTGAATATCTATTATATTTACCTCAATTAAAATTAAGTCATAAATTATTCGATTCATGTTAAATCCGGAATTCCCTTTCTTTGACAAAATAACATTATTACTTAAATCTATTGGTCCCGAGTCACCTATATTATACTAATTTGACATATAATTAAATTTATTTTATTTCAATATATTCAACTTTATTTTTACACTATAACCTTTCTTTTGAACTTTTGGTATAAAGTATTATTTTTGGTTACAAAACTTTAAATATAATAATATCTGAAAATCATCAACTTAATTATAAAAACAGAGTGATATCAGTACACGAAAAACGATGGATTACAATAAATTTTAATTATATATGTCATCGATATTATATTAAGACAAAGATTTCTGGGTCTATGTAAAATGATATAACTTATCTACTATGATAATATGACATAATCTATACTTATTAGTGAAAAACATGAAAAAGCAGAAATTTTTTAAAGAGTTATTTAAGATCAACTGACTGTCATATTATACAACTATTTCATTTTTCGTAAAAGGGAAATAACAGATTAAATTAATTTTGATATCACTGTCTACTTCAAATTTTTTTTTAAAAATTATCACATCTATCATTCTATAATGGACGAAAAGTCACCACTGCAAAATCTTATAGAAGGAAATTCTTTCACAACAAAAGTAATACTAAATTCTGAGACAGGAAGATAAACTGTACGGTATGGAAAAGATATTTTTTTTAATTTTTTGTTGGTGTTGTTGTTGGACTTTCACGAAAGAAACAAGTTCCAGTTAGACGACGGAGTCAACTTTATGGGTCTAGTTTTGTACATTGAAAACGAAGTACCAAAATACTACATGAAAAATTTATCGTTAAGTCGAAGTTTCTGACATTATCGATTCTCCTTGTATGATGAATCATTACAACCTTCCTTTCAATACTGGTTGGATCTATCGCATAACTTTTCGTCTCTGTAATGAAACGGTTGATTCCAGGCAGATCAGTTCCGATACCAAAAAGGACACCAGTACATACCTACACTCTCAACCTGACACTTCTTTCGACTCGTGACTTCTTAACTACGAAAACTTGACACTACAACCTCTTCTGAGAACTCACAGGGAACCTGACGTTCCTCTAGGTCGGTCAGGTAAGACTTCCTCTAGTCGGGACTCATAAGAAACCTTCCTTACTACGATTTCGACTTTGAGGTCATGAAACCGGTGGAGAACGTTTCTCGACTGAGTAACCTTTTCTGACTACGACCCTCCCTAACCTCCGTCCTCCTCTTCCCCTGCTGTTCTCCTACTCTACCGACCTACCGTAGTGGTTGAACTACCTGCACTCAGACTCACTTGAGGTCCTCAACCACTACCTGTCCCTCTGGACCGCACGACGTTAAGTACCCCAGTGTTTCTCAGTCTGTGTTGACTCGCTGACTTGACTTGACTTGACTTACAGAGGATGAACAATGATATGTTAATCATGTTAATCATTGTAGATCACCTTATTCAAAGACTAAAACTTTTAGGATCTTCAATGAGTCCTGGTCTTTATTTATGTTGTCAGGTGTCTATCAAAACTTAATCTGGGAGGATGTGACAACCACCCTTACGTTTGATCATGTCGATGAAACCTCTTGTCACACCTCTAAGGAATTTTTTAACGTTTATCTTGAAGGAATACTGGGTCGTTACGGTGACGACCCGTATGTGTGGCTCCTTTGGTCTTAACTTTCTCTGTGTACATGGGGCTACAAGTAGCGTCGTGACAAATATTATCGGTCCTGTACCTTTGTTGGATCTACAGGTAGTCGTCTACTTACCTATTCTTTCGACACCATGTATATGTGTTACCTCATAATGAGTCGGTAATTTTTCTTACGTGAACTTAGTCAAGACTACTCTACCTACTTTGACCTCGGATAATATGTCTCACTTCATTTGGTTTTTCTTTTTGTGGTTATGTCATATGATTGTGTATATATACCTTAAATCTTTCTACCGTTACTGCTGGGACATACGTTCTGTCGTTTTTTCTGTGTCTACACATATTGCCTGAAAACCTGAGTCTCCCTCTCCCTCTCCCACCCTACTAAACCCTCTTACCGTAAGATTGTACATATGATAGTACATTCTTAGCTTAACGGTCAGATACAGGCTGCGTCCTGTATCGTACGAACCCCGACCATGTACTACTACTGGGTGTCTCTACAATACCCCTCCCTTCACCCTCCCCCCAAGTACAAACCCTTGCGTATATGTGGGCACGACCTAAGTACAGTTATATACCGTTTTGGATATGTCATAACATTTCATTTTTAATTTTTTTTTTTCTTACTGTTTTTTTTTTCATTGATGTAGATTATTTATAACAATGTAGACTAATATGAACGAACGGTTCTTTTAAACTGATATAAAATAAAGTAACATTTCAAGTAAACATTCTACACTCTGTTAGTTGTCAAAACTAAAATCTCTATAAAGGATTTTTAGAATTATAATCTTAATAGACACACACTGTTTTAAAAGCATTATTTAAGGGTAATGAACTAATGTCCAACTATAAAGTCTGTAGGTGTGGTTAATCTTAGGACTAATAAAACTAACGGTCTTTAGACATTTATATATATAATAAGTAACTATATAAGTCAAAGATATAGTCTGTGGACACTAAATTTGTCAAAATCATCAATACTAAATATCCTTTCAGTCGACGTAAGTCAAAAACTTTAAAAAAAAAAAAAAAACGAAGTATTTTATGTACTCATTCGGTTAGTTAACTAGAATCCATCATATCTACTGTATCACAAACAAAGATTAAATATACGATTAACTAAATTCTATCTTTCGATTATTGATTTTATCCAATGAAGAGTTTATGTAAGTTCGACCGAAGAGTTATACATGAACAATCGTAGGGGAAGATTTACAATTGTAGATTGAGGAGGTTAACAAACCGTTGATCCGATAAAACACCAAAGATACTTATCTGAAATTTCCGAAACACAGTCACCTTATTAGAATTTTAGTTTCAGGATGGAACAGACGATATTGTATTGGTTCATTTTGTCACGAGAATTTAAGACGAAATTTAAAAATACCCTGAGATTAGTTGACCTATATAGTTGACACAATGTCCGACAGACTACTGTAAAACTTTATCTTTTTCATTTAACGGAAAAAATAACATGGGAAACGGTCTGTAAAAGGATGAAACTGAGTTCCGTTTGGTAAGTTAACTCTACTAAGTCAAGTAAATAATGATGTCTCGAGTAACTCATTATAAACATTAAGTCAGTATTAAACTTTATGTAGTACCCGAGAAGAAGAGTCGGGGGAGTTTCTTCCTTTTACGTTAAATACCCACGACTCAAACTTTAAATACTATCATCTTTATCATTATCTGTAGAAAGTCTTTAAATATAAAAGTGATCATATATAAGGAACATGAACAAGACCACAAGATAAATTTTCTGTCTAGAATCTAAGTCACTTGATAAAGTAAGTACATATTCGAATTATTCAAGTAGTAAGTACATTGACAACCTTCCATCCCACGTTTTGTCCTCATGGAGTGTAACCTCCAGGAAATATAAATCTAAAAATTGTATATACATTCTAAAGTGACGACGACGATTCAGTGAAGTCAGCACAGACTGAGAGACGCTAGGGTATCTGTCGTCGGGTGATCCGAGGGGACAAGGACCCTAAGAGGTCCGTTCTTGTGACCTCACCCAACGGTAAACGAAGAGATTAGGCACTTTCCCTTTTCACTTTCACTTCAGAGAGTCAGGATAGGCTGAGAATCGCTGGGGTACCTGACGTCGGATGGTCTGAGGAGGTAGGTATCCTAAAAGGTCCGTTCTCATGACCTCACCCCACAGTAACGTGATCGGGTGAAATTTTAACGACTCTTGACTCAGAGATTACTCGAAGGGACCATCTGTCGTAAGGTGTTCACAACACTGTCAAACAACAATCTCCTTAATTCACACTAAGGTAGTCCTCTGTTCCTGAGAACCTTCGAATGTAGATCTGAGGAGACTTGAAACGGGGTACGTACTTGTAAAGAGAAACGGGTAATACGAAAAATAGGATGACATACATATTTAATATCGGTACTTGTACGGATATACTATTCAGGGTATCCAGAAGGGTTACTTAGTGCTTTAGACCTCTAACAGATCTTCTGAGGGTCGGGTCGACAGGAGAACATTGAAATGAAGTCACTGAACCTTATCTATATAAATATATCATTAATTTATGCAACAGTTGGAATTCAACCTTCAAATGTATCACATTCTTTTTGCTTTTTCTTTCGATGTAGAAACAACGTCGTTATGACAGTGGAGAGATATTGGACGAGAAAAAGTTCAAACTAAAGACCTAGTACAGGTACGTAAATGAGTACATATACCAAGACCGAGGGACCCGAAGGGTCCACCGTGATCACCATTACTTGGGTGGACGGTTACGTCCTCTGAGTTCTCTGTGTCTAAGTTAGGGACTTATCACAGACCCTCTAGGGGACCTTATCCTTTACCGTTGGACGAGATCATAAGAACGGACCTTTTATGGTACCTGTCTCCTCGTACTACCGATGTCAGGTAACCCAGTCTGTACTTTCTCAGTCTGTACCGAATCGTGGACTTGTTCTTGTAAAATCTCGTTACAAAGTAATACGACACACGAGTCAATACAGGCTGAGAAACGCTGGGGCACTTGGTCATCGGGTGGTCCGAGGAGACGGGAACCCTAAAAGGTCCGTTCTTATGACCTCACCCAACGGTAAAGGAGGAGGTACTCTAGAATGGCTGGGTCCCTGATTTGGCTACAGAAGACGTAGAGGACGCAACCTTCCGTCTAAGAAATGGTGACCCGGTAGGACCTTCGGGAAAATCTCTTTATCTTCAATCATAAAAATTTTGGGTAAACTTGAAAAATTACTTTACAAGGTAAAAGTAATAATAAAGAGTAATGGTGTCCTTTAAGACAAAGATAAATAAGTATGGTTGTTAGACAGATGAGTGTAACAATGTCGGTTCATACAATTTACGTCAAGATATTGAGGAAAACCCTGAAGGGACCACCAGGTCACCGAATCTGAGACTCGAGGGTTACGTCTCCCGTACTCAAACTAGGTACCAGTCCCTTTGCCTAAGGACTAACCTTTTCTGGGACTACGATCCTTTCTAACTTCCGTCTTCCTCTTCCCCTGTCGTCTCCAACTCTACCAATCTAGCGTAGTGGTTAAGTTAGTTGTACTTAAATTTGTTTGAGACCCTTTGCCACTTCCTGTCCCTTTGAACCGTACGACGTCAGGTACCTCGACGTTTCTTACTCTGTACTCAATCGCTGATTTGTTGTCGTTGTATTATGGCAAACCTGTCCTTCTCCCATCTAATTTATGACACTATTATCCTAAGTTATCCTATAAACCATTGAGACGGAAATTAGTTGATACACTATGACCCGTCCTTAAAAAAATTAATAACTGTAGTAGAACAAAACATGAAACTTAACATTATAGTAACTGAAAAAATGAAGAAAATAGAAACATCTATAATCCTGTGATAAAAGGGTAAAGTCACGCAGATGGAACCTTTGTAAAACCGGTACTGTAAATACAATCTTCAACTATCTTGTACAGGTGGTCAGGTTCAACCTAACTACATTTACTTAGTTATTCCAACTATACTCTTACACCATACTATACTGACTTTCCTAGGGTTTTCATGTATACAGTAGAAATCTATAAGTTTGACTTTTTAAATATCGTGTCAACAGGGAGTCCTGGAAGTTCCCTAACTAAGGTCCTCGGGGTGGTATATCGTTCTAGGTGGTCACGAGTTCAGGGAATATATTTTACCGCAATAACAAGTCAACGAGTCAGCACAGGCTCAAAAAGGGTGGGGTACGCGACGTCGTACGGTCTGAAGGGACATGAAGTGATAGAAGACCTCGAACGAGTTTGAATATAGGTAACTTAACCACTACGGTAGGTTGTTAAAGTAGGAAACAGTAGGGGAAGAGGAGGACGGGAGTTAGAAAGGGTCGTAGTCCCAGAAAAGGTTACTTAGTCAAGAAGTGTAGGCCACCGGTTTCATAACCTCAAAGTTGGAGTCGCTGACAGGAAGGTTACTTATAAGTTTTAACTATAAAAAATGCTAACTGACCAAACTGGAGGAACGTCAGGTTCCCTGAGAGTTCTCAGAAGAGATAGTGGAGTCAAGTTTTCATAGTCAAGAAGTCGTGAGTCGGAAAAATACCAAGTTCAGAGTGTAGGTATGTACTGATAATCTTTTTGGTATCAAAACTAATATACCGTATGCCGTATCATGTTACTTATGTTACCAGGGAGAAATCGGTTCCTACGTTTTAGACTCTAATATCTCCCTACTGAGATATAAATAATTTTTTATATTCATCTGGAGACGTCAAGTTCGGAGACAACAAGTCCCCAGGGATAGGAGACGTTCTATTCACTTTGTCATCACGGACAGTCTAGTCCGGGTCCCTGTCAAACAGTAGAGACCAAATGCATAAGTATAGAAGTATTTAGACGGGTTCTCTAAAGGATAAATTTGTCTAAAACAAGGATGAGACTCCATAAAACTCGATTTTCATCGAAAGTCAAATGTAAAGTCTTCATTTTATATGTAATGATTAGTTTACCTTTTTAATCCTTTCAGACAGCAAAAGTTTTGTAACAATTCCTACTCAACAGTCATACGTAAATAAGTTCTGAAAAAAGGACTTTAAGAGTACCTCGTGTGAACAATTTTTTCTCATATCTACATATGAAGGAAAGTCAAAAACGTCATTTGAGTTTTGACGAGGGAATACCGAGTCGGGCATTTCTTAGGCAGACGTTACACCTTCTGGACCCAAGTTAGGGACCCAATCCTTCTAGAGGACCTCTTCCCTTTCCGATAGGTGAGGTCATAAGATCGGACCTCTTAAGGTACCCGACATATCAGGTACCCCAGTGTTTCTCAACCTGTACTGACTCACTGAAAGTGAGGGTTTTGACGAGACTTTCTTTTTCCAATAATTAATTTTTCATTTTTTATATCTATAATCTATAAAGATACATTTTATCTCGTCAAAACTAGACAAGTAAAGAAAAACAATTTGTCTTTAACAAAAAAAAATTCGGAATTTAATTATAAGTAAGACGGAAGTGGTACCGAACCGGATTGTTAGATCTTAGAGGACCGGGGGAAAGTATGGATAACCTAATAAACCTAAAGACAAAACAAAAAAAGAGAAAATTGAAACTCATTCAAAAGTTTTAAGTTTCATTGAATAGATTTCGTCAATTAATGGTTGTTATGAGTAAAATGATGTCTCAAATCTAAATGTTAAGACCTCAACTAACACTACTGAATTAGAGGTGAATCCAGTCTAACGAGAAATTATATACCTTCCAATTTTTTTTATGTATTTAAAATTCACCCAATTCCTTAACACATGTGAGAATGACGAAACAGTAATTCGATTTACTCCATAATTTCAGAATTTTGGTATCAATATTACTCTATCTCTTGAGTTGGTATTGACATACTGATTTTTTTTTTCATGATTAACTACTACGGGAGAAAAGTTAACAGGCTTTATCTGAATAAAGTACACCGCAAAAATTAACTCAATATTGACAAGAAACAAAAAGAAAGACAAAAATACCCATATTCTGAGAAATTGAACATCTTGAAAAATGAAATAATTTGTAGATAAGAGATCATTAATCCAGAGGAGAAAATGGGAGCGTTTCGTCCGGATCATTCACATCATCATGACTAGTATTCAAACTAAAGTCCTCAGAAAAAAAGAAAATTAAAAATAAGATTTGACATGGACAAACTTTGACATCTTATTCCTCTATAAAATTCGTTTGTGACTTCCGACTTCCATCAAAAGATGACTATCACTTTAATCCAAAAGATTTTCTTCTCATATACATTGACACCAATAAAATGTACTTTTTAGAACTACTTTTAAGTCTTTATTAATTGTCTAAAAACCCCCATTGGTGATGATACATCACTAGTGGCATACGAACGACTCCTACCTCGTGACTCGTTCTGTCACAAGGACGTGAAACCTGGTCTGACCGGGTAAAAAAAGAATCAAAAAGAGTCAGTAACTCACTAAAAAATCAATTTCTTTAAATTGTCCAAAAGGAAAATCTTACTTAAAGTAGTTTGTTTACTCCATTTACAATCATCAAAAGACCACAAATATACCATATAAAGAAACTTGTAGTACTGAGGATTCTATCATTAAAACTAAAATTAATAATAAGAATCGTTTCCTACATATTGTTCCTTTTACAAGATATGTAATACGGATTTTCACATAAATAGACAATAAAATCGACCCTTCAAAATTCTAAAGAAGACAGTTTGTATTCTACCACCAACCTTCTCATACCGAAACTACCTAAAGCAAAACTGCCACAATGTAGTTACGAGATAGTAGTGGTACCTTATCCATCCACTGGACTATGTAAGGTCTACATTGATTACTAAAATAAAGTATAAAAGTGACCTTCTAATGTTGGTCCGAATCCTAAGTCAATGTAACGATGTTACTGGTAATAACAACCGAACTAAAAATAATCAAGAAAATACAGAGATTAGTGAAGACTAAGGAAAAACCGTCCTTCAGTCCATATTTATGAAAAATATTCATTTATTTCCCACTACTAAAAGAAACTTTATAAAGACGAATTATACGATAGGAATTATACACCGTAAGAAAATTTTTTTAAAAAAATTCCTATATTAAATAATATTGTCAGAGTCCGACACTTTTACTGTCGTTAATATTACTTTTTATTTATTGTTTAATTATTTACTCTTGTAAACAATTACTACCCAAGTAAACGTATAATTTGTAACTTCTATTTACATATGTAAAATTTATATTTACACGAGTCAATTTTAATTTAATATTTAATTAAACATTAATTTTGATACCTAATCTCTGGAAGTCAAATTTTCAACATGTTTATTCACCTTAGTATCTTAGGATTAGGAAGTTATCTATTGTACATCTTTTTTATGACAAAAAAATTACTGGGTTATAAATCGTTGGAATAAGTATTGATTATGGACCTTTGTTTGGTCCGTACGAAATTATCTACTTACCAATTTTTTACACCATATAGGCATCGTACTTTAAGATGAATCGTTATTTGTCATTGTTATAACTATGTATATTTTTAAACCTAATTAAAAGTTTCCTAATACGACTGTCCCTTTTTTGGAACAAAGTTTTCTCCTGTATATATATTATACTAATGAAAATACATAGTACGAACATCACTGTTTGTCTCGTTCAGTGAGTAGTAGTTCCCAATTCCTGGTACCACTTTTCCGTCCTCCTTCAATCTAGAGTAATATTTTCCCATAGTCCACTCGATGGACACTACATTAAAATATAGGACTAATATATTATGGTCATGGAACCGACCCTATAATGTGGTACCGAAAAGTATACAAGGGTAACTTTTACGATAATGTGGTACCGTAAAGTTTACAACCCTTTTGTTCATTTCAGATGTATCCTAGTCAAGTCAAATCAAGTCAAGTCATCCAGTCAGCACAGGCTGGGAAACACTGGAGTACTTAGCGTCTTGAGGTCCGGACGGACAGGTAGTGGTTGAGGGCCTCAAGTGAGTTTGAGTACACACAGCTCAGCGACTACGGTAGGTCGACAGAGTAGGAGACAGCAGGGGAAGAGGAGGACGGGTGCTAGGGAGGGTCCCAAAAAAGGTTACTCAGTTGAGAAGTGTACTCCACCGGTTTCAAAACCTCAAAGTCGGAGTCGTAGTCAGGAAGGTTACTTGTGGGTCCTGACCAGAGGAAATCCTACCTGATCAACCTAAAGGAACGTCAGGTTCCCTGAGAGTTCTCAGAAGAGGTCGTGGTGTCAAATTTTCGTAGTTAAGGAATCGTGAGTCGAAAGAAGTGTCAGGTTGAGAGTGTAGGTATGTACTGGTGACCTTTTTGGTATCGGAACTGATCTACCTGGAAACAACCGTTTCATTATAGACACGAAAACTTATACGATAGTTCCAACCAGTATTGAAAAGAAGGTTCCTCATTCGTAGAAAATTAAAGTACCGACATTAGTGGTAGACGTCACTAAAACCTCGTGACATACAATAAAGTATATTGACACCGAAGGGTCCACCGAACTTATTGGACGGTTATGCTCAAGGTAGAGACATAACCCTTCTAGGGGACCTCCTCTTTTATCGTTGGGTGAGGTCATAAGAATGGACCTTGTAGGGTGCCTGTCTCCTCGGACCGCCCGATGTCAGGTACACAAACGTCTCAGTTTACGTGACTTGTTCGTGTGTGTTAGATGTCAATAGAGTTTTAACTTTAAAATTAATTTAGAAAATTTTTAGGAGATATATAGTCTTGTTTCACTGAGTTTCATACATATACTTTTACAATAAATCATATTACATTCATATACTTTCAATATCGTATTCATATACTTTTATCAATAAATCGATAATAGAATGAATTGAGACATTTGACGAAAGTCTTCCTGAGAACCCACCATATTTTTATTACGAACACATCTATAGAGTAAAATTAAAGAAGACGTAATTTTGAAACAACATCCTTTATGTAACAAAAATATTGTAAATGAGTTTATAAAAAATGTTGGAAGACCTCACACCATCCGGAACAGACAAACCGATTTGAGAGTCTTTTTGTCCATGTATACAAAATTTATTTTTATACATAGATATAAGTGGACCCCCGAAGGGTCCACCGAGTCCTATTTCTTAGCCGGACGGTTTGTTCTCTGAACCTAAGTTAGATACATAACCTTTATAGGGGACCTCTTCCTTTACCGTTGGGTGAGAACGGACCCTTTAGGGTACTTGACTCCGCAACCGTCCGTGGTCTGGTACCCCAGTGTTTCTCAGTCTGTACTGAATCACTGATTTGTTATTGTTGTTAAATGACTGTTGTTAGTCAGGTACTATCTATGAAATCTTTAGTTTTGCATTGACGGTTCTTTTCGACGATGTCAGTTTTAGACGACAATAGACGAGAATAAATACCGCGATGGATGAGGGGAGGGGTACTTTATAAAGATCCCTCGTTCAACTTAGACATTTTGTACTGTCTAAAGTTACTATGGAAGGTGAAACCTCTCTTCGACTGAAACCTCTACTTTTTCCGTTAGTACTATTTTAAGTTCTTTCTAGAAAAGGATCTAATTTCGTGGATGTACGGACGGAGAAGTCTTGAAGGAGACGACTCCCGATCCACAAAAGGTTTCTTAACACCTCAACCCTTTTACTCGACTATAGATACCTATATCATATACGAAGAATACCCATCTCTCGAGTTTTTTACCTTTCTTTTTGTAACTCAATAAATCGTACAAAGGGTTGAAACTCTACTTCTACTTTTATTTTTAACTTTGACGTTTTTTAATATATTATATGGTCTTCTTTAGACTCTACTGTGATAATTGTATCTGTGTCTCATAAATTAAATATTTTAAGACACTATTTCTTTTGAAGTAGGTCATTATAGAACTTCTTTTTCATTAAATGGACGTATTTACTTTTTTTTTTTTACCGACTCGAGTATGATAAGGTAACGGTGTCGTGACAGACGTTTTAAAAATTCCTACCTTTGACACTGAACTCTTAACCTATACACTTAACGGTAACTTCCTATGTAAACTTTCTTTAACTTCTTAGGTGCATTTTTATAGGAAGTTACTATCTTAGTTCGTTTGACTTTTTTTCCTCAGTTTCTTGAATATATATTCTTTAGTCGCCCCTTTTTCCGTTCGTAAGTCGTGATTCATCTGAATTAATTTTTATTATCATTGTCGACTTTCTTATCTTTTAATTATTATATTATGGTCATTCACTTTATATATATGATATTCGTTAGTTTTAGTCCTCTACCCCGTTCATCACCATCTATCTTCAACTCCCTATAATTTGACAAAAACAGTAGTATCCTTTAGGTATGAGGTATTTGAGCTCGGTGTAAATTTTATTATATTTGTAAAACAGAGTTAAAATACTACCAAAAGGATAAACGAACGGAAGTCTCCTTAGTTTATCCTCGATAGATTATAATTCTAGAGTCATACTGGTTTTTTCAATAGATTTTCAATTTCAAATATTTAGAGACCATAAAATAAAACACGACCTGTAAAGTCAAGTTTAATTGAATTTTAAAATTTAGTGTCTCTAAAACAAACGAAAACATTTTGTTTTCAACTTAACGTCCTAACAGACTTGAAACTTAAATCAATAGGCCATGAAAAATTCAATCTAGTATATCAATGATTATCGTAATAAACCATAGTTCCAGGTAATACGAAACGAGACTATTGTTTTGACTATATTTGTTTGATTAACCCCCCCCACCGTAAACACGTCTCAATTCTGGACGTGTGATTGTACTACGTAGGTATAACCAAAAGACAAAAGGTCCACTCTTAAAAAGTCCACTAATGGTACTCATAAAACCTGATGTTCATCTACTTCTACGAAACTAAATGTAGTACAACCGTTTAGTAAACCAAGTGTGTGACATAGGTCTAAGATATTGTTATCGACTCCATTATTACTAGAGATGGGGGACTGGGAGAAATTCTATCTTGTAAAACAACCGTATGTCATAAACTTATTAGAGATATAATGACTACTAACGTATTCACTTTAATACGGGACTGACATCACGTCGATGGAACAGACACACCGTGTAATAAGTCTTAAGTGACAAAAGGATAATACTCTATTACAAGGGATTAATGAACGGTAATAAGGTAACAATTTTTTCTTTTACGGTCAGCAATGTTTCATTTTATAGGATTAGTCACCTGTCCAGGAAAACGGTACTCTGGAAGTCGTGTCTTTTTCTTAACTTATAATTATACACAGACAGATAAATTGAAAAAAAAAAGAAAAGACCAAATTAGTAGTCTCTACCGTACCAAGTGACGGACACTCGAAGAGACTTTGGAGAGAACAAGACTACGCTAATGGAAAGAACAAATGCAATAACGAGAGTCTAACGGTTTACAAGTGATCAATAAGTACTAATGACTTCCAAGTACTAATTGACAGGGTTTCGACGTGACATTACTATATTAAGCCATATACGTATTAACTGTTAAGGGGAGAACCACTATTTAAACTATTTAATTCTTCAAACAATTTACGA
Source organism: Capra ibex (assembly GCA_006410555.1). Classification (NCBI taxonomy): domain Eukaryota; kingdom Metazoa; phylum Chordata; class Mammalia; order Artiodactyla; family Bovidae; genus Capra; species Capra ibex. Next base: position 22,944,376 of record SJYO01020080.1, on the reverse strand, counting down.
ATACGATTAAATCTAAATCATGATTTTAGGGAGACCAAAACACTCAGGAGATTGATCCTTAATAATAATTTTAACTTAAAGTACAATTTTGACAAGATATGTTTTACATCTCCAACCGTATATTTTTATCATTCTGACCGTAACTTTCTCAGTCTTAATTCATCATAAAAGTACAACAACCGTAAATCAAGTAACTTTACTTTACATCAGTGCTACCAGAGAAAGGACATCATAAATAACAAACATATCAGAACAAAGATTCGTAGTAAAGAGTTTTGAGTTTTAGAGTTTGATGACTATGCTAAAAGAACAAGCAGAGACCTAGCTCTTGTCGATGAGATAAATCCGGAAAACGGGAGATTTATAGAAGATCCTATCTCGTTACTTAGGATTTAAGGACCTCATTTAAAAGTATATTAAAAAAAAATTAGGTGTTAATGTTACAGTAGAACTATACGACATAACAAAGTGTCAGAGTAGAATGGACATAAATCAGTATTGAATATTCTGAAAGAGTACGAACACGATTATGAAAGACACGACTTATAAAAATTACATGAAGTCTTCTATAAAATTTGTAAATAAAATATCAAATATATAAGATTAAAAATAGACAGTTTGTATTTTTTCAAAAAATTGATAAATATTTTCAATTCATATAAATGCCGTTAAACTTCGTTTCTGTAATACATACTGTTTAATGATATTTGTTAATTACTATCACGTGTAGTTTTCGTCCATGACTTCTTTTTCTTCGTTAATAAATTATGTACTTTGACTTTTAACAATGTAACTAGAAAGGTAAGTAAAGTTCATTTTATCAAAGTAGTAGATCCCTCGAAAACAGACTAATAATCACAAAGATGGTTACTTTGAAACTCTGAAATCGGATGAAATATAATGAACCGAAATCTAAAAAAATTTTGTTCTACACAGAAGTTAAATAAGATGAATTTAACTTTTGATGAAGTTAAAGTTATGTAGTGAAAAGACAGATCACCCTCAGACAAGTTCTTCACCTTAACTAGGAGTACTTGAAAAAAAAATTCTCTCCTTACACCACATTGCTTATTCATTACGTTACAATATATGTCAGGACATATAAGTTAAATCAATATTACTATCAATAATTTTAACTTCGGAAAAAAACCCTTATACAGATGGAAATATGCACCAATATAAACGACATAATTATATCGTTATAAAATAACTTTTATAAAATAACTTTTTGCAAAAAACTACTGACTTCGAAAGAGAGGGAGACCTTATCAGTATTCACTAGAAATCTAATTTCTTAATTTAGATAAAATTGAAGTAACCTTCGTATATACTGGTAAACTTATAGGAAAACAATAGTTGAAGAAATATAAATTCATATAAATAAAAGTACTGGTAATGTAAAAGAATAAAAGAAGAAAATTCTAAAATTTTCTCATTAAGAATTGAGAGGTGAACGTTTGTTCTCGATGTTTATGGAGTATACGTAATTGCTCCGTTCGAAGATCCTCAGTCTAAATCCTCAATTCTGAATAACCAGAGGTCTATAAAAAGAATCGTCTAAGATAAAGAAATACTTCGACAAAAGATTTTGATGGATATCTGGTTTATATCTTTCGTGGAATTACAAAAGAACTCTTTTTCTAATAGAACTAGAAATTACGGTAGAATAATGAACAGAGTACTTTTGAGACCTAGAATATTTTTGAAAAGGTCCTTCCATGACACATACATAAAGGTCACAGATTGTGTCCACGGACTATGAATTGTATATACATCGGTCGGAATCATTCCTCAACTTGACTTATGGATAGCATTGACACTTTTACACTGTATTTTACTAAAGAATAGACAATTGGTAAGTAGGAAAAAGTAAAAAAACTAAGTAGAAAAAGGTGAAAATATTTGAATATTTTTTCATACATCTTATTCTATATTCATACATCTTATTCTTATTTTATTACCTATAAAAGAATACAGATATAAGGTGGTACATGATATAAAACAACATGGAGAGAAGGTAATCTTTTGCTACTTGTGTAATAAAACCTTCAGGTCTCTCCAGTATACAAACAAAAAATTATCGAAAAGACACCCTTCTCAAACTCCTACCATAACACCTTCTTCTTCGTTAATTCAGAGTCTCTCGAGTCTCACACACTATCAAAAAGAAAGAAAGGAAAAAAAAAAGAGTCTAAAATAAAATAAAATAATAATAATAAAAAAAAATGAAATGTTATAACATAACCAAAACGGTATGTAGTTGTACTTAGACGGTGCCCACATGTGTACAAGGGTTAGGACTTGGGGGGAGGGAGGATATGGTAGAGAGACCCAGTAGGGTCACGTGGTCGGGGTTCGTAGGACATAGGACGTAGCTTGGATCTGACCGCTAAGCAAAGAATATACTATAATATGTACAAAGTTACGGTAAGAAGGTTTAGAAAGTATCCTTCATTCCTATTACTAGGTTCCCTCTTAAACCCATTACTGTGTGTGTATTTTCGACAGTCTTCGTGTCCCTTCTCACTAATAAAGTTTCCCCTACTATATAACTTATAAACTTTACTTTGTCATCTTTATTACTACCTCTCTACATCCAAAAAAGGAGCGTGAACGACACATGAAGACAATTGTTAATACTGCTGAGGTATTGTGACATTAAAGTACCAAAACACACAAACACATGTACGTACAAATAAATCCAAGATCAAGAACTTAGGACGTCCAGTTCACAATACAGACTAAATGGTAGTTTCGGAACCGTCGTGGAAGTATTTGGGTGAGTCTGTCATCAATAACTCAAGGACGAAGCACGGTTCACAAGAAGACGATAAGATCTAAGAACCGTATACAGTCACTCGTTGTTGTCGTTGTTGTTGTTGTTTTCAGGATGGGGTACACAGAATTTAAGATTGTCAATCCCTCCTTCGTCTATTAGTTTATTATTTAATACAACAGTTACGAATGTCATACCAACAACTTAACATAGGATTTGACTTCTTAAATTCAAAAGATAACAACTGACAACTTTCGATAAGCGTCCGTTACTATCCTCGTCTGGTAAGTCGTCGTCAATAACATTTCTCTCTGACCTCTACCCTCAAGGTGAAGACACACCTTTGTATCACCAGTCTTATTCATCAATCCACCCAATTCATTCTGTCACAGATATCTTTACTCCGTTTTCTTTTATTAAATAAACTTTCTATAACACCTCAATCTTAACGATCATGAATATGGTATAAAATGGTGGTAACAATGTGATTATATAAAACAACGTAGACCCAGGAATGTAGTAAAAGAAAAATGAATAGACAAACTGGTATACAAATAAACTAATGGTTATCAGATCACCATCGTACTGACATTCTTCTGGTACAGTTTTCCAACCTACAGACTCAGGGTCGAGATAGAAACTCTTTGTACAGAAATCGCTCGGGAAGTGGAGTTATTCGGAGCTAAAGATATAGAAAATTTACTTCTCTTAGGTGATCTATTGGAGTTACTGGGAAAGGTTCACATTGACTGAGAACACTTTCGGTAGAATGACGAAACGAGAATTACACGATTGAGATAAAGATAAAGTAGTCTTCGATTCACGAGTGTTTTATGTAAGAGACGGTGACGACATATGTGTCTCTTCTTATTGTCTATATGTCGTGTACATAAAAATACAAACTACTTTCGTCATCGGTTATACATCTTATAAGTTTTTAATCACATTCTTTGGTACAAAGTCGTTATTGTGAAAATGATTAAACACAAGAGATACACGTTGATTCCTATTTTTCAACGGGACGTTACTTTTCGTGATGAGTTTTAGAATAACCCTTTACTCTATACGATAGTGTCACGATAGATGAAAATGTTAATACGATGGTTTTATGAGGTTCTCATATATGGGGGTAAATAATAAACATAAATAACCGGACCTAAATGACAGTGTTCTTATAAATCATTTTTAAACTAGTTATACTTGACCATTACGACTACGAGAAATAAAATCCTACATAGTCCTTACGGTCGAGACACAAGAGGTTAAAGGGTCCCTCCCCCACCAAAACTGATAGCTAACCGGTACCGTTAAGGTCTATTTACCTATGTCCATTCCAAATTACATTTACAAAAAAAAAAAAAAGGACACCTATGATACAGAATACAACCACATAAATAATAAAGAAACTAAATAAAGAATCAAAACTATAATATTAACTTCAGAATTTAAGAGAGTAATCACACATCTAAGAACACGGTAAATTATTCTACGGAGAGTTTGAAGATTTTCAAGATTAAATTTCATAAGTGTGAACGTAATACGTCTGTACCCCTTCTATACTAACTATATTACAATCGATACATTTACCTTAAAACGTAATAGTCACGTTAATATACTTTGAGACCGTAAGATATAAATTTTGTGTAATTTGAAGTAGTTTCGTAGGTAAAGACGGACGTTTAGTAGTTAATTACATCTTCAGTGAGGAATTAAGGGTCATGAACAACGAATCATACCAAAAAATGAGTTGTCTACACCTAAATACGTAAGGAAGTAACTCATAAATTTTCGGGAATGGTACACAGACCATGATCCTTACTTATTAACATATACTGTGGAACGTATGCTAAAGATTATATGAAAATAATTTAAATTATTGTTAAGTTCATCGAATCTAATATAAAACAAAGTAAAATAAAAACAGATTTACTGGTTTCAACAATATTCACTAGAAATCTATTCTAATAAAAATCTATTACATTTTATTCTGAACCTAAACTATATCTTGTGAGATCTCACCGTTTCAGACTCTGTGTCCGACTTATAAATATTCTACAGTCTATACATAGTTTATTAGTAACGAAAGACTATTTCAAGAAATCATGTCTGTACTTGACCACGGCACTCTAGTGTCACCGTCTTCTCGAATTGAAACTTATCTTTTTGGTGCTTCGGAAAAGGTTTCCTTCACCAATAATATTAGTAGAGTACATAGAAGACTCAGGTGTCCGCTAAGCCCGTCACGTGTCGACACTGTGACCTCTTCCTTTACCTTTGGGTGAGGTCACAAGAACGGACCTCTTAGGGTCCCTGTCCCTTCGGACCACCCGACGACAGATACCCCAGCGTGTCCCAGCCCGTGCTGACTTCGCTGAATCGTCGTCGTCGTCGTCGTCGACACGGCAATTTTGAGATGGTCATGTTGAAGACGAAAAGGTAGATATCTAAAGAATTAGTAATAGTCCAGTTTTTTTATTCACAAAATGTTTAGACTAATCTCAATCTTTGGTTTCTCTGAAATGATCGACCCTTTCAACGAAACATAAACAATAAATTTTTTTTTTTTACAACATTAGAAGTTCAAAGAATGGAACCAAATCCAAGAAATAGGTGGGTGGTAGAAAATGCTAAAGATTAGAAGGCGTTTCTACAAAAGGGGGAACGTTCACGGTTTAGAACGAAAAAATTGTAGGATGGCTTTTCGGGAGTAGTCCGAAAGTCGTCTAAGTTCCTATAAATTTCCACATACAGTTGGATCTTAATAAAATTAGTTAGTATCGAGTCTCGTCCGATAAAGGAGGAGAATCATTATTACCGTCAAAAGAAAAAAAAAAAAATTATAAATTGAAAGATTTGTGAAGTCATGGAACATATGAGTTCCATGACATGATCCGTCATGTAGTATGTTTACCTTCCTTTTTTTACATAACAAGAGGTAAATCTAAAGACACCTCAATTTGTCCACCATTTAACCATTTCTTAAGCAGACGGTAGTGTCTTCTGTGGTCTGTATGTCCAAGTTAGGGAACTAGTCCCTCTGGGGAACCTCTTCCTTCACCGTTGGATAAGGTCATAAAAACGACCCTATTAGGGTACCTGTCTCCTCGGACTGTCCTATGTTAGATACCCAAACGTTCACAGCCTGTGTTGAATCGATTATTTGGTGGTGGTATTGTAGAACGTTTCAATATCATGTTATAGTGTTAGTCCTATCGCTGTACCTGTATTAGTTCTGTACCTTATAATGGTGCTCAAAGGGTTTGCAACGGAAATCTCGGTGTGGATGAGGAAAGAAGGGGTTTAGTGAGGACTTGGAAACCGGTGGCGATTGGACTAGAGGTAAAGATATTAGAAAAAGTAAAGTTTTTACAATATATTTACCTTATTATGCCATACGTAGGAAAACCCGAATAGTAAAAAGTGAGTCAGTTTAAGAGACCCCTAAAGTACATCCAACAACGTACATAGTAATCATATAAAGAAAAGTTCTAAAAAAAAATTTAAAAATAACCTCATATCAACTAATTGTTGCATTACAATCAAAATCCATTCTCGTTTCATTTAGTCAATTTGTATATGTATATGGGTGTGAAAAAAAAAAATTCTCAGACAAGGGTATATCCGGTAATGTCTAAAAACTCATCTTAAAGGACACGATATATCATACAAGAATAGTTAATAGATAATATATATTTACACGAATCAGTAAAGTCACCACAGACTGAGAAACGTTGGGATACCTAACATCGGACGGTCGGAGAAGACACGTACTCTAAGAGGTCCGTTCTTATGACCTCACCCCTTAGAAGGACTTAGTCCCTAGTTTGGGTACAGAGGACGCAGAGGACGTAACGTGTACCTAAGAAATAGGTGACTCGGTAAACCCTTCGGGGTAAAATACATATTATGATACATATACAGTTAGGGTCAGAGGGTTAAATAGGGGGGGGGGAGAAATGGACGACCCTCGCTATTCAAACAAAAGATATAGACACTACGATGAAGTGACAAAGGGAAAGAAACACAACTTACGATAGAGTACCGTACCGACATAGTGTCAAACAAATTAATAAAAAGGTCACTTTCTATAGAGCTGGCAAAGATCCAAAATCGACGATATTTCTCTCGACGATATTTGTAAACACATGTCTAAAAACATACTTGTATTTAAAAGTAATGAGATACCATTTGTAGGTTTTCATGACCCAAAATATGACCAACCTACAACAACAATAACAACAAGTCAGTGATTCAGCACAGGTTGAGACGTTGAGTTACCTGACGCTGTACGGTTCCGAAGGGACAGGAAATGATAGAGGACCTTAAACGAGTTTGAGTACAGGTAACTCAGTCACTACGGTAGGTTGGTAGAGTAGGAAGGAAGTAACGGAGAAGAGGAGAGGAAGTTAGAAAAGGTTGTAGTCCCAGAAAAGGTCACTCAGTCGTGAAACGTAGTCCACCGGATTCATAACTTTGAAGTCAAAGTCATAGTCAGTAAGGTTACTTATAAGTCCCAACTAAAGGATATCCTGACTGACTGAACTAGAGGAACGACAGGTTTCCAGAGAGTTCTCAGAAGGGGTCGTGGTGTAAAGCTTTCATAATCAAGAAGTCGTGAGTCGGAAAAGATAGGAGGTTAAAAGTGTAATCATTTACTGGTGACCTTTTTGGTATCGAAACTGGTATGTCGGGAAACAGACGTTTCACTATAGAAACGAAAAAATATACGACAGATCCAAACAGTATCGAAAAGAAGGTTCTTCGTACGTAGAAAATTAAAGTATCGACGTCGTGAAAGTCGTCACTGAAACCTCGGTTTCTTTTATTTGAACAGTGACAAAGGTGAAAAAGGAGTTTATAAACGGTACTTCACCACCTTGGTCTACGACACAGAATCAAAAGACTTATAACTCAAAATTCGGTCGAAAAAGTGAGAGGGGAAAGTGAAAGTAATTCTCCGAGAAATCTAGCAGAAACGAAAGACGGTAATTTTACCATAGTAGACATATAGACTCCAACAACTATAAAGAGGGTCGTTAGAACTAAGGTCGAACACGAAGTAGGTCGGACCGTAAAGCATACTACAAGAAACGTATACTCAATTTATTCGTCCCACTGTTATATATCGGAACTACATGAATGAGGAAAGGGTTAAACCTTGGTCAGACAAAAAGGTACAGACCGAGATTCACAACGACAAACTGGACGTACGTGTATATAGTGCTCCGTCCAGTCCACCAGACCATAAGGGTAGAGAACTTCTTAAAAGGTGTCAAACAACACTAGGCGTGTCAGTCTCCGAAAGTTTGATAAAAAGACTCATCAACATGGTAAAACGTAATGGTGTTCGTTGAAACCTCTCTAGGTTAAAGACATGTAAGAACTTGTTACGTAAACAATAACAACGATAAAAAATATAACTAGTAAGATAGTCCACACGTCTTCATAGAGTGACACCCAAATCAAACATAAAAGAATTACCGCATACTACTCCTTGAACAAAAGAACACGAAATAAACGGTAGAAATATAGAAGAAGTCACTTTACAGACAAAATACAGAAAACTGGTAAAAGATTAACCTAGTAAATAAATGACACCTCAAAACTCTCAAGAAATATATCAAATCTAAGTTGGGAAAACACTCCACCATACACCAACTGTTTATATAAATATGACCAGAAACGAACACAAAAGTAGGAGATGTACACCTGAAGGTGTCTCGATTTCAAGAAACAAAAGAAATTTAAATTCCTTCCGGTCAAATAGAAAAAAAAAAGGGAAAATCTCTGGATAAAACCACTGTTCAGATTCTTAAGAGACTAAGAGGATATAAAAGATTATTTGTAAATATTAAAATACAAATTCAGGTATCAGGTAAACTCAATGAAAAACATGTTAGTTACAAATTCCAAAACAAAACAAAACAAAACAGATTTCTACAGATTGTGAAGGTCGTACTAAACAACTTTTCAGATTGGATAAAGGTAACTTAATAAAATTGTGTCGTCAGGTTGAATTGACCCGTATAAACGTATCCAAATACCTAACACTTATCTGTATATGTTTATGATGTGACTTAGATTTATTATGTTTCACAGAATTTTATTATGTTTAGATGACAGTATACAAGTGTTTAGACTTTACTAGAAGGATCTGATTTTTAGTTCCGAAGCATTCCGACGTAAGGAAGACTTCCAAGATAAAGAAACTCAAAAGATAGAAGATTTTGGGTGGACATAAGGAACCAAGTACTCGGGAGGCGGGTAGAAGTTTCGGTCGTCCCATCGTAGAAGTTTAGAGAGACAGAATGAGACTGTTGGGTTCGTGGAAAATTCTTTCTAAGGACATTAATGTAACCCGGGTAGGTCCATTAGGTCTCTTCCCTTTACCGTTGGGTGAGGTCATAAGAACGGACCTCTTAGGGCACCTGTCCCCTCGGATCACTCGACGACAGGTACCTCAGCGTGTCTCAGTCTGTGTTTCTGACTTACTTCGCTGAATCGTACGTACATACGTACGTAACCTCTCCCTTTACCGTTGGGTGAGGTCATAAGAACGGACCTCTTAGGGTCCCTGTCTCCTCGGAACACCCAACGACAGATACCGCAGGGTGTCTTAGTCTGTATTGACTGTACTAAATCGTCGTCGTCGTTGTAAGCCCATTAGGTCCTATTAGAGGGGTAGAGTTATAGGAATTGAAGGTGTCTAGAGACTTCAGGAAGAACGGTACATTCCACTGTATAAGTGTCTGAGACCCATAATCCTACACTTGTGGACACCCACCAGTAATAAGACGGATTATGTCAGACGGGAGACCACAGGCCACTAAGTGTGACGTCAATGCCCCCTACCGACGACGACGATTCAGAACAGCTGAGACACGCTGGGGTATCTGCCGTCGGGTGGTCCGAGGGCGCAGGGACCCTAAAAGGTCCGTTTTTGTGACCTCACCCAACGGTAAAGGAAGAGGTCACCTACTTTCACTTTTCACTTTCACTTCAGGGAGTCAGCACAGGCTGAGAACCGCTGGGGTACCTGACGTCGGATGGTCCGAGGAGGCGGGTATCCTAAAAGGTCCGTTCTCATGATCTCACCCAACGGTAACGAAAGAGGTTGCCCCCCTACCGATTTGTGGAGACTTAAGGTAACTCGTTTTTTTTTTCCGTTTCCTTCTATGTTTGTCCGACCTTGAGATAAAGCACATGGTTTTAGACGTAATTAAAGGATAACGACATATTGGTTGATGGTGTTTGAATCGTTAAATCTCGTAAAGACAATAATAGAATGGGAAAGAAGCTTCCTGTAGATAACATAAGTTTCAAGGGAGGGTGGGAGGTCCATTTCCTAATATGTTTCTCCACTTAATCTCCCTCACCCTTAGTATCCTTGGTAAAATCTTAAGACGGACAGTCGCACGTCCTGTCTCTTTACTCGGGGGAAATCTTTCTAACACAACGTACTTTCTTGTCCGAGAAAAATCCGACAATTAAGACACCTCGTCGTCGAAAATATACTATCAGTCTCCTTCCCTAAAACGACCCACAGACTCACCACTCTTTTGTTTTGTTTCGTTTTGTTCCGTCTCAAAGTGTTACCGTCGGATTCCTCCTTTCGTAAAGTGCCCTTCCCCATCCCTGTCGTAAGAACATGTCGTTCGCAAACGGATTCTTTCCTGGTTCCTGTGTTAGTATTAGACTTTAAAGACGTTCAAGTAAACGTGACTTCTCCAAACTCTCCGTGCCTTCGGTGTGACCTCTGACTCAGTGTTGGGTAAACCTCTGTTTTTACACACGTGACAATTCTAAATAGAGTCTCTCCGTCGTCATTCACCACCGCCCTTCATTCTAGAATTAAGGGAAGGGTCCTTAACTTGGACCCATCGGACCTACTCTTGGTTCTTTGGATCGGTGGGCTGGTCGGTCCCGATCTCCGACCTTCGAATGAAAAGGGACCTAGAAACTGGGGTCACTTTTTACGGAAATAGTACCTCCGTCTTTTACATTTACGTCCATGTTTCAAATAATAATCTCCGTATCGTATTGTTGTTCACCCTTTCGTGTGTCTCTTTACCAAATAAATCAATTCTACCTTCGTTTCGTCCTTACGTGTGAGTCTCTTTTCCCACACCACTTCTCGTCACTACATTTCTCCGGTACGGTCCTGAGAATGGAATTCTACAAATGTTCTCTATTTCTGACCGATAAATGGGACAAAGACAACAATGAAGGTAAAACCTCCCGTTTGTCCTCCGACTAAAATTTACGGAATTGACCTCGGGTGGGTAGAGAATACAGTCCTTTATGTTTCCCCTCCGACCAATATCCATAAGACACCCTTCGGGTGAAAAATGACGGAGTACTTTACGTGTGTCTTCCAGTCGACATCTATAGATTGGACCTCGGGTAGATAAAGGACGGGGTCCTACTATTAATAAAGTAGTATTAGTCGAAAATATGTAACTTTATTATCAAAGAAAAACAAATAAAATCCTTCTCATGTTCTGTGAGAAGAACGATTGTAAAAAAAAAAAGTAAGGTTCGATTTTACCATCGTTCATATAGAGATGGAACACCTTCAATAACTTTCTAGATGGCGTGTTGTGAAATCACATCAGTAATTAGTTCTTCATCGTCGACAACGTCTTTTTCTTTTTTTCAACGGTTTTAGGATTTCACGTCACTAGTCTAGTAGACGTGTTTTCACTCGTGCACGTGTGGGTGTGTGTTGTGGTGACAGTAAACCTATCAGACATGTTTTCGACACTAAAGTCATTTTCACAGTTGTTTCGATAAAAACAAGGCACCCACACGAACATAGACACACAGTATTAAACGTAACTATACTATATATGGGATTCAAACCCAATATTTCATTCTTATCATTACTACATAACTTTAATAAAGGACAGAACGTAAATCAATGACTTTCTTATATTTCTACTTCTAACCTTGTACCCGTTATATCACATATGTGAGTGTTTGGCTGCGATGGAACTTTTCACGTAACGGATGCGTCTCTCGGTGCTAGTCCATTTATTCATACACACATTTGGCAAGAGAGAGACACGGACATAGACATTTACATAGATTTTATTCGTATAGAGTTATGTTTAAAGATATCAAGTTATGTTAATTACATTACACAATATACAGATAAAATACACTGTCGATGAGAATGAACTTTTTGAAAAGTCCCTGAAGGTACCACCAGGGCATCAATTCTCAAACGGAAGGTCACGTCTTCCATGTCCAAGCTAGGGAACAGTCCCTCGATTCTAGGGTACGTAGAGTGTCCGTTTTTTGGGATTTGTATTTTGTCTTCGTCATAACATTGTTTAAGTTATTTCTGAAATTTTTACCAGATTTAGTTTTTTGGAAATTTTTTCTTTTCTGTAAATTTTTAATGAAACATCTAGGTATTTAAAGTTGAAGTTTTACGTCATGATGAAAATGGGACGGTTTGACATTAATTCGCTGACTCTTACTGTCAACGTTCACGATAGAATGTTCAAAAGGAAACAACAGTGCTCTTCTTACAACCACGATTAGGTCCAATTAAAATTAAAGGAAAGGTAAAACCAAAAGGAAGATTTCTAAAAGAAAAGACGGAAAAGTGAACGAAAGTAGTAAAAGGGGGGAGTCAGTGATTTAGGAAACGACTAACTAGTGGGACTAGAGACAGGGAGAAAAAATCAGGTAGCAGACATTACATCGGACTCAATAAAAGGTTTCCCGTTTCGATTAAAAGAGTTGGGTCTAGAAAGCCAATTTCGAAGAGTGTGTGTCGGACAGTATAGAACCGGGTACGGTTTCAAATAAGAGACAAGTTAGGAGGTTCACAAGACATGAAGTCATGACATTTTGAAAGTGGGTAAGTATTTATCCAGTTAGCACAGGGTCAGAATATGAAGGGGGTGTGTGGACGTTTACGTATGAAGTGGACCCTTCGATGATATTTCTTGATTACGAGACTCCGAAAGTAGGTCCACATATCCCCTTTTTCACCAAAGGGTTCAGAAGTACAAGAGTAATGTAAAATTCGTCTTATAAACAAATGTAAACATAAAGGTCGGAATCATGATACTGAAGAGGATCATCAGTGAGTTATTTCTATTTATTTACTTTTTCCGGTAAATCAATAACTTTAGTACCTTGGTCTCTAGTTTAACGGTTGTAGGCGACCTAGTACCTTTTTCGTTCTCTCAAGGTCTTTTAGTAGATAAAGACGAAATAACTGATACGGTTTCGGAAACTGACACACCTAGTGTTATTTGACACCTTTTAAGACTTTCTCTACCCTTATGGTCTGGTGGATTGGACGGAGAATTCTTTAGACATACGTCTAGTCCTTCGTTGTCAATCTTGACCTGTACCTTGTTGCCTGACCAAGGTTTATCCTTTTCCTCATGCAGTTCCGACATATAACAGTGGGACGAATACATTGAATATACGTCTCATGTAGTACTCTTTGCGACCTGACCTTCTTCGTGTTCGACCTTAGTTCTAACGGCCCTCTTTATAGTTATTGGAGTCTATACGTCTACTGTGGTGAGAATACCGTCTTTCACTTCTCCTCGATTTTTCGGAGAACTACTTCCACTTTCTCCTCTCACTTTTTCAACCGAATTTCGAGTTGTAAGTCTTTTGCTTCTAGTACCGTAGACC